>JAQFVV010000278.1:468553-471692 GCA_028023455.1 Epiperipatus broadwayi
CATTTTTTCATCTATGAATTTACATGTGTTATACAGCAATTCAAACTTTTTTATAAAAAATAAAGTATTGTAAGTCATATTTAACATATTTTAATGATAAAATTATGTATTCTAGAGAAAAAAAGATTGAACAATTTTTTATTTTAAAGAAATTTTTGCACCTGTTTTCAAATTTGAATCAGTCAGAGATGCAGTCATTTTATTTTTTACCAATTTTATTAATAAAAATAATTATTGTACAGAACAAAATTGAAAGGCTTATCAGAAATTATCAATTATGAAATGAATGTTAAAAAGTATTTTGATTCACTCAGGAATTAAAGTTGACGTGTCTATTTACAAAAGAATGTGCAATTTTTTATTCCTTGTAATTGTAAATACAGAGGAATTGAACACAGACTTTCAAACACTCTTCAACTATCCACTCTATCTTATACCACTAATACACATGACCACACACATGTAGAAAAGACAAATAATCACCAAAATACATATTTCATGCTAAACCAGCACTCATCTGTTGGTCCAGATTATCACCCCCCCCCATATATATATACTGTGACCTTCCAGGTTGGCACCAGGAAGAAATGTGGGAAGTTCATATTTGTGCTAACAATGGCTAAAGATAATAATCTGAGAAAAATGAATTGTGATGTAATTTGCTAGTTAAAATTAGGATTTAAAAGAATTAAAACTTTAATTGGGTGTACTAATTGGTAGAGTTTTGGATTATATATGTTTGGTAGTAGAAAAGGAGGATGAACAACATCAGGGATGTTTGTATGTAGTAGAAAAATTTACATGTCATAATAAGCAAATACATAGATATATTATTAATTAGAATTTTCTTTTCTATATTTTATTGATTATTTACTGATTATGTATTGTTCATAATCTTATATTTAAAAATGATAAAGATTATTCATATATTAGTAAATAGCATTTATAAATTAATATTTAATATTTTTTTATTATTATGTTTATTTCATTCAAATATTGTATTGTTAAAATTTTATAAGTAAAAATTCTGGCACATTTCCAAAGTTGATTGTAATAAAAAGAAACACAGAGGGTGTGAGTGAAGAGAGACAGAAAGTTTAAAACTTGAAGGAAAGTATAAAAAAATTCCAAGGAAGAAGCTATAAAAAAAATAAAGCTTAAAAGAATCAATAACTCTCTAAGAGTATTAGAACAAATAAAAAAACAGTGTGAGGATTCTGATGATATACCTATGGAGGATTTTCTATTATACTACTGGAATAATATAAAAATGAAGAGATAAACCCAGAGGGAAGCCAGCTCCAAATTTCTGTCAAATGATGATTCATATTCACTATCTTTAAAATGCCTGGATGTTATGTAAGCTAAGTAATTATGATTTATTTTAAAATATTACCAAAAGTTTATCAGAATGACAAAATTGTTTAAAATAAAGCTAGCTAAAATTTTCTTATTAAACGCTATAATTAAACGCTTAATTTTCAATTTTAAGAAGTTTCTATCAATATTCTGCAAAATAAAATTTAAAATGAAAGAGTTTATTTATTTAATCTTATATCAAGAGGATAATTTTATACTGTATAACTTTGCTATTCACGCATATATAATAAAATAATTTCAATGCATGCAAATGTCATTTATCACTCCTATAACGGAATTCTAGGATAAAAAAAAGACTATTGTCATTCTTAACAAATTATGCTTTAACAATCAGATAAACATTTTTTTTTATGTTATAATTTACTGTTGTCTTTGAAATTGATATGTATGTTTCTTTCAACTTTCAAATTTTTTTAAAAAAAACTTAACATATAATGATGGGATATTGATAAGTATTTTTCATTATTGATTACAACAGATGTACAACCAATTTTTTTTTTGTTTTCTTTTAAAAAAAAAAACAAAAAAATGTAACTTTATATTATTATAATATGATAATCTATTATTTTGTATGACCTAGAAATTATATTATAGGTGATTATAGATATTCAGATGTGTGTGATGCTATAAATTATTATTATTATTTTTTAAATTGTATTTATTATGCTTAATTTCGTTAATGAACTTTATTTAAAAAAATAAAGAATTAAAACCTTGTCTGTTATAAGTTTGTTTATGTAAGAAGTGTATTGGGTGTAGTTGGAGGTAGAAATGGTCAAGGGATGATTAGATTATTTAGATTGAGTTTGGAGATATTATTTAACCCTCACATATATAGGTGTAAGTATTTGGCTATTGTTTTCCCCTGCCTTTCTTCATTTTTGTATAGTTAATGTTAGATGATATACACTGATTATAACAGATAAGTGTTGTATAAATTTTTATAATATGTATAAAAGATGATTGATTTATGGCATCATCCAAGTTCTATAAATAAGCTAATAAAAAGTATGTTTTAAAAATACATTATATTTACAATGCTATAAAAATGCACATATTTGAAAATATATGATTCATATATTAAATATTAGTCAATTTTGGTTTTACTGTAAAAGAAATGTAATTGGTTAACAAGGTGGATAAAATAATATTTTTTTAATTTATTATTTATTTTGTCTTTTATTTTTAATAAATGTTTTATTGAATTAATAGCCCATATGAATTGCTTGATTACATATGTTCGATTCTCCATTTCCACACACACATGGCTAACATAGCATAGCTCTGGAATATATAAATTTGCCAGTATAGGTCAAGTTTTATTTAATTTGTCTGGAGTTGATAAATCTCAGTATTACAATGTCAATAATATATTTTATTTTGCTTAGAATAGATAGATGGTGATGTGGATATAAAAGGTACCCGACCCTCATCATTATCTATCCTATACTAAGTATGATAAGTGATGATTTTACAATAGTTTTGTAATTGAATAAATGTGTGGCATATGATTAAATTAGTGTTACAGAATCGTTATCCATAAATGTTTTATTACTCTTATTTGCATCCTATATGAAGTCCATATCCTATAACCTCAATTGAGCTAAGCCATAGAATAATTACAATATAAGAATCTTTTAAATAAGTCTAAAAGCAATTTACAATTATACATTTTATTCTATCTTGTATAGAATTGGTGCCTGGACATTTATAAATGTAATAAAGTGAATAAGTGAAGAAGACTAGAGGTTACAAATAT
>JAQFVV010000278.1:472192-847115 GCA_028023455.1 Epiperipatus broadwayi
ATATATATATATATATATATATATATATATATATATATATATATATATATATATATATATATATATATATATATATATAATCATGCTCAGTTTATGTTAAGATAGCAAATCTTCATACTTTAATGGACAGGCTTCAATTTACTCCAACCTCCAACTCTTCATCCATCCTGTATATTTGCAATTAAGCTCCAGGTATATGAAAAATGGTTGTATTTCAAATAATCCCTTTAACTTAATTTTTTGAAATTGATTTTTTTTTCTGAATATTAATAAAAATATTTTTTTATTATTGTTTCGTTTTAATTTTTATAAGTAGATGTTCAATGTGCTAAAATCATTACACAATGCACACAGTTTGTACTTGCACTGCAAGTTGATCATATTATACTTAGGCATTGAATTTATTTTGTATGTTTAATGCTTGATTTATCTAGCCCTACTATAATACTTAAATAGAAACACATGTTACGGTGAATGAAAAAAAGCATACCTACTAAAAAAAGTTTTATAATAAACTTGACAATAAATCATGTTGCAAAAGAAGACATAGTTACCCTATAAATATTATCTTAAAACTTAATAAATAGTTGGAAAATCGATTACATTCATTGAAAAGTATCATGGAGGCTATAAAAATAATAGCTACAATTGGGTAAGATATTAAACCTATTCTATAAAGGAAGTGTGATTCAACATAATTTAAATGCATTTGATGGTGCTGAATAAACACATTATTAGATTACCACTATACATGACTTCAGTTATATGCTATCCAAAAACATATAAAGAAATAAAATACAGAGAGTGTACTAATAGCTCAAAAAAGCTCTTAATCAATAAGTGCGGTAAGAAAAAATATTTAAAATCTCTATCCAAAATGGTTTCAAGCTTATAGCTCACCTCAGTGAGGAGATAGAATATTGAGACACTAGATCCAAAATATTAATTCAAAAATGCAGCACTTATTATATACATAATATTTAAGTAAAAACTCTGAAGTTTTCAGCCAAGAAAATGTCTTTTATTCCAGCTAACTAACTCAAATAACTATATGGGACTGAACCCAATCCAGATCTACCATATATTAATAGCCTCAGCATAGCTAAAGCCATAAGGTAAAATTATAATTATTAATAAAGCAAATCATATATAATATGACATTGTTTTTATAACCTTGTATTTACAAAAATGAAATACAGAGAGCGTACCAATAGCTCAAACAAGCAATTAAGAGCTTGTTTCAGCTATTGGTATGCTCTCTGTATTTCATTTTTGTAAATACAAGATTATAAAAGCAATGCCATGTTATACATGACTTGCTTTATTGATAAAGAAATAAAAATATAATACTCAAAAACAAAACATGATAATTTGTAAATTTAATACATTTAACAATAATCAAGCCACTATTTTAATATCTTTCAGCACCACACATGATCTTTTTTTTTAAAAAAAAATAAAATTTATAAATAAATTTTACAATATATCAGAAGCTATTACTTTGTTTTGGAGTATCAGACATAATCATGTTATTAATAAAATTTCATAAGTTTTCATTGAAAGCACATACATTATCTTCTTTGCATTACCCTTTTCAGATTTGTTGAGCAGCAGTTTGGATAATAGCATATTTTCTGCACATAATACTAAAAATTGTTCAAAATTTTAGAACATATTAAAAGTTGATACTCACTTAAAAACACCAAAACAATTAGAGAAATTGTAGTTACTTAATAATGTGACTGCTATTTTATTTCTTTAAAAGAAAAAGTTATTGAAAAAATAACCCAAAGCATATTTAATTGTGATTAAAATCAGATTCTTTATTATTTATTTTACTTAAAAAACAAGGTGCTGCATTTTTTATTCTTATCTTTCTGTGAATGAATGAGTGAACACACATTCAGAAATATATGTATACATGTGAAGGTATCCCTTTAATTTATTAGTAACGATATTATTATTTTTTTAAAATTGTTTATATTATAACTTTCATTTATATATGTATATTTTACATGTAATAATATCTATGTTATATAAATAATATCACATAGTTTTAAGTAAGCATTTATTAGCTTGGTATAATTCAATGCATGATGTGTGAATACTAGTGTGTTTCAGTATGGAGTAAACTATTCTAAAACCTCAGAGAATAAAGGCAGCACTTCATTTTAAACATTTCTCACATATCATACAATATTCCATTTTAATAGATGTACATATAGATAATCATAGCTTTAATGTATTTGAAATTGAAATAGAAGGAACTGCATTTTTTCATGTTCTATGTATAAACTACTAATCACATATCAATAAGCATATGGTTATTTATACCATCAGAGCTAAAAAAAATAGGAGATATCATTTTCCTCTTTTATTTGTTGATTTGCTATTATT
Organism: Epiperipatus broadwayi; assembly: GCA_028023455.1. Classification (NCBI taxonomy): domain Eukaryota; kingdom Metazoa; phylum Onychophora; class Udeonychophora; order Euonychophora; family Peripatidae; genus Epiperipatus; species Epiperipatus broadwayi. The sequence goes on from JAQFVV010000278.1 coordinate 474,590, forward strand.
AGTTTAGTCCATAGGAATTTGCAACTATTTCTGCCTTCATTTCATATGTATTATGCTATGATTATCTACATTTACTAAAATAAATATTTGATGTGATATTTAGAAGTGGTTAAATATGACACACTGTCTTTGCCATATAGATGTTCAACATTGATTTATGAAGAGTTCCACTGTACTTAAATGATAATAATAAATAGAGTTTATGTTCTGCATTGTAACATGCCAATAAACTTATATTCAACATTATCAGAACTAAAGAAATGTTTTTATATTATATTCTTTTCATTTATTAACATATAGTTATTGGTTTATACCTTGCTCACAAAGTTCATAATAATTCCATTTCAGTTTTTATATATATTATGATAGAATCATCTATATCTAACATTTAGTAAAAGTCGCTTTTCACATAATATTTAGGCATTTCTAGAAAACAGATGTTTCCTATATTCTTTGAACCTTTAATAATGATTTAAGTATTATGATACAATCATCTATATCTAACAAATAGTAAAAGTCACTTTTCACATAATATTTAGGCATTGCTAGAAACCAGCTATTTTCTATATTCTTTGAACCTTTAATAATGATTTAAGTATTACGATACAATGATCTAATTCGCTTTTCACATAATATTTAGGCATTTCTAGAAATCAGAAGTTTCCTGTATTCTTTGAATGTTTAATAATGATTTAAGTATAGACTGCACTACATTTAAACCAGGCTATTATAATCAGATCATGGGGTGCACTATAACAAATTAGTAAATGTGTGCTTGAATATCTTCATATTGAAAGAAATAGGTTGTATCATTCCATTCTTTTTGCTTATTGTCAGAAGTGTTTGCAATTATATCCATTGTAATTTCATATATGTTAAGCTGCAATTTTCTATATACACATTTATTACAATGAAGCTTTCATGTGCTATTTAAAGGTTGCAAAAAATGCAGTGCTGCATATATTCCCTAAATGTTTAATAGTAATTTCAGAATAGCATGTACCACACTTAAAATATGGTAATATGTAGACTTCATGCCCTGCTTTATAATAAATACATAAATATATGCTTAAAAACTAGTAGAGTTAAGGTAATAGATATTATCATTTTATTATTTTCATTTATTGATGGGATAACTGTTATTCATATACTGCTCATGGGAGATTACAGTTACTGTCATTTCAATTGTATATACATTAAATTATAATTGTAATAAAATATAATCATAACTTTGCTTAAATACCTGTCATTGAAATGAAAGTATTTACTTCCCACTGAATTATGTATCATCAAAAACTATGAATACATTGAATTATGACTTCATTGTGAAACATTTTTTACATCTGCGACACAAAATGGATTTTTTTTTTTTTGCAACTTGGACATGGCTGAGTGCACTTTAAGTAAGGTCTACCAAAATCATAATTCTCATAGATTGATTAATTCTGCTGCTCTATTTAAGCAGAGAGATGATTATGTAGACATTTTATTCAATTTAGAAGGTTTACATATCCCATTTGCTTGATAACTTATAATAATAAATAATTATAACCTTGTCTAAGTATCTGTAATAGAAACAAAAGTAAATAACTCTCATTGAGTTATGTGATATTAAAAACAATATATATATATAAAGTCTTATTTGGGTTATACCACATGTTATTTTGATTTAGTTTTCAATATTTTGATGATATAACATTCATCTTTGTCAAGGTTAAGGTCTTAATGAAGAACTATTATGTCATAAATAGTTCAGTAGATATTGGAAATTAAAACAAAATAATACACAATATAACCCCAAAAAGATTGTATTTTCATCATGTAACAGTGAAATATTAAATATGTGTGTCTGCTTATGAATGAAAGAATATGTGGGAAATTTTAATTTAATAAATAGAAAAATATGTTTAGCAATAATACTGCTGCTCAAAGACAAAATAAAGAGTCAAACATTGTTAGCCGAGATATCGGTGCAGCTATCTTGCAAGCAAATAATTGGTTGCAGACGGTTGTGGGTTCGCCTCCTTGCAGATGCTATGACATATGGAAAAAAAAAGACAAAATAAAGTAACCTCGGACAAAAATCGATTGTTGCCTACTAGAGCAAATGGTTAATACTATCAATTTTAAATTTGAATCACTGTTGCTGAATACATTTCTTTAATTATTATAAAACAATTTTCACCTGTCTTTTGGTTTATATTTTAATTATTTTGTAAAATATTTAATTTAACTGTACAAAACTTACACACATATCTCACAATAATATAAAATATAAATTACAATTTTAACCATTTTACCTAATGCAGTGTCTTAAAATTTACATTCATACAGAAAGTGAAAACAGTTCAATTTACTCCAAATAAAATTCAAATCGATCATAAAGTAAAACAAATAACTATTATTATATTACCTATTTTATAGTATATTTAAAATTGTAGATGGAGTGGATAAAAATGATCTCTTTTTGCCTTCTTATAAAATTGAAAATATTCTATTTAATAGCGAGGCTAGTTTAATTTATATATTAAATTATTATAACATTTATATAAAATGTAAGGTTATCATTGTGCATTAGAATGTCTGTATATGTATGTTTATATCTCAATACAAAACATTACTGATTTCATTTCCAAGCTAGCTGCAAGACAATTTCTAAAACAATATTGCTTACATGATATATATTAGCTATTCACCAAACAATAGTAATACTCAAGTGTGATTGGACCATAATTTTTAACATAAATATGATAGGGTTATTTGTATCCTTTTAGGTAATTTTTAATGTTTTCCCTGCCATAATAAAATCTTGTAAACTACTTGAAAATATTCTAGCAATAGATGAGTTCATTTTCATAAATCATTTGACTTATTTCAAATGTTTCAGTAACAAGTTTATCCAATATGAAACAAAATTGAATAGCGTGTTGTTCATAATAATTTAAGATATAAAGAATATTGTCACATTTTATATCCTAACTTGTAATCCAGACAGGTCAAAGCCTTAAAACATTTGGGGTGAATTGCTATTCTATGTATGTTGATAAGTGCAGCTTAAGGTATCTTGAAGAGTAATCCAGTCACTAGACATCATTTTACTGTAACACACTGTATATAATAATATTACAAATCAATGTCTGTATTTCTTCAAAATAATATATGTAAATTTATAAATAAATATTAAACAATACAGTACTTAAAAGTTTATAAAAATATATCTATAACTGTCACTTAGAAGCACTTTCAACTAACTTTTTAGTTTTTGTCAACTAATACTTTTAAAATGTTAGCCTTCTCATAATTCCATGATGTCAATTTTCCCATAATTCCATGATCTTAACAATTGCTGCTTGTCTATTAATTAAGTCTTGCTTGTATTTTTATATTAACATCCCTTCTTTAATTTTTTTATTATTAATATTTCTTTCAGTTTCCAATATTCTTACATTACTATAATTAACTCAAAACCATATATACATGATTTATTATGATCATAAAAGATAGAAGCTGATAAATTATCATTATTTTTATAATTCTGTTTTGTATTTTGAACCCTTTATAATAATAACAAGTGCTCTTTTTTTTTTCCAAATGTGCATCTTGATGCACCTATATATCCACTTCTACACCTATACGTAAATGATAAAATTTTTATTTGTCAATCAAGTATTATCTTTTGAAATATTTATTAATTTATTTAATGTAGGTGGTGCATAAAATGGAATATCATATATACCTTTATAAATTTTCTTAATGATACTTGCCTGTTGATTTGAAATATATGGTATTGATATCCAAATTTTTTATCAGAAAAATTAGCATTATTAATATTATTTTTACATTTAGAATTAAAATTTTTAAGAGCATAATAAACACAATCATAATTATATCCGATGTTTAACAATTCATTATAATAAATTTCAATATTTTTGTTTTTATCCAATGCATATTTACAAAGGTTATCATTTCTAAATAAGGACTTTAAACCTGCTGTTTTATGTGACATTGGTACCTTTGATTCATATGGAATATATCCTCTTTTTGCTATTGGTTTCAGTGTCATATAGTAATCCAATTTATCTTTGTTTCTAGTTATCTTTAGATCTAAAAATTGAACACACATTGAATTTTCATCTGTTTTAATCCATTTTAAGCCCTTTATATTATTTAATTCATTAAACAAATCATTAGTACCATTTGGCTTTCCACAAACAAAAACATCATCAACATATCAATTGTATAAAGTAATATTTTTCTGATAATATTCATTTTTCAAAATATTTTCTTCATATGCAGATATAACAAAATTATATATTTTGGCAATTGTAGAAAGACCCATTGACCGGCCATTACTCATTTTATAAAATTCATGCTTAAAAACTCACATAAATTTTTTTATCAATAAAGTTTAATGTTTCAACAATAAATTTTATTATTTTAAAATTAACATTTTTTAACTTTAATGCATTATTAATTATTTCAACAGAAAACATTCTATAAATTGATCCATACATTTCACTGACATCAAAGGTACAAATTACGTCTATTTTTTCAATGACATTATTAATTTTACCAATGAAATCAAATGAACATATTATATATATATATACCAAAACCAAGAATTTCCTGTAACATTTTCTCAATTAATTTACATGTTTCATAATAAAATGCATCCCCAAAATCTATCATTAATCATAATGGTTCTTTTTCTTTATGTAATTTTATATTTGAAAATATTTTAGGACACATTGCAGCTGAGGGATAAATCCTATAATAAGTAGAATTATGAATTACATTATTTAATTTTTTTGTTAATTACATTTTAAAAAATAAATAAATGTGTACATACACATTAAATAGTATTATATTTAAGTATAATTTATTCCACAAATATGCATAAATAAATGCACAAAATAATTATATCTGCTTCTAAATAGTTTTAAAATATATTTTTTATGTATACCAATCAGACATATGTAAGATACCAAAATAATAACTTTCTTCTAATAAAATAACCTTTATTTTAAAAAATTGAATATTTATATATTGTAATGGTCAGGATGAGCTAATATCCGCAAAAATCACTACTAAAGTGACATAAACCACCACAACTCTTTCTAAACTACACACTACTTCATTTTTTTAGTCTTGGTGATCAGGGATATGTAGATTCTCTTAAAACTAGATTATTCACTATATGACTTCACTATGGCAAAACAAGACACCCAATGCAATGTATATAAAAGATACAAACACTTTATTAGTATTAAAATTACAAACAAATGAACAAAATATATGACTACTGCTTAATTAGGTTTCTAGATTCATAAGATAGTGGAATTACAATAATTCATGATTACATATGTAAAAGTTTCAAAGTATAATGGCTATATAAATAGGGAATCCAGATGACAAGCACATTTGATCTTTGGGGCAGATATCCCTCAAGCAGGTTCATAATAATAAATAAATAAGCATTTATTTTATATAGCATCTGTATACACTTGTATTTACATTCGAATATCAGCCTTTCAAGCTAATTGTGCAAATACTTTGCAAGTGTTAATAATAAATGAATTCATTCTCACCAATACAAGATATAGTATTTATGCAGGAATAAAAAGGAATCCTCTTATTTCTATGACTCAAATATTTATATATGAGCAAATCTGAAGTACTGGCAAAGAAAGTGTGATGATAGAACTCAAATATTTATATATGAGCAAATCTGAAGTACTGGCAAAGAAAGTGTGATGATAAAACAGTCACTTTCAATTACTCTATACGATGTCTGAATGAATGACGTCGATGATATTGTCTAGAATTTACTAAACGTCATTCTAACTGAAACTTAATCATATGTAAATAAGCATTTATTTTATATAGCCTCTGTATACATTTGTATTTACATTCGAATATCAGCCTTTCAAGCTAATTGTGCAAACGCTTTGCGAGTGTTAATAATAAATGAATACATTCTCACCAATACAAGATATAGTATTTATGGAGGAATAAAAAGGAATCCTCTTATTCCTACGACTCAAATATTTATATATGAGCAAATCTAAAGTACTGCCAAAGAAAGTGTGACAACTGAACAGTCACTTTCAATTACCCTATACGATGTCTGAATGAATGACATCATTCATTCAGACATCATATCATTCATTCAGACATCATATAGAGTAATTGAAAGTGACTGTTCTATCATCACACTTTCTTTGCCAGTACTTCAGTTTTGCTCATATATAAATATTTGAGTCATAGGAATATGAGGATTCCTTTTTATTCCTGCATAAATACTATATCTTGTATTGGTAAGAATGTATTCATTTATTATTAACACTCGCAAAGCATTTGCACAATTAGCTTGAAAGGCTGATATTCGAATGTAAATACAAGTGTATACAGATGCTATATAAAATAAATGATTATTTACATATGATTAAGTTTCAGTTGGAATGACATTTAGTAAATTCTAGACAATTTCATCAACGTCATTCATTCAGACATCGTATAGAGTAATTGAAAGTGACTGTTCTATCATCACACTTTCTTTGCCAGTACTTCAGATTTGCTCATATATAAATATTTGAGTCGTAGGAATAAGAGGATTCCTTTTTATTTTTGCATAAATACTATATCTTGTATTGGTGAAAATGTATTCATTTATTATTAACACTCGCAAAGCATTGGCACAATTAGCTTGAAAGTCTGATATTCGAATGTAAATAATAAATAAAGCAAGTTAAGTTTAATTAACTTTAGAAAAATATGGTTAAATAGATAAAAGCATTACTCTCATGATCATGACCAAAAAGCAGAAATATTCAGGCTTCAAGATACACAGAGGATAAGGAAGGTGGTACTAAGTTGGTAAAGTAATAAAACAATTAAATAACGAGGTAGGCTGGAACATGATTACCTCCATGATGTCATATCCAAGTCTTATAATAAGTCAATGACTGGAATATATTCACTTTTGCAAAGTTGAATGGGTTGTGGAATGAAGGAATGAGTGTCTTCATAGAACCCTTAATAACTCTCATTAACAGCCAGAAATGATCCACTGCATTGGTAACAAGAAATAAGAAGACCCTCTGGGTCTTTAAAATGAAAGGAATACTCCCACATTTTGCATGGGACTTATTTAGCATGAACCTGTCAAATCAAATTTTCTGAAGCAGGGATATACACGTGCTGAAGAATGCAGTAAAATAAAACATGTAATTAGACAACTCAGTAATATTATATTTATATATAATGAATATTTGGCCTTAAAATTTAATCTATAAAACTTAAATGGCCATTCCATAAGACTACAATATGTGAATATTCATTATATAGACTTAATCAAGACCTACACAGTTATTATATATTTAAAATTTTATAAAAAATTACCCCTACTTAATCAGAGATCTTCCCCATAGGTCTCACATATAATTATTGATAAAATAGCCTAAGATGATATATTAAATTAAAAAAAAGTTTTAGAGAATTGTACAGTATACATATATATTTGTTCTCTTTTAAAACAGAAAACAATGTTGTAACTTTTACACTTGTAAGATGACAGTTTATTTAATAAATGCTCATAAAACGTAATAAGCATCAAAATTCAATAAATACTCAAAAACCAACTAAATAATGTAATTAACATATTCATACAAGAATGAAGTAATGTTCAAATATAAATTGTATATCAAGGAAATGATATAAAATTACTTTTAGTAAAAATACTTATAGGTTTATAAATACAATTTCAATCACACCTGGCTTACTAAAATATATTATAGATATTGTAGTACTGTAAGTCCATAAGTAATATAAACTGTTTGATATTTTTATACATTATTTGGTGTAAATATTCTTATATCCATTTTCATAATTTTGTTTTTGGATGTTGATTAGTTGAAAGGTACTTCAGTTATAAAGTTGTTAGTTGGCAATTTCATGTTTGCTTTCTTAGGAATATAGATTAGGCTGAAGAATGAAGTTAATCTAGGAGTGAGAAGTGCTTCTGTTTGGTGTCTAACTATGCATATTAGAAGAGATGGCTACTAATATTATTTGTATGTTCAAATTTATTAACAGGCCCTTACAAAAGCTAGCCACAGGCCACTATATAATTGCAGTAAATTATGAAGACTTTTAATTGCAAAGAGTTAGCAGGTGGCAAAAAAAATAATATAATATGTGAAGTTCTGAGTAAAAAGAATGAATTGAAAGAAGAATGAATCACAGTTGACTGTTCATTGTTAACTATCCACCCAAATTACTTACAATCTTTTCAATTTAAATAATATGAAATATTTTTAATAAGCCAACATTTATTTTTTAATTAATAAATTCATAGCTAATGCTGTAATTACAAAATTTCTACTTAAACAATGCATAATTTTACATTCTTGATCATCAAAGATCAAAACACAATTTTGCAGATTAAACATTCTTTAAAAATATTTCAAATAAATTTATGCAAAAGTTAAATAAAATTTACTACAAAGTCCATTTTTCTTATAAAAAATATTACATTTTAATAGATAATAATGAAAATATTTTACATATTCATATGAGCACAATAGATGGCTATGAATATGAGGGTTCTGATCTTCGAAAGTACTTAGCCACATTATATATATATATATTTTATTTGTCTTCAGCTTTGTGTGCTCATGCATGATTGTGCATTTTACATTTTATGCTTTAGAACAATTAGCCACAAAGTTTAAACTGTATGCTCATTTCAGTATATATTATCACACTCACTATAACATAAGTTTAATAAAAAATTACGAATTTATTGACAATTTAAATTATACCAAACCTACTGATATATATATAATGAAACTAGTAATTGAAAATTCTGTTTTAAACCTAGTTAAAATTTTGATCAATGATTCTTTCTAAGACTTCAACAAATAAACATTTGAAATTAAGTCTGACACAATAATACATTGTCTAATAGATGGCATTGTCTTTAGATAGTAATAAAACTGTTTAATGAGTTTATACAAAGATAATGAATTTATATATATCGTGATGAAAATTTGAATTATATATATACATGTGTGTGTTGAGGCTTATTTTATAACACCTTTTTTTTTTAAAGTTTACATCTGTTATTTTTTTGTTTTGCAAGGAAAATTTTATACAGTTATTCTGTAAGATTTAAAGTAATCAAATATACATTCATGTGCTAACAAAGGAAAATTTGAAAAAATGGAGAAAAAATATAATTAAGAAAATAATAAAAAATCACTTAAAGAAACTTAAAAAGTATATGCAATGACCAAGTGATTTCAGATATATAAAATGATCAAAGAAATAAAAAGTAATCAGTAAAGAAAAAATAATAATAATAATAAAACTAGAAGGAGAAAGTCAGATGGTGCTAAAAAATGGATGATATTGAAAAAAGAGAAAAAGGCAAAAAAAAAAAAGAGGATAATAAAAGTCAAGCAGAACAAACAGAAAAAAATGTTAAAAATAGAAGCATTCAACAAATAAAAGAGAATATTTAAAAGAAAACAGAAAGAAAAGAAGAGATGCTGCTTACAAAATACAATTTAGCATCGAGCAATGTCAGATGCTGTTTAAAAAAATAAAATCAGCAATCAACAAAAGGAAAAAATACTGCTAAAAATAAAAGAAATATTCAGTAAAGACAAATAGATAAACAAAAATTAATCAGAACATTAAGAAAGCTATCCAAAATATTACACAAAGAAAGATAAAAGTTAAGAAAGTGCAGCAGACATTCATCCATAATAGTTTCTGAGTAATGGAGGAAGATAAGAAGAAACAGAATAACAATGTAAAATAAGACAACCAAAAACAATTAAAATGGGGAAAATTTGTTAGAAACGAAACAAAAGTACTCAAAAATGTGGATGAAGATAAGAATGTGTAAGACAAAAAATGGAAAATATTATACATCAAGTCTGTCATATAATACAAATGGTAGTTAAAAAGAGAGATCATAATGGGGCAAAGATAAACCATTGAAATTTATATATTAAGGAGAAATAATAAAATAAGTACAGATACAAGTAAAAAATATTAAGAAAACTGAAAAATGGAGATTTGTAAAATGTAGAATCACCGAACTTTTGAATGTAACACAGAAAGAATTAAGTAGAATTTTGAGACAGATAACAATTGAGAATAAAATAAAACAAAAAAAGATCCATATGTTGGGACATTTTCAAGGAATAAAATTAAAAAATACTCAGAAAGAAATCTCTGAGAAGGAGATCTAAGAGATGTCAATCATTTCCATAAAAGAAAGAGATTCAAGGGTAATGCAATGGAATGTCAATGGAATCCATTGATGGAGAAGCACTATCAAATGAGATCTGTCTGAGCCCACTTTCCAAGAATCAGCAATTAATTGATGGAAATCACTATCCAATCACACAGAAGATTTTTAAGTATATAAAAAACAATTTATTGAACAAATATTGGATCAAAAAGCATCAGGATAATAACCAATACCAAATACCATTGGAATGAAACAAAGTAAATACAGTTAAACCCTATACCGAGTTTTTGAAATGGTGAAAGATCTTAGCTGCTTGCTATCTATCATATATTAAAGAAAGAAATAATCAGATGTAATCTGCCATATAAGGTAAAACAAATTATGGTGTGGGCTGCTAGAAATATTTTAAACATGTAATAAAATTTCTGCATTCTTTGCATATATGCAAATAAATGCAAGAAGTATAAAAAAATTAACTCCTTCAACTATGAAGACAAAATACCACAAAAACATGAAATAAGACCAATTTAAATAATAAATTTGTCAAAAAAAATACTAGATCTAACCCACAATAGGAAACGTTAATAACAAATTGCTATAGTAGTTCATAGACAGTAGAAGTAACTCATAGGTCTAACAGTGGGGATAATCGAAACAAAAGTTCACCATTACCCTATTACTCTAATCAGATGATGAAATTCAGTCAAAATGAAGATCGATATCCAGTTCTTCATAGTTTAGAATATTACTTCTATAATATTACACAGTAACAATAATATTATTTATCTACAATATAAAAGGAAATAAGTGTGAAGGACATGTATGTTACCTGGTATACCAGATTTTATCCAAAAAAGAAATACTAATAATAATTTGTTTCTTATAGTTAATAAGTAAATGAAAAAAATAAATACACATATATAATCAAGATGAAATATTTTTTTTATCTTGATTAATCATTTTATTTCCATTTAGATTGAGGTGAACTGAGAATATTATTTAATTTCCTGTTTTATTTTTGAATATCATTTATTAACTCATTAAAAAAATACATTCCTTAATTGATAATTGGAGAATTCCAAACATTTTAAATAATAGATTATGTTTAATTAATATTTGTTAAGTGGAATAGTAAAGGGGAAAGAAGAGTATAAACAAAATATTTTTTTCTCTTTCCAGTAATTTTATCTATGTATATGTTTATGATTTTTTAAAATAGAAGAAAAGCACTTGTTAATTAATTAAATTTTACATTTTTTCTTTTCTTTCTATCTCTTTATAAAAATGAAATATATTTTGAAACATTAAAATGATTATCCTTTTTATATTAATTTTAAAAAATGATTATAGAAAACTTGTTCACTGATTAAGATATGGATAGATTTTATTAATTAATTAAAAAATACAAGAAAATAAATGGGTTAATGCTGTTGTTTTTGTTATAGGGTGTGAGCAAATGGATATAAAAGGACTATATTAAAAATATATTAAGAGGAAGATTAAGGCAGTAAAATTTAGTATTTAATCAATAGTAACCAGTCTTTACAGTCGTTACATTAATTTAAAATAAAAACTTAAAAGTTCGCAAATAAAAGCAAAAAACTAAATGCTAAAATTAAAATGTTTGTTAAACGTATACACATTCGCACAGATGCCAAACTTTAAAAATATTTTTTTAAAAAAAAACAACAAATAAATAAGTATTTGAACGTACTTTTTATAAGAAAAAGTACAAGATTTAAAAATAAAACAGGTATTAATTAATTCTTGTAATCTGTAAATGGAAATGATTGTTTATGAATTATCGAAAACCAAACTGGCCCTTGGTCTCTTGTATAATTAAAATGATCTGATGAAAGATAGATAAGAACATAAAGAGAAATTAGCTTGACCAATGGAAGCACTAAACCTTGGCTCGGACCCTAACGAAAGTGATGGATTAGTGACGTTTTGTTGATTGAATCCGTGTGGATAATATAAAAAGGGAAATACAGTTTTTTCTGACAGTTCCAGAATTTTGTGTTTGAGAGATGTGGTAGGACGCACATACCACACTCTCTATTTAAAAAAAAAAAGAAAAGACTGTGATACCTTGAACCAGCTATTGCCATCTCCAGAACATTATCTTCCAATGGAGGCTTCACGGGAATTAAAAGCAGAAACCTGGACTCTTCTACCGTGAGCTATGAACTTTACAAATTAACAACAACAACAAAAAAAAGTAATTAAGAACTTTCATCATTGTTTTTTTTTAAAGATTCAGCTAATTTAAATTTTAAAATGAACTCTTATTTGATTTTCAAATTAATAATTGATTGTTTAAATTTATATAGTTAAGTTTTGCTAAAATCATTTCCATTTTATTATTGTTATTTGTAGTAATATTTATTGTTGAAATTATTATATGCATTACATTTAAGATGGGTATAGATGTTGCAGAGATTCGTTAGTGGTTGATTATGTTGTGGTTTTCACAGTCGATTAGAATATATAAGTCAACGATGCCACTGCGGTGTCGATTGACTTTGTATTTTGATCGGTGGTGTTTAATTTGGAATGTTTTTGACCGTGGAATCTGTGCAGCCGATCTATACTCAACATTATAAAACAAATTGTATAAAAATAATCTGTGCGAACGTATTTAAATGTTAAATTTAAGTTGGGCGTGAATGGCTATATATAGTTTTATAAAGTCATATTAAGGGAGGGTAATCTTAGGTTATTCATTTCGTAGTTGAATTGGTTCAATGGATTGGATATATTTGTGTAATTGTAGATGTAGTATGAGATCCGCTACGGGCAAGATTATATATATACGCCACACACCTTCTGTTTGCCTATGGATGGGTTTGTAAGACGTCAAAGGACCGCAGTCCATTCCTATGGAGTTTTATGTTTATTGTTCTACTCGCCAACAGATGTAACATTCCTGTTGGTGGAGAGACAATGTCTTCTCTAATTCTACTTACTGATCAGATGTACCTTCCTGACAGTATAGTATTTTGTGTTGTCGTATTTTCATGCTACATTGAATACATAAATGTATCAGATGGATTGGTGCTGGTTTGATTGCGAAATTTGTTGCCTAAGGTTAAATCAGGGAAGAATATTTTCTTTTCAAATGCAGATCTATGTAGTCTATTCATACTCAACTCACTAAATAAATATTAAACTCATGGTTGTAATTTACTTAAATGTAAAACTAAATATTAATAGAAAAATCTAAAATGTTGAATTTATTCCTCAAATTAGAATGATTTTATATGTGCGTAAATAAATATTTTTTATGTGTTAATTTCTGGCAGTGGCTTTTATTTATTTATATTTAAGATATAAATTAAGATATAGATTTTGATCTCTGCGTCTCCACTGAGCTAGTGACTTGGGCTAACAATCTGAATATTTAAATAAAGTGGAATCTTAACAGCGCGTATCTGCCTACTCTATAAATTTTTCTAGATTTAAATGCCTAGATGGTGCCTTGTAGAGCAGATATTGTAGTTTGCGGTTAGATTCGATCTTCACTTTCATTTTGGATCGTTATAATTAATTTTAAAAAATGATTATAGAAAACTTGTTCACTGATTAAGATATGGATAGATTTTATTAATTAATTAAAAAAGACAAGAAAATAAATGGGTTAATGCTGTTGTTTTTGTTATAGGGTGTGAGCAAATGGATATAAAAGGACTATATTAAAAATATATTAAGAGGAAGATTAAAGCAGTAAAATTTAGTATTTAATCAATAGTAACCAGTCTTGGTCCAGAGCCAGTAAAAACAAGTAAAGATATTAATGATTTAATCACTGTTTCAGTTTTCTTGGGTCATGAAAGGGCATGTAAATATAAATTTAAGTTTGATATTGAAAGTGTGAAGATTCTTCATGAAGAGAGAAACCATAATGAAAGAAAAATTAAAAATGCAATTTTAATAAATAGGAATAAAATTAATTTAATTATTAGACAAGCTGCTAACATTAAAATTAGGGATTCATGGGATTTGAGTTAATGATGTTTGCTTCCATTTTGTTATTTAAATTTAACAAGCAGTTGAGGCAGATTAAGGAAGCACTTTTTTGCATTGAATGAGTGTATATAATAGTTTAGTATTATTATATTTATTATTTTTATTATTATTACAATAGTTTTTTTAATTAATGACCATTTTATTTGTATTATATATATGCTAATTTTAATATTCTTTGGATAAATAAATTTATTTTAATAAAACAGATATTTTAGAAAAAAAAATATAATGTGGCCAGAGACTGCTAAGGGAAGCCATAGAGATTTTTAAAAGGCCTAAGAACATCAATAAACAGTGTTAAAAAAAATAACAATATTTGGAAAAAAACTATTGGAGGATAAAATATTTTTTAAACCTTCTCAACCAATAGAAGTTAAAAATAAGAAAAAAATAACAAAAAGAAACAATGATTTTAAATGTTACCACACACATTTTTATGATTTGAGAAAGAAGAAGTACTAGGGAAAGTACTTGTTATTGTAGTAAAACATCAGCTATTTAGCTATTATATTTTTATTACATAAAAGTTCCCAGAAATAATATTTATATATATTCATGTGCAAAATAGTCAAAATATAAAACAAAAACAAGATAAATCAACTATTAGGATTTGTGTTCTATATGTAAAAGGAACTACAGACAGTATTGGGTGTATATTAAAACATTATAATATAAATACAACATTTTCTACTCATCAAAAAATCAATAACATAATAATCAAACCTAAGGATTTAATCCCTATTGAATCTCATAGTGTTTATAAAATCTTGTGATAATTGGAAAGCTTTTTACATAGATATGTGCAATTATCACATCAGTGTCAGGAGAGATGAACATGCTAACATAGTTAAAAAACATTTATCATCATCAGCACTCTTACTCCGTACTATAGATTCAGGTCATAAAATTAATTTTCTAGTACCAGGTAGATGTGATAATCTCTACCAGTGTAAAATCAGAGAAGCCATTGAGATACTAAATAGACCAGTTTATATCAATAAGCAAGATGATATATGCAAACTTCCTCCTATTTGGAAAGATTTTTTTAAAAAATCATATTTAAATTTACCATTTTTACTATTGGTGGAACATTAATCTTATTTTGAAATCAGTGACTGTAGTGCCTCTACAATTGTCTCTCTACCTTTTATCACCCTGTAGATGCCTTGTGTGATCAAGTCAAATCGTTGGTATATTAATATAAAAAATATCTTAACAGGATGAATCCACAAAATGTCTTTATACACACACGCACACACACAACACACACACACACATATATAAAGTCAATAATATGTTTAAAAATACATATATACAAGCAACAAAGATTACAAATTATAAAATTAACATAGAAAAGCCTTTTTCAGCAAATTATGTTTTTTGCCCTTTTCAGTATGTCTCCAGAATACCACAATTTAAAGTACATAGAATGACATCTATTTCAGTACAATGCATAACACTATACTGAAATAAATATACAAATATTAAGCATTAAATCACCTTATATGGTTAAGAAATCCAGTACTGCCCTCTGTGAACTAATATATAAAATACATTAGAGTTTGTATTTCAAAATAGCCAGATCAAATTGATACCACTTTGACCTGTCTGCTATATGATGTTATATATTGAAATATGAACAAACTCAAACAAGGAATCTAAAATTCAACTAATTCCAGATAAATTATCATTATCAAAATAGGATTTCCCAATTTTTAGCATTTACACTATTTGACTTCCAAGCTACCTCTCTTAAATTTAATAATTGAAGGACTCAAATTTCATGCAATTATTAATTATTACTAACTCATTGCGATCCGATGAATATGATCCCATAATCTGCTAAAATAAAATTTAATGTGATTTTACCAGTGGGAATCATATTAAATACCAAAAGCAGAAAAGGGATTTTATGTCTACTCTTAATATTCATTCCATTGCAATGAACTAAATAACTAAGTTTAACATATCTGAATTGACTATTTTCTTTATTTTATTTTATTTCATATTATCTGTTTGCCAAAACTAACTAATAGTTTTAAATCTATGTCATTTTATGAGTCTGGTATCTTCTTGATCCATGTAAAATGATCGTTCTCCCCTACAAAAACCTTTTTTGGTTGATATTTTGTAAAGGTGAATTATGGAAATGAATTATAATAAATTATGGTAATCAACAAATATAAGACAATTCATAAATTTAAATGTGATCTGGTATCAACACATTGCATTGATATCATGTTTATAAAATTGGTTATGGTAGTATATAGAATATACCTTTTATAAAGTGGTGTAAGGTTCTAGATATCCAAAATATTATAACACAAGACACATATGTAAATTTATAACAATAACAAATGTTTATTATACTTAAATAAGAAAAGAAACACACATATGTAGTGTCACAGCAATCTCAAATATTACCCAAGAATCTATTCTCCCATTGATCCAAGGTCACTCAAAAGTTCAAAACTCTAGCAATAACAAAGGTTACTACACCAGTTGCACTGGCTTAATTAGTTACAAAATATGCAAGAATCTTTTTTTTGAAAAAGAAAGAATGAAAAATTATTTTGGCTTAAAAAAAATTAAATAAATTGAACCAAGAATAAAATATTTTACATTTTTAAAGTAATAAAATAAAAACTAATGATAATTATTTTAGCAAATAAAATATTTTATAGTGTATTTGTCTGTTGACAATCCATTAGTCCAGTGATCCACTGATTCATTTAAAATGTAACTAAGCTGGTTATCCAAGTTATTGGTGATGAAATCAAATATTTTGCTATGAGACATGATATTTGGTAGTACAATAAAGGACTTGAAGAGAAAATGAAACTGAAAGATCGCACAAGCATACATTAACATCGATAAATACTGTACTATGGGTACTAAACGGCTGACTGCAATGGCAGTTTCTATGATGATGAGCCAAACATATTGCACTATTTACTCTATGAATTGAAATATTATAAGCAAATAAACAAGAGAATTATCTAAACAAATATCAATACTGTTCTGCAGACAAATAAAACAAACTTGGATCAACTTAACTAAACTAACAATTTCTGTGACAAACCACCCCCCTTTCTAACATTAATTACTCACTAAAGAAAAATATTAAACATCTCAAAACCTTCAAATTATATCTGTAAATGCTGTTAAACATAGTTTTAGATTATTAAAAAAAAATTCAAGTTATTTCATTTTTTTTAGTAAGATGCAATAACCTGTTACCGAAACAGTGCTATATAATTACAATCAATATTTCTGGTGCCTATTCAGAAGGTTATAATATATATATATATAACAAAACTTAAATATATTCCAAACAACGGTAAACAATTTATAATACAATATAAATAAAAACTCAATAAAAACTCATAAAGAAATATTTTCGATTATATTCATAATCATTTTCAACTCAACTTTCAAAATGGAATCATCTATTACCAGCCGGAAACATATGTCGATTTAAATATCCCACAATTCATTAATCCTAACATTTGCTGACTGTCTATTTATTATTGTATTTTTATACCTATTAATAAAAACTGCCTCTTTAATTTTTCTTTTTTCATTATCTCTCTCTTGTCCTAAAATTTTTATTTTATTTATATCAAAATTAAACTTAAAATTACAATTTCTATCATGATTATAAAAAACAGATTCAGTATATAACTTGACTTCATTACTATTATCATTACATATCTGTACATTTTTCAAAACTCTTTTATATAACAATTTATGTTCTTTAATTCTTTTCTCTATATTACATCTAGATTCCCCTATATATGATAAGTTACACCCACAAAAAATTCTATAAATTATATTACTCATGTTATTTTTTTCTAACTTATCTTTTGAATTATTAACCATTCTATTTAAATTACCTGATCCATAAAAAGAAACATTATATATACCATTATAAACTTTTTTCATAAATTTTACTTGATTATTATTATAAAAAGGCAAAGAAATCCACTTCTTACTCTTAATTTCTTCATCACCAGTATTTCTATTAATTTTCTTACTAAATTGACAAACCACTTGATAAATTTCTTTTATATTATAACCTACACTTAATAATTCACTTACATAATTTTCAATATTTTTTCTTTTTATCACATGCATATTTACACAAAATATTATTTCTATACAAAAAAGACCTAAAACCAGCCATCTTATAATTATGTGGCACGTTAGATAAATAGGGAATATACCCTCTAGTTTCAATAGGTTTAATAAACAATTTATAGTCAATCATATTATTGTTCCTTGAAATTATCAAATCTAAATATTTAATACTGTTATTATATTCTTTCTCCATAGTCCAGATAAGACCTTTTAATTTATTATATTCATCAAAAATTTTATCAATCATTTCTGAAGAAGCACATATAAAAACATCATCCACATATCTCGTATATATCTTAATATTTCCCATAAATATAAATTTGTTTAAAATTTTCTCTTCATAATATGACAAAACAAAACTGCATAACTGTGCCACCATTGGTAATCCCATTGGCCAGCCTTTACTCATCTTATAAAATTTACCATTAAAGGATGCAACAATATTTTGTTCAATAAAATTTAAAGCCTTCATCAGAAAACATATTAATTGATTATCCACTTTCTTTTCCAATAAAGCTTGATGAATTATCTTAATTGAATCAAGTCTATCAATAGATCCATACATCTCAGAAACATCCAATGACACTAAAACATCATCACAGTCCAAACTTAAATCTTTAATTTTTTTCAACAAAATCAAATGATGACGTTACAGAATATTTTCCAAATCCAAGTAAATCTTGTAAAATTTTAGCAATATATTTATCAGTCTTATACACAAAAGACCCTCCAAAATCCAAATTTATTCTAAGTGGATAACCTTCTTTATGTAATTTTACTTTAGCAAATACACGTGGACAAATAGCACTTGAAGGATATAATGAATAGTACACATTATCATTTATTCCTTTATTCTTTGCCTTTAATAAAATGTTATTAATAAATTTCATTCTTTCTGAATCAACATTATATTTATCAATCTATTCAAAATTTAATTTTTCCATTTGTAAAATAACTCCTTGAACATATTCATTATTTGAAATCAAGCACATCCGTAAACCTTTGTCTTCCTTTAAGCAAATCAATTTATCTTTCATTAATTGTATGATAATTCATGGAAAAGAGTTATTGGATTATTTAAAAGACAATTAATGAAAGATAAATTGATTTGCTCAAAGGAAGACAAAGGTTTACGGATGTGCTTGATTTCAAATAATGAATATGTTCAAGGAGTTATTTTACAAATGGAAAAATTAAATTTTGAATTGATTGATAAATATAATGTTGATTCAGAAAGAATGAAATTTATTAATAACATTTTATTAAAGGCAAAGAATAAAGGAATAAATGATAATGTGTACTATTCATTATATCCTTCAAGTGCTATTTGTCCACGTGTATTTGCTAAAGTAAAATTACATAAAGAAGGTTATCCACTTAGAATAAATTTGGATTTTGGAGGGTCTTTTGTGTATAAGACTAGTAAATATATTGCTAAAATTTTACAAGATTTACTTGGATTTGGAAAATATTCTGTAATGTCATTGTTTGATTTTGTTGAAAAAAATTAAAGATTTAAGTTCGGACTGTGATGATGTTTTAGTGTCATTGGATGTTTCTGAGATGTATGGATCTATTGATAGACTTGATTCAATTAAGATAATTCATCAAGCTTTATTGGAAAAGAAAGTGGATAATCAATTAATATGTTTTCTGATGAAGGCTTTAAATTTTATTGAACAAAATATTGTTGCATCCTTTAATGGTAAATTTTATAAGATGAGTAAAGGCTAGCCAATGGGATTACCAATGGTAGCACAGTTATGCAGGTTTGTTTTGTCATATTATGAAGAGAAAATTTTAAACAAATTTATATTTATGGGAAATATTAAGATATATACGAGATATGTGGATGATGTTTTTATATGTGCTTCTTCAAAAATGATTGATAAAATTTTTGATAAATATAATAAATTAAAAGGTCTTATCTGAACTATGGAGAAAGAATATAACAACAGTATTAAATATTTAGATTTGATAATTTCAAGGAACAATAATATGATTGACTATAAATTGTTTATTAAACCTATTGAAACTAGAGGGTATATTCCCTATTTATCTAACGTGCCACATAATTATAAGATGTCTGGTTTTAGGTCTTTTTTGTATAGAAATAATATTTTGTGTAAATATGCATGTGATAAAAAAAAAATATTGAAAATTATGTAAGTGAATTATTAAATGTAGGTTATAATATAAAAGAAATTTATCAAGTGGTTTGTCAATTTAGTAAGAAAATTAATAGAAATACTGGTGATGAAGAAATTAAGAGTAAGAAGTGGATTTCTTTGCCTTTTTATAATAATAATCAAGTAAAATTTATGAAAAAAGTTTATAATGGTATATATAATGTTTCTTTTTATGGATCAGGTAATTTAAATAGAATGGTTAATAATTCAAAAGATAAGTTAGAAAAAAATAACGTGAGTAATATAATTTATAGAATTTTTTGTGGGTGTAACTTATCATATATAGGGGAATCTAGATGTAATATAGAGAAAAGAATTAAAGAACATAAATTGTTATATAAAAAAGTTTTGAAAAATGTACAGTTATGTAATGATAATAGTAATGAAGTCAAGTTATATACTGAATCTGTTTTTTATAATCATGATAGAAATTGTAATTTTAAGCTTAATTTTGATATAAATAAAATAAAAAATTTAGGACAAGAGAGAGATAATGAAAAAAGAAAAATTAAAGAGGAAGTTTTTATTAATAGGTATAAAAATACGATAATAAATAGACAGTCAGCAAATGTTAGGATTAATGAATTGTGGGATATTTAAATCGACATGTGTTTCCGGTTGGTAATAGATGATTTCATTTTGACCGTTGAGTTGAAAATAATTATGAATATAATCGAAAATATTTCTTTATGAGTTTTTATTGAGTTTTTATTTATATTGTATTATAAATTGTTTACCGTTGTTTGGAATATATTTAAGTTTTGTTATTGTATTATTGATATTAGCGGACATTTATTTTGTTTTATATATATATATATAGGATTTGTAATGTCCAGTAATATGAAGGGTTAGAATGACATAATGTTTACATGGATATGACTATATACAGAGTTCACAAAACAAACTCTTAACAAGCTTTGAGAATACCCTCAATCCCAGACTGGTTTCTGCATCTAGCATCGTCAGTGAGGTGCTAGATGCAGAAACCGGTCTGGATTTGAGGGTATTCTCAAAGCTTATTAAGAGTTTGTTTTGCAAACTCTATATATAACGTTTGTAAATATGAGCTTTATTAAAATTAGGTCATGTGACATCTGACTTGATTTTTTTATCATGGATATGACTAATATCAAATCCATCAAGAGCTTTGACCATTCCATCATCAGTTTTTCAATGAAATGGATATATGAATAGTTGAAATGGTGAGAAGATCAATGTCTGTCTATTATTGTTTGAAAAACTTCTTAAAATAAACTGAGCACTGAATGTTATTATTTGTAGGAGCAACTGGTCAGTACCAGTTCTGCATGAAATATATATATATTGACAATAGTGTATCTTTTTACGTGTGTGTGGTCATGCATATCTGTTGCTTGAGATACAGTAGAGGTTGAATAGACTGTAAAATCCTGAGTTTTTAATCCCTCTATTTACACATATAGTCAACATTTAGTATACTCTAATAAAATATCGCCTTAGAATTGTTTATTAAATAGGTTTTACCTAATTTTATTAACAAGGTTAAACACTCATGGCAAACTATTTAAAAATCCTTCAACTTCATTTAGTCAGCAGTTTCTTTGATAGACTGTAAAAGATGTTTCTACCTAATTGTGAGGTAAACTATTAAACTATAACAGTTTATGAAAAAAGAAGACAAATAAAAAAGATTTCGGCCTAAAATGAAACATATCAAATAGTTTGCTATTAGCATTAAAATTATTAATTAATAGGCTTTCAAGTAACTAAAAAATGTAGTAATTAACTATCTACTTTTAAGACAGTTTAGTTATTTTAACAAGACAAAATTAAAGAAAATGGGTGAAATTATTTAAGATGCATTTTTTCTTTATATTTATATCAATTCAAAATGTGGTGCTTTATTTTGGCAATATTTCTTTTAAGTTACCTATAAGGAGTTTTCCTTAAGTAAATTAAAAAATAAAAACTAAGCCACTTGAAAAACATTTACTTATTCAGTTTGTAATCTGCTCTTCTAAAAACTGAATTGGCGTTTAAATTAGATTAGTAACTCATCAAACTACTTTTGATTGCTACCTAAAAGTATAATAAAACGGTAAAACTTTACGTAAGAGAAATAACTAAGTGCAGCCTTGTCATGAGTGTGAATAGTATAAACAGCAAATAGCGAAATGGTCAAACATCGTAAGTTACACTGGGTTTGGATATAGCATAGTTCAGTTGTAAAAATAACTTATTGCTGAAGAAATGAATTTGTTTCAAAATTTGTGGTAGATTAATTAAAATTGTGAAAGATAAATAAAAACGTAAATTGGATGTAAAATATTGTAATACTTACATTGCAACAACAACAACAACAACAACAGCAACAGCAACAACAACAACAACAACAACAACAACAATAATAATAATAATAATAATAATAATAATAATAATAATAATAATAATAATAATAATAATAATAATAATAATAATAATAATAATAATAATAATAATAATAATAATAATAATAATAATAATAATAATAATAATAATAATAATAATAATAATATCCACCAGACTTGTCATTTCATGCTGAATTATATAATTATAAATCAAATTAAAGTGCAGATGCAATCTGATTAATAAACAATAGTCCGCAATTTATAATAAATTTTGTAAAGCACTAATATTTTTAATATACATTATAATTAAACATAATTATAAGAAATCAAGTCATATATCACATGACTTAATTTAATAAGCTTATATTACAAATGTTATATAATGAGCATGCCAATAGCTTTTAACAAGCTTTTCAGAATATCCTTATCATCAGACCAGTTTCTAGCTCTGATATTCATCAATGAGATGCTAGGATATTCAAGCGCTAGATTTAAAACACTATGTCAAGCCCAGTACATTATCTAATGGTGAACTATTAAGTAGAAAATCTAAAATTTTCAGACACATATGTCTTCGAATTCAGTTATCTAACTTAAATAACCATATGGGACTGAACTAAGTTCAGATATTCCATATATTAATAGGTTTAGAAATATAAAATCACCAAAACCTTAAAATCAAACAACAATAACTGCAAGAAAATTAAGTTATGTATCATGTGACTTAATTTAATAAGCATGTATTACAGATATTGATGGAAGCTAGAGCTAGAAACTGGTCTAAGGATAGGAATATACTGAAAATCTTGTTAAGAACAATTGGTACACTCATTATATAATAATTAAACAAAAAAATGATGAGAATTTCCACATTATTTTCTTGCATTCCCAAGACTAAATAAGTGTCAGGTGATAATAGCTTTTTAACTGAATCGAACATTTTATATAACAATAACATTATTATGTACAATGTAGATCTTAATATATATATATATGTGTGTGTGTGTGTAAAAGTTATCAAACTTGGCAGCTAGAGGGCAGTTCAATTATTATTTAAAATAGATTTGGTAAATTTCACAAGATATTATATTTATTTATATATGTAAAGTGGGTATATTTGTCAATATAATAAAGGTGCTCATTTACAACTCCAAAATAAAGTGAAACTCAGTAAAATAACCTGCTCTAATGATAAATTTTGCAATAACTATACATATAAATGTGTGAATTATAAATACGCTCGCATGTAGAACATGTTAGTCACATTCAATTTTTACGATATTTTGAGTTAAATTTTCTTCTGCATAAAATATTTCTTTATGAATTACTTCGTTATTATATCTAATTATAGTTCCCCAATGTATTTTTTTCTAAAACAATCAATCAATCAGCATTGCATTTTTTTAGATAATGTAAATAGGATTTATCTTTTCCACAAAAACATTATTCAATTTGCTATAATATAAACTTTTAGGTAGACTGGCATTGTTTATTTATTTTACATGAAGAATCCAATGGTGTGTATTAGCCATTACATGCATTATAATAAAACATCCTGCAAATTGAACAATATATTAAGTGTTCTTTTATGATCTTGCAATGACATTTTAAAACTAAATAGAACATACTTCCATGCAATAAGTACATTCACACACACACTGATATTTTATAACTATAGTAGAGATATTCTAAATAAAGGTCATTCAGTAATAATAACTTTGAGTGGGTAGTCTAATTGTAAATATGCATACGAATATCCCTGTTAAGAGAGTGAAATGTGAATTCTTTCTGAGTTTGAATATTGAGGCAATGGTTCTGAGAGAGAGTAGTGAGATGTAGATGAACTGACCAAGGTTGCATCTAGATTTAATGAATGAGTATTGGACTAATCTATTGAAGTTGGGTGTAATAGTAGGTCATGTACTTCATTGTGCCATCTCCATTATCCTGCATGAATACCCTAAGTCCAACCATAGTCGGATGTGACTTTATCTTCCAACCCATCATGCACACCATTATATCATAACACACTAGCACTTTGTTATTTTCTTGCGAAGGAACACATTATTTTTTATATTATTAAAAGCAGATGCAACTCATTTAAATCTATGTTGTGCATCAAGATCTAACTTTGATTTTCAATTTATAAAACTATCAAGTTATTCAAATTGATTTACATTATCAAGTTGTTAACCATCCAAATTAATGCTTGCTGAGAATTTTTTATCCAGGATTATTTTGACTTTTAATTATTAAACCAAAGACTTTATACATTGCATTCAGGAAATCAATCAAGTTGATGGGACTTAAAGAAGCAAAATGAATTCCTTATACATTCTAAAATATTTTTGATTGATTATACACATTTTTTTAAATGCAAAGAAAGAATATTTGTTTTATCTTTTATTGTTATTAGTAAATTAATTGTTATTGTTATAAAAGCTTCATTTCTCATTGAATTCTTATCCACTAGACAAGTATTGGTGTATATTTAAGATTTAGAATATGTCATGATATATCTAAGTATAAACATGTTTAGGATCTGATTTAAAATCTGTGTGGAAATTATATATTTGTAATAATTATTAATATTGAAATAGTTCATATAAATATACAATTACAAAAAAAAATCAAATCAGATGTCACATGACCTAATTTAATCAGCTTGTATTTACAAATGTTATATATAGAGCTCACAAAATAAACTCTTAAACAAGCTATGCAGAATATCTCCAACCCCAGACCGGTTTCTGCTACTAGTGTCCTCAGTGACGTGGTAGGATATTCAAGCATTAGATTAAAAATACCAGAACATGCACAGCCCTTTGTCTAATGTATAACTAACTATTAAGTAAAAAATCTTATATTTTCAGACATCCATATGTCTTCCAATCCAGCTATCAAACATAAATAGTCATATGGAACTAAACTAAGTTCAGATACACCATATATTAATAGCTTTAGAAAAGTAAAATCGCCAAAGACTTAATAGCAAGAAATAAAATTACAAAAAAAAATCAAGTCAGATATCACATGACTTTAATGATTACATCAGTAGCTGAAACCAGTCTGGGGTTTGTGGATATTCTCAAAACTTGTTAAGAGCTTATTTTGTGAGCTCTCTCTCTCTCTCTCTCTCTCTCTCTCTCTCTCTCTCTTTATATATATATATATATATATATATATATATATATATATATATATATATATATATATATATATATATATATATATATATTCTTTAAAAGATCATTGGCAAGAATAACTACAGAAAAGGTACAATCACATACTTCATTCTCCTAGAAAGAAGAAATATCCACTAATACTTTAGCAGCTGAGTTATCTACTCCACCAGATTTCTGAAGTGTAGCACTATCATTAAGAACTTCAATTTCTTTTTTTTTTTGGTACTTGATATTAAATTTTTATCCATTTCTTTTGTGATCATAGTGCTTTTTATTACATCTCTGGTAGCTATAGCTTCAACATATAATGACAAATGATCTGTTTCATCTTTTTTTTATTCTGCTTCACACTTATCATTTTGAAGAGGATTTAATGATACAATATTTTCCAATATATTCACACTTATTTGGAAGGGTGAGAAGATTGAAGCCTGTCCATTAATGTTTAAGGAATTGCTATCTTAATACAAGCTATGCACTGATTGTGTATATGTGTGGAAATTTATCATCTGGCCAACTGATGAGTGTTGGTTTTGCATTGAATGCATATATTGGGCAACATTTATATTTTTTTTGTATATATGGAAACATGTGTATTGATTTCTTGAGATGGAGTTGGAGGGTGAATATTGACTGAAATATTCAAAAGTTCAAATTCCACTACTTATATATATATATATATATATATATATATATATATATATATATATATATATATATATATATATATATATATATATATATATATATTTATTTATTTATATATATGAAACATTCTGCAAACAAATCACATATATTTATATATATTGAACCAGGTTGCATTGGATTGAATAATAAAAAATATAGAATACAATATTTTACTCTTTAATAAAAAAGCAAAGCACAATTATAAAACAAACTGTTTGTTTCTTTTATATACAACTTTACAAAATTATTTATTATAAATTCAATCTACACCAGCTGCAATTTAGTATTGCATCACACTAGTCCCTCAGGCAGAAAAGCATAATATCCAGAAGGTACCAATAACTAGACCTAAATTATACAAGGTATAATTTACAGCCACGTTTCCAAGCTACATAACTTTTCCTGCTGCTGAATTCAATCACTGTCAGTCAAAGCACTTTATTTGTTTTGAAGTAAACTTCAAGCACCAGCTAACTACTAGAAATAGTTAACATGCACTGAATGACAGCTAATAGTTCAGTGCCTGAATATCCCAGCTAGATCAATCAAAAAAAGTATTATAATAAACTGTTTTAATTAGTGGAAATGGTAAAAGAATTGACTGACAAACACTAATTTTCAAAAATAATTTATTTTAAATACTTTAAAATTAATTAAAGAACTAATTTATCCCTTTCTTGAATAGAAATAATAATTATATAATATCCCAGGCTCACACACATTATAATAAACATAAAACATTAAATAAACTTAAGCATTAAACATTATATACCATGCACATATATTCTATCATATAAGCTATTGGTTTGTATGCTTCAACAAGTTCTAGGACTATCGGTTTATTATATTAACCTGAACATAATTAGTTCATTTTTTGCTGGTTATAGAGTTTATTTCTGTTGACTCTGGATATCTCAAAGATTGCAATGGCTGCAATAATAAATTACTGACATAATAAGAATGGGAATAAAGAATAATTAATATTACTTATAGGTTTTCAGATATGCATTCCTCTGGATAGATAGCTGCTTTTTTCTCCTTGTGATGCATATTGTACAAACTGTTTGGAATTTGGATTGGTGGTGAATGTGATTTCTTGCTGCATTTCAAACCAGCAGATAAATGTTCAAACAACTCAGATTGTTATATTTTATTGTGGCTAATTAGAGGCCTTCAGATATTCTAGGGCTGTCAGAGACTCAAGTACAGTGGCATACTTCATCTGATTAGCAACACATGGTTTTCTTGGTGTTCACAAAAATATAAGTTTTATTTGCACAGACTGGAATAACACTGATAAAAGAGATCTGATGATGACAGTTTTTTTAGACCTATTTATATGTGGCCATCTTATTATTCAGCTTTATTAACAATTAAATTAATTAAATTCCCATTGTTTATTTGTTCACATTATTTCCATTGTTTAATTGTAGCCATTGCTAATTACTTATTCCCATTCCATCTTGGTTTATCAGTGGAGCAATCTTTGAGTTTGACTTAACTTTTATACTACAAACTTTATTTTTCATTTATTTAATTCAATTTCTTTTTATACACACACATATATACATATTTTAATGTATTTTTAAAATCAACACACTCATGTTTTTATTTCCTTTTAAATAAATGAAAAGAGAAAAATAATAGTTTTTAAATTTTTTTTATTTAGTTACATTTCTGCCCCCTCAAATTGGTTTTTTTTTATTATTTTAAACTAGTAAAACTTATACTAATAATCTGCACTACATCTTAATTAATTATTAAGATGTAGTGCTTAATAATTAATTAAGATGTAGTACATCTTTTCAACAAAATTAAACAAAACTTCTTTTTGAACCTTTACTATTAACCTCTTGAACTTCTAGAACTAATTATTTTTTCCTCTTAAATATTTTTGGAATAAAATTTTAATCTTAAAACTTTTATTATGAAATTTGTAACATATAAAGACATATTTTGTGGATTTATCCATCTTAAAAAAATTAAATATTGATATATTGACTTTGATCACACAAGTCATCTACTGGGTGAAAATCTTCACATCAACATATATATATATAATCAATAAAGCAAGTTCTATATAATGTGACATTGCTTTTAAAAAGCTCGTATTTACAAATATGTAATATAGGGAGCATACCAATAGCTCAAACAAGCTCTTATTTAATAAGTGTGGTAAGAGAACATATTTAAAACCTCTATCTAGATATTTTAAATATTTTCTCTTACCACACTTATTAAGTAACAGCCTGTTTGAGCTATTGGTAATATGCTCTATCCTATCCCCAGGGCCAGGGATAAGAAAATTTTCGATAGAGATTATAAATATATTCTCTTATTACACTTATTAAATGAGAGGTTGTTTGAGCTATTGATACATATATATATATATATATATATATATATATATATATATATATATATATATATATATATATATATATATATCTCACAAATAATCTTTTAACAAGCTATTTAAGTTAGATAGTTGGATTGGAAGACATATGGATGTCTGAAAATTTTAGATGCTCTACTTAATAGTAATCCATTAGATAAAGTGTTCAGCTTGTCCTTGTATTTTTAATCTAATGCTTGAATATCCTAGCATCTCATTGAGGAAGCCAGTAGAAGAAACCAGTCTGGGATTGAAGATATTCTGCAAAGCTTGTTAAGAGAGTATATGCGAGCTCTACATATAACATTTGTAATACAAGCATGTTATATTAGGTCATGTGGCATATGCCTTGATTTCTTTGTAATATATATATATATATATATAAAGCTTTTATTCTGATAGAATACAAATCATCAGTACTTTGAGTATTAGGTTATATAAACACTTCTATTTAAAAATTATATTCATTAAGTAATTTAGTCATTTTTAAAAAATGATATTAAAAAAAGTACTTTTTTTTTAATTTAACTTTTTTCAAGTGTAATCTTATAAATCATTTATAGACTAATAGTTTCTATTGCTATTTTCTATCTATTCATACAGCTTTAATTTTGCTTCACCTTTTATTGGCTTCCTGAAGATTTAGTATCATAAGGAGCTTCTATATTATGTTGTAAAAAACTTCTTTCACTGAATGTTATTCAACAGTGAATTGTAAAAGAAAATACATGTATTGTGTTTTTTTTTTCTAGTATAACATAATATCTAAACAATCTTTAGATAAAGGCTTTTCATCAACTTTTCATAGAAGAGTGGTATAAGAAAAACCTTTATTATAAGGCTTGCTGTATTTCATTGATTAATAAAGTTACAGAGTGGCAGATTATGAATCTTAAGACCTGTAGATGGCATCTCCCCCTTCGTCACTTTCAGCACTCAAGTTTTTTATTAATATCCAAGTGAGAAACTCTTTGATTATTTTTTCCTAAGTGATGATATGCAGTATTGGAAAAATGGGTTCAAAATCTAAACAGTTATGGTTTGCAGCTTGATTGTCACTACTTTTGCAGCAGGAAAAACATCAATTACATTGACATTGCTAGTTTTAATACAATGGTAGAATGGACAGATGGGTAGCTTCTACATTTGTAAGTGATGAATCATGTCATCTATGACGTCACTTCATGCACAATAAATTGTTTAATTATCTTTTATGAAACTTTACAAATGTTAAGTGAAAATAATTGAACCATTTTTTTTCTTTAAGTAAAACAGGATACTCATTTGCTGTCATGTGATGGTTGGTCATGTGACTAGAATTATCCTTTATTATTATTTATATTTATATGTAATAAAATATTCATAAACATATAAATATAAGACAATAACCACTAAAGTAACTACGATAAATATACAAAATTAAGAAAATTTATTTTTATATTTCAAATTATATAAATATTTAAATGTATATTTTTGACATTTAATATTATTATTAGTTTTCTGATTCGCAAAATAATAAGATTTTTTCTTCTAAAATTTCAAAGTAATTTTTTTCTTAAGAAATCTTCTCGTCTTACAGAAATTTATTAATAAAAAAAATGCATCGAAATCTTCAAACAACCTTAGTCATCATGGTAAAATAAAAATAAAAAATTTAAGTATGATATATTTTTGATATTATTTTAAATTCAATAAAATATAAATGACTTAAAAATAAATTTAAAAGCACATAAAAAATATTGTTTATAAAAAAATACCAAAAGGATTATATTATATTTAATTCAGATTTCTATTTTAGTAATTAAAATATTGATATAATATAAACCATTGTGGAATACTTTTGTAACAGAAATAATATAATCATTTTTTTTTTCATGTATGTTGTAGGAATCACATTATTTTATAATGTGGGTTTAAACTTCAGAACTCAATCAAAGATATTCAATGACTTTGTGCCACATTGTTTAATGCAGGAATAGAATGACCAACTATAGAAATTAAATACCTTGAATTGTACAACACTCTTGTGCCTGAACATCTTATAAATTCCAGGACAATTATCCACTTATTTATTAATGTAATGTTGTATGCAAATGAGAGATTAACAGTTTGTGAGCTAAATGTTGTTAAACCAATTCACAGCTGAGTAGAATAAAAACATCATGTATGCTTTACCAACTAAATGAAAATATTTCACACACTAGCATTCATGATCTTACATGTCAACTGACTTTCTAAAATACTAACCTTACAATTTTTATGGGGGGAAAAAGAACAACTAAGCAATGATAAACTTCCATCAGTTATAACCATCTGTTAAAGTAATATTGTCTAAGAAGAGAAAATGCTTTTTAATGTAAAGTAAAATCTATGTAAAAATCTTTGATGTTGTAGGTGTTAACATACTTGTCTTCTCGATCCTTTATCTGAAGTTCAAAATTGGTGGGTAAATGGCAAAGTTTTAAATAAGGGACTTAAATATGTTTCAGATATTGTTCAGATCATCCTTACAGTTAACCATTATACAAAGACGTATTAATAAGTATATTTTAATTGTTTGTTGAAAGATAAATATCCTTAGATATTCTGATTAGATTAGAATGACATAAAACATAGAGAGTAAAATATATCTTACATTCACTGGTACTGAGAGACATATACTGAATAGTATTACTTAGTATTTAATCTTTGTTAGAAGTGATGCTAAAACTCTTTGAAGTATTATTTAAACAAGAAAATACTTATGTCCACTGTCATTTTTAAAAATATAAAGTTACTCTTAAGAAGTAGAGAGTTAAATTCTCAGTATTCAAACTTCACTTTTAATCTGGTTTTCTTTCTGGTGAGGTTTCATTTATTTATTTATTTTTAAATTCATTGCATTATTAATTATTTTTTTTTATGAATAATGTTTTCATGAATTTAATCCATACTGTTTTGTATATTTATCAATGATATAATCTTTAGCATCATACTTTAGTTAATTGATTCTATTTTTAATTTTGTTATTGTTTTAAGTTTTTATAATCTAAATATGTACATGCTGATATAATTTATTACATGTAAATGTTTACATATTAGTTTTGCTATTTTTTTTTCATTTTTCTGTCTCTTTCTCTCTATATACATATATATTCTAACCTAAATAAAGCAAGGAAAAGAGGGGCTATTAATATTATGATGAGACTAAATGATATATACAGTTATGAATGTATGAGAGACTCCTAATATCAGGAAAACTGATAATACATTTGGCTAAGCTCAGTAGCCAGTTAGTTATCTTTCACTCTTTTACTACAGAAACATGCATTAAAATAAAAGGAAATTTCAAAACAATAGTAAAATTCATAACTATAAAGTAAATAAATAAACTAGGAAGAGGAAAAACTTCTCATTCTTATGCAACATTTTTAAAACATACATTTCCCACCATCAAAATACATTCTCTAAGCAATAAATATGTTACATTTGTAGTAACACCTAATAGAGTCTTTACATCTTTTCTTTAATATCTTATATAACAAATATTTATCACCAAATAATTATTTATTGGCATGATCTGATCTACTCTACTCTTGCAGAGTGACATATAATGTACCTTTCTAATGGTGCAAAAAACAATAATAAATTTATTTTGTGATCACCATAATTATGATACAGATGAATAGATTAATAATTAATGAAATAATAAATAATGATCTCAGTGTTCTTCTTCTTGTTAACTTTTGAAACTATACTGTTGTATTATGTTGCTAAATACGTGAATGGTGTCCTAGTAGAGTGTTGGAGACACACTTTTTCATAAGATAATCTATCCTAATATATTATAGTAATAATAATTACATAAAGAAGTGTTTAATCTGCTTAAAAATTACATAAAACAAAAATAAAAAACTTAGAAAAATCATAGACTTTTATCCAAGCTGTCACTCAAAATAATAGAAAGAAAAGGTACCTTTTATATCTCTCCATTAACCATCAACAACATAATCAAAATAATTAAATTGAACCATTATACTTTTTCTTAATGAGATAAATAAAATAATGTGCAGTCTGAAAAATGGATTAAGAAATCCAAAGCAAGATTAAATAAAAATTCATTTCTTTTAATTGCAATCCCAGCTTTGGAATTGAAACATTTATGGAATATTTTCATCTTTGACATTAAGATTTTGGATCTGGATTTATAAGAATTCATCATCTGATTTACCAAGATTTCTGTTATAATTAAGAGTACAGGACACAAGAAATCACATATAGAAAAACAAAAACTAGATTTAAATAACAACAAATACATTTATTAACATATTAGTTACAAATAAATAAATAAAAATATTTATATTATCATGGCAATACATGGCAATAATTATATTAAAACAATATGTGAACTACTAAATTATCTATAGTATTAAAATAATTATTGATAAGAGAGAGTGAATGCCATGTAAATCAGGCTTTTTCAATATGCTGCTTTATATCTCTATATATCCCACATTAATCAACATTTATTACACATGTAAAGCAACATATTAATATTATATATTAAATTATAACATTTTCATTGTTTGAAATATTCAAGTGTAAATTAAATTAAAACTCTCCATATAGTAGTGGCACTCAGTGCAATCCAGAGTAATCAATGGATGTCAGAAGGCTTGTGCATAAAATCCCTATCTAGTGCCTACTCATCCAATATCCCCAGAGGAGTTTCTGGCTTGTGGATTTCATCAGTGAGAAACCTTGGATCTGAAAGCAATGCACCTAGATCTTAGGATCTAATGCAACCTTCTAGCAGCCATCTTTTATCTCCACTTAATTACAAAACAATGAGAATAAAATTGGAAACCCCCTGGGTCTGAACTCAGTTCAGTACCCATACATTTTGGTGTCTTTGGTTCTTTAATAACCATAGACACCAGTATCCTATTAGGCAGGATTGGTATTAAACCATTAATCATCACATGATCACCATTTCTTATGCTTGCTCATAACTATTATTAAAACAGGCAAAACTCTCCATATAGTAGTGTCACTCAGTTCAAGCCAGAGTAGTCAATGGATGACAGAAGCTTTGTGCATAAAATCCCTATCTAGTTCTTACTCATATAATATCTCCAGACTAGTTTCTGACTTGTGAATTTTATGCACAAGCCTTCTGGCATCCATTGAGTACTCTGTCTGGCACTGAGTGGCACTACTATATGGAGAGTTTTGACTGTTTTAATAACAGTTATGAGCAAGCATAAGAAATGGTGATCATGTGATGATTAGTGGTTTAATAGCAATCCTGCCTAAGAGGATAGCGGTGGTTATGGTTATTTAAAGAACCAAAGACACCAAAATGTATGGGTACTGAACTGAGTTCAGACCCAGAAGACTATATAAGATATTGAGCTTAGATTGAAAATATTTTGTTTGCAATTTTATTCTCATAGTTATGTACTTAAGTAGAGATAAAGGGTAGCTGCTGGAGGATTGCATTAGATCCTAAGATCTAGGTGCAGTCCTCTCAGATCCAATGTTCCTCCCTGATGAAGGCCACAATCCAGAAACTATTCCGAAAATATTGGATGAGTTAGGCATTATATAGGGATTTTATGCGCATGCCTTCTGACATCCATTGATTACTCTGGTTTGCACTGAGTGGCACTATTATATGGAAAGTTTTGTCTGTTTTAATATCAGTTATGAGCAAGCATAAGAAATGATGATCATGTGATACTTTAAATATACATATAAATAATTGTTGGAAGAA
Organism: Epiperipatus broadwayi; assembly: GCA_028023455.1. NCBI lineage: Eukaryota > Metazoa > Onychophora > Udeonychophora > Euonychophora > Peripatidae > Epiperipatus > Epiperipatus broadwayi. The sequence continues at coordinate 509,600 of JAQFVV010000278.1, forward strand.
TTTTATAAGTTCATAAATTCAAAATTATTAATTATGTTGATGGAATATATCTATTTCACTTTACAGGTATTATTCACGTATGATTAGCCCAATCAAAGTACCAATTAAAAACCTGCATTGCAAATTGAAGTTATGGAATCTAGTAATAACATTAAATAACTATAATGGTCAAATATCTGATATAATTTATTTGTCCATAATGAAATTAGATAATAATATTTGCCATACAATTACATCATGAATTACAAACGTCAAACTGTGTGCACTCATAATTTTGATATCAATGATTTCAGATAGAAATATTGATACTCATTTATTAAATTAGAAATTATCCATAGCCTACATATAAACTTTAAACATCTATTAAAAATTAATGTGTCTTCTTTTTTATATAATATGAATACATATGTAAGAGAATATGACCTGGACCATCTGAAGAGTATGAATTTAGCATGAAATGTATTTGGGGGATCATTTAGTCTTTTTTTTCTCATGTGTCATAGCATCAGCCGGGAAGTGAACCCACTATCCCGGGACAACTGCTTGTAAAGCGGCTGTCACTGACCTCGCGACCACCAATGCCTGACGATCATTTAGTCTTTTCAGATGACTTTATTCACATTTCAAAAATGTGTAAATTTAATATATATATATATGGTTTCTATGGTTTTATATATATATCTTTAAGTATTACACTTTTTTATTTCTAATACCTTTTATTGAAAAACAATACATTAAAATTTGTCAATTTTTTTTTACTTTAAAATTATTAAAATTTAATGATTGACAGAATTTATCAATAAAATAAACTTAAACTTAAATGAGATTCTATTTTTTTTTTGTATTAAATATTATTTCTCTGCAATATTGTATTAAAAACCTAAAATGATTTTTTTAATTTTGCATGTATTGGAAAATAATTGATTGTAGTTTATATTTTGAGTAACATTTTTTTAAAATTGTATTACATGCACGTATGTAGTGTTACGGATGATGTATCTGTCTGATATTTTCAAAACTGATATTTATGTCTAAAGAAAACATGGAATATTTTTAAGTAGACAACATATAGATACTTTAATTAAATATTCAATCATTAATTGCTAAATCTACATATTTTTAACTAGATATTAAAACAATAAAAAAACAAAACATTTACCAACAGTTGACTAGCATAGTAATTGATATTTTCTATATCCACTATTTTTCTGTAGAAAATTCTGTCAATGCCCTTACCATGCAATGGCATATATAGTGTTTGTATGCATATTTTACATAGTTTAATACAATGCTATATTTATGGATTTATGGATTAGAACTATTTCATAAAAAATACATTATATATATATATACAAGTAATGTCATATATATATATATATTATCAATAAAGCAGTCATATAATGTGACATCACTTTTATAAGCTTGTATTGACAAAATGTAATACAGAGAGTGTTCAAATAACTCAAACAAGCTCTTAATTGATAAGTGCGATATATTAGTCTGGGGATAAGAGTATTTAGGATAGAGATTTTAAATATTTTTTCTTACCACGCTTATCATTTAAGAGCTTGTTTGAGCTATTAGCATGCTTTCTGTGTGTATATATATATAATAAACACTGTAATTAGTAAAGTAATAAATATACTAAAACTATTGCTAATTAATAGTATGACTGCCATTCTGGACTGTTTATTTAATAAGATGGCAGGTATACCACAAATTAATTATATCTTTTATTTAGTCATTCATTTATATATTGGCATATTAAAAATTGTGAATTAACTTTACTCTTTTATTTATTGTATTATATTTTGTATAAAAGGATATGACTATATGCATATATATATCTGACTCATATTTTAACTAGATATTTATTGGATTTCATTAAACCTACATTTCCATCTATTAAATCATATATTAAAAACTCTTTTCATTTTATTTCTGTTTTAAAAAATTTTTAAATTAATGGTAATGACATTCTGATCAGTTTTGATGCCGTGTCTTTATTTACAAACATTCCAATTGATGAAGCTTTAAATGTAATTTCACAACGTTGCAATTTGATTTCTTTGATTAAACATTGTCTCATGAACACATATTTTGTATATAATGGACAGCATTATAGACAAGTTTTTGGTACTTCTATGGGCTCACCTATCTCAGGAGTAATAGCTGATTTATTCATGGAAAATATAGAAACTCATGCTTTAGAATCATCCTCTTTAATAAACCTCATTTGGCTTAGATACATAGATGACATTTTAGTCATATGGCAACATGGGAACAAATAAATTAGATGAATTTTTTTTACATTTAAATAATATGCATCCTCATATTAAATTTACAATGGAGACAGAGTCTGATGGAAAGCTTCCTTTTCTTGATGTTTTTAGTCACCAGAACCCCAAATAGTTTATCTTTTTCAATTTATAGAAAGAATACACACACGGATAGATATTTACATTTACATTCTCATCATGACCCAACTCAGATAGTTTCTGTAGCCAAAACTCTTTTAAATAGAACAATTAACCTTTCAGATAAGTCACATCTGAAAAAAGAAATAAATCATATTAATAGTGTTTTATTAGCAAATAGTTATAAATTTATTTAAAAAGCCTTATTTCAAGCCCAAAATGGACAAAATAGGAAACAAAAAGATGATAAATTCGCTATTAGGATTTGTGTTCCATATGTAAAAGGAACTACAGCCAGTATTGGAAGTATATTAAAATGCTATAATATAAGTACAGCGTTTTCTACTCATCAAAAGATCAGCAATATAATAACCAAGCCTAAGGATTCAATCCCTCTTGAATCTCATGGTATTTATCAAAGCTCATGTGAAATTGTAAAGCTTCTTACATAGGTATGAGTAATCATCACATCAGTGTTAGGAGAGATGAGCATGCTAATGCAGTTAAACAACATTCATCATCATCAGCACTCTCACTCCATACTATGGATTCAGGTCATAAAATTAATTTTTCTAGTACCAGGATCATATCCAGATGTGATAATCTATATCAGTGCAAAATTAGAGAAGCCATTGAGATACTTAAAAGACCAGATTGTATCAATAAGCGAGATGATATGAGCAAACTTCCTCCTATTTGGAAAGATTTTTTTAAAAAACATTCTTAATTTAACATTTTTGCTATTGGTGGAACTTTAATGTTTTTTTTCAAATCAGTGATTGTATCACCTCTACAACCATCTTTCTACCTTTTATCACTCAGTGGATGACTTGTGTAGCCAAGTTGAAATGTCAGTATATCAATATTTAAAATATTTTAACACAGATGAACCCGCAAAATATGTCTTTTATATATGCAACCCGTGAAAATCTCCATATCAACATATATATATATATATGGTATATAGTGATAATATATATATCAACATATATATATATATATGGTATCAGCACTAATAAATATCATTTAAATCAAATGTTTTGTTGTAATGGTAATAGTAGGAGACTCTTTTAAGTCAAAAAATGCATTTTTTAAAATATCACTTTTTTTAAATAAAAACAAACATTATAAGGTTCTTATTTATTGCTTAAAATGCTTGAGCAGTTGCAGCATGATAGCCAGTAGTGGCAGCTGATTCATTGAAATTTTATTTTATTTTTAAAATTGCAGGAAAACTTTATGTATGACATTTATAAAAATCCCATAAGTCCCATCTTCTTGACATCCTTTTTAAAATTGCATTTTGTGAGTGGAAATCAGACAAAATTTGAATTTTTTTATTCATATTTTAATTAGTAGGTTCATTTATTTTTTATTTTCTACTCAGTTTACTAGATTGCATGAAGAAGACAAAGGCAGAATTATTTTATCAGCCAGACCCATTGCTAAAATGGAAAAAATGTGCTGGTGATTCACATTTCAAGACCTTCATCCTGATAAAAACATAATCAGAATATTGTATTTAATTTTAATTTTTTAATTATTTGAATAGTATTTTAAATTATTTTAATTATTTCATAAATGGTATAATTTATTAATGTGATTGTGTCTGTATTGATGTGTCTGTATATTATATAAATTATATATTAAATTATTTATGCTCTTTATTATACAGTATGTAAATTTGTATTCAAATATAATAAAAGTGATTTATGTAAAATGTAATTTGGTGGCTCTGATCAAAGTTTGAGGCAATCTTATTTTATAGACATAACGATTATGAAAAGGTTTAATAATTTATTAGCATGCTTATATTTGTATTAGTACATGTTTGCACTTGCATGTCTGTGTTTGCATAATAAGTAATGACTTTTTTAAAATAAAAATTATAGAGCAGTGCAATGTAAATTTTATGTCTTATTACCAGATGTGCAGAAATGTTGCAGTTGATAAAGCAATCACAAAATTTACTAGGCGTAGTACCATGTGAAACTTTAAACACTTAAAACCAATAAAGAGAGATTTCAAATGGTGTGAGTGTGGTGATATATACAATGGTTAATTATATACCACATAGAATTTTATGCAGGCAAAGAGTCAAATCAAATTCTGATTCTTGCCTATGCTTTGGTACTCATGCTGTGGAGTCAATAGTTTTTCCACATCTTGCATCACATTATTTTCAAGTCTGTAGCTAGAAAATGAGCTATATGCAAATGAATTATATCACAGTGGGACAATAAATATAGCAAGATAGCATCACTGGTGTGCATAAAGAATATAAACATCAGTGGTATTTACAGAAAATATAAAATGAAGAGATGAAACATTGAATCATTGATACAGACAATAGCCTACAATTACTAGTTTTAGATATACAAGAAGCCAATTCTTATAATAACAAATGTATATCCACTTTCTTGAAATGATTTGTTTTGTATTTTTTTTATTAGGTTGAATGTTTTTATAGATGTCTTGAGATTTGTTGGTACAAGAAAAAATGAAGAATTCTTATGCAAATAGTTTTGGAGATTCTGAAGCTATGGATTATATCAGGTAAGGTTTAAACAAGAATTTTATGATGAGTACAAAAAAATTATCAATGAAAATGTGATTTAAACTTAAGTAATGATAAATTAGAAATTATGAGCAAACAAGAAAGTAACAATTATTTCTGATGATGAAAATTTCTTTTTTTCCTTACTTTTATAATGGTAATCACTATTTGTCTTAGACCTATTGCTTTTTTTAGTTTTTCTAATTTCTATCAATGTAAAGTTTTTTGCTCTAACATTCTGAAAATTGAAGTTATTGTGAAAATTGTGTCTCAAATCAGTTTTTTAAAAGTTTAATATGACACCCAAGCTAGTTAAATAATATTTATATTCTAGAATAATTTGTCTTTTTAAAAATAAAATTAGTATTTTTTTATCCAATAATTTTATTATATACGAAAATAAGTATAAAATATTACTGTACATATGAAATTGTTTGTTGTAAAATAAACTGAAAAATTTAGTAGCAAAATTATGTAGATGAGTAATATAACAATTGATAGTCTGTAAAATTGCAAGAATGGCATAATGCATGTTGTAATTATTTAACACAGGTCAACGAATACCACTCCGATTGACAAAAGAAAGAAAATGGTAAAAAGTTATTATAATAAACAGGAAGAAAAAAAACATAGCACTCTGAAAGAGAAATATATTAGATTACTAGGATTAAGTTCCTAAAACCATTAAGTAATAAGTGAATAACAGTTTTTCCACAATTGCAATTTTGTCAGACTAGGTATAAAATTATTTTGCATACATTTGATAAGATTTCAATAAAACCTTTAGTATAACAAGCATCAATAATGTTTTTTTTAGAAAATAGTAATAGCATCAAATAAATAAATAGTCCACTTATAACCACACAAATTTAAAAATACTTTTCAAGATGAGAACACATTATCAGTCCAATATTTTAATATGAAATATCAAAAAAGACAGCATAAAAAAGAACCATAGCCTATTTCTTTAATACTATTCCTAAGAAGTTAGTATACACGTGACATCTAGCTTGAGTTTGAATTAATTATGATAAATAAAAAGTAAGTAAAAGACTTTGCAACCAGTGTTTTCACAGTGCTATGACTGGCTTCCAGATATATGGCCTTCATCCATCCAGAAGCATCTAGTAGACAATTCTCCTTAGGATATCTTTACACTTATATATATTTTTTGTTTAAGTAAAAAGTTATTAATGAAATGATTAATTAAATTAAAATAGGGTGAAATTTACAAAACATAGTATAATCAAAAGACATCTGTAGAGATATATTTTAGAACAATTAGAAAGGAAAAAGCTAATTAGTATTATTATTATTACCTGCGGCTATAAGACACAAAATGAGTGAATATCCAATAAATATAAAAGAAAAGGTTTACTAGCCAAAGAGTTTTTTTTTTTTTTTAAAAAAATCCTAATGTACACTCATTGTGAAATTTTATACTAATGCTTTAATTTTTTGAAAAGCTTATGTTATTGCATTGGAAAATATCTTTAAAATAAGATAAGAATGTATATCATTAGTTTAATGTTGACTTTTAAAATGTAATACATTAGATTTAAAACTTTATCCATCCAAAAAGTATGCTAAACATTGGATAGGACAGTAGTAGGTAAGGTTTTTATAAGCCCTGACATATATTTTTTACAGATTATTCAAAACTACAGTAATTAGCAGAACAGAAGTAAAGAAACTATAAATTTTCTGGTTATATAAGCATTTGGAAGACATGCTTGGTTGGATTTGTTAACATTGCTCTGTTGCTGTTAGAAAATGTACCAATTCTTAAACATTTCTTATATATGAGAAAATTGATGCTACCAAAATTTGTGTTTGCTTCTGATTCATATGTTTGAAAACTCTGAAAACATCAAAGCTTTTATGCAAACATTTTATGGGAGAATATCTCTAAATATTGTGGTAATATTTTCAGCTTATTTTCCATTTGTGTAATTTATTTCACAATTTGGTTTTATTTCTCATACTTCCACAGAAATTTAATTAATATAATATGTCAGATAGATCCTGAAGAGTTTAGTCATGATGTTAGACAGTTTTGTTCTTCCTAGACATGACATTTTAATCATGGAGAAAACATAATCAATTGAATATAAGTTTAGTTAGATATTTATCTAATATTGATGGCTTTTTGAGTTTAAGATTCATTTCAAATTGCATTAGGCAATATGGATGAATACTTAATGGATGTTATGCCAAAATTATTTTGGTCAGTCATTTTTCAATGCTACAGTGGTCATTGTTGAAGTTTATAGTCATAGAAGATTTTAATAGATTTAGACTTGGAGTATAATGTTTAAAGTAAGTTGATTACTTAACAATGTAGTGGAGGAATTATTAAGTAGTTAATATATACATTTCACAATTAGGATGAATACTTTTTATCAACATTTTAATATTTTCAATTGCATGACCATAAAAATGATTTTAGATCAATCAAAGATAAAATTGAATAAGAGCTACTAATATTTGCAACTGTATCTTTTTTTATTATTTTAATCATAATTAATAATGGAATAAAACATTTTTAAAAGGCAAAGAGCATAAATGAAAAGTGTGAATTAAAGAAAATTAACAATATCTGGAAAAAGCTACTGGAGGATAAAATATTTTTTTAAAACTACTCAACCAATAGAATCTGAGAATGAGAAGAAAATAACAAAGAAAAAAAATAACAATTTTAAATCTCACTACACACATTCTTATGATTTGAGAAAGAATAAGCTGTGAGGAAATTACTTGTTATTGTACTGAAACATCTGCCATTTAGCTACTATATTTAGCTTGCACAGAAGCTCCTGGATATAATACTATGAATTTATCATTTATCCATATATTGAAACAGTTAGATCTCTTTCACTTATTATACTCTATAATAGTGTATTTTGTTTCACTCAGATTGTATGTGTTTCTTTAATTTACAACTTTGAATGTGCTTGTAATATTGCCAAGTATGTGCGTGTATAATCGCCTTATTAATTATAATATGAAAATACAGTCTTAAATATTTATATACACGCATATTCTTTTGCATTTGTTAAAACTGAAGGAAACATAACGGTGTGTAGCTAGAATTTATGTATATAACAAAATAATAAGTTTAAATTTATAAAATTATTTATTTAAGTAATATTATTTTAAAAAATTTTCAGTTCTATTGTTTGTTTGAAATTACACAAACTGTAATTTTGTTTACGAGTTTTAACATTTTGTCTAAAAATAATCTTTTGGCTGAAACTTGGCCAATTTAAAATTATAATTAAGACCAATTATAAAATTCAGTCAGGCATAAATTCATACTAAGTGCTGTTGCAAAAACTCTAGGGAATATATCTTTGGCTCTGGATGTAGCTATGACGCAAATTGGGAAAACTCTAGGGAATATATCTTTAACTCTGGATATGGCTATGATGCAAATTGGAATAATAGATCTTTTAAACCCAGATTTAACTATAGCAAGTATTAAAAACTAAGTGGAAATTTAGTTAAAGGCAAAGTTTGAACCAGTAAACCAGTAAGGTGGCAAGATAATAAAAAAAATCTGGTCCTGCTTTAATTTAGCAAGCTGAATTCTAGAAAGCCATTACCCAAGCTGTTCAAATGATGACTGTTGGCTAAAGACAATAGAGAACCCTCTATTTGTCCCCACAACTTCAGCTACCACATAAGAGAAATGTCAACCACAGCCCAGCCCATTCCAAGTGTGAAGCAGCTACACCTGTAATACCAGAGAGTTCCTCACCAGAGAATGAAGGAAAGCCACCACCTAAGTAAAATTCCCCAGCTGCATCCAGACTCAAACCTAGAAAAGCCACAGCCAATTTAATAGAGAGAAGACACACAAGAAAGAATGCATTGAAAGAGTCACCACCAATATTACCGGTAAATCATTCTGCAGAATACTTAATTCCATTACTAAACCCATTCTAAATTAAAAGCTAGCTAATTAATCAAACCTTGTATTTAATTATATCATTTAAATGTTCAACTAAACCGTTTATATTAAATTCATTTTAAAGCTTAGAGCACTCTCAAAATTCTTGCTTGATCATTAATATTTTAAGTAAGCATAAATATTTAGTTTCTATAAAACCATTCGAACAAATTTTCATTCCTAAATTATAACTTCATTGATCATTTTATGAAATTTGTTTTTATGCCATCTATCTTTAGTTTTAAGTTCATGTTTATTAATTTATGCTATGTTCATCAGAATGGAATTTTATGGGTAATAATTATCGAAGGGGTGAGTTAGCACCTTACTGTTATGTCCAATTATTGTAATATAAAGAAATATAGGCAAAACTCCCTTCTGAAATAAAATATTATTTATGCTAGAGTGAATCATTTACTTATAATGCCCAAAATAAGTTATTTCAAATGCATCTTTTGTACAAGTTATTTAAAATGAAAATATTTTGCACAAGTTATTTAAAATATATATTTTACGTATGTTATTTAAAATGCATATTTTGTGTATGTTATTTAAAATGTATATTTGCATAAGTTATTTGAAATTCATATTTTACAAGTTATTTAAAATTAATATTTCAGTAATTTTTTTAAGAGTCAATAATTTGCATGAGCTATTTAAGAATCCATATTTGACATAGATTATTTAAAAATCAGTTCATTTGATAATAGATGTAAATTATGTGACATATAATTAATGTTTTAAGTTCTAGTAAGTCTTTAAACTTTTGCTATAACTCCACTTAATTAAAGATTTAGAAGCTGTGCAGAGATCCTTAAATCAGATTCTTATTATTGCCTCTTTCATGCGACAATAATTCATTTATGAACTGACCAGTGGTAGTAGCATTTGTCATAATTAATTTATGAAAATATTAAATTAGCATTGTGAATGTGTTGCTAATTAGCATTCATATGCATCTCTCCTTGCTATACCCATAATGGCCTACATCTAGATCATTTCCATGTCAAGTCAGGCCTCAAAAGTTTAGGAAAATGTGACATTTATTTGTATTTAAAGGAACCAAAGCATCCCAAAGGGCTCGTAAGCCACTGTTCTGCTCACTTGAATAAAAAGGCTTCTTCATATTATAGCAAGCAGACCTGTCCGAGGAACCATTTTCTAGGTAATAAACCTCAATTAAGAATACATTTGAGGTGTACTTATTCTGTTACTATAGTTTATAATGCATTAGAATCTGACATTCGACTGCCACACCTCATTTCGGCTTCCCTAGAAAGTAACTTTGGCTTTGATCCGATTTGGAATGTGAGTTAATGCATTTATCTGTGTAGCAATTATATATCATGCAAATAATCTTTATAGTTGAGTTTAAACTATACTTGCTATCAGTTACCAATGATTTGATCAATCTAACCATTACTTATTTCCACTATGTAGAACATAGCACGAGTTATGATGTAGAAGATGGTATGGGAATATTAAAGTCATAGACCAATTAGACATTTGTAACCCTGAGTATTCACTCAACTGCATGAGAGCACTATAATTTGCTTTATTAAACCATTTGTAAGTCTGAATATTCTCTCACCTGCATGTAAGCAATATAATTTGCTTTATTAAATCATTTGCAACCCTGAGCATGAGCTCTATATAAATTATTGTATTATATTTTACTTAACCCTGAGTAATCACTCACTTGCATATGAGCCAACTATACCCAATTTATTTTGCTTTATAATTTATTGTTACATTAAATTTATGAAATATAAATTTATCTCAGTCTCCATTCTTGCTCATTACCTTATGAATCACTAGTTGTTATATAATATGTAATGGGGGGTTGTCTCATGTCTACTGCTTTGCTATTGCTGGAACGTGAATAGAGATATTGAGCATAACCTCAGGCATTTATTTCACTATGGGTGGACTTGGAAGCATGAGTAAGAGAGTGGAGGTATGATCAGATGTAGGATATTACTATCCCAAATTGATCAGCTTTTGGTTCTTTGGCACAGACTCTCGGTCTCTTGAGCAAATGTACAAACCTGACCATTATATAGATATATTTTTTCCCAGAGTTAGTGACCCAATGTGTGGCTTAGACTAAGTACATGACCCTGAGTAGAGTATTTATATTTTCTATTCTAAATATTATTGCTAAATATCATTGTAGTATTATGAAAAGATGTATAAATTTATTATTGCTAAATATCATTGTAGTATTATGAAAAGATGTATAAATTAAATAAAACAACTCATAATCTAATATTATAATTGATAAGTAAACGAGTTGGTAAAAAATTTAAAGTTAAGTCAGAAACGACATGTGATTCAGAGAGGGATGAGCAAAAAACATGATCAAGCAAGAAAAAGAAATACATGCAAACTGAAAAAAAAAGGAGAGAAATGTTTTATATTTTAAAGGGTGAACCATCAGGTGGCAAGACAGAAGCTGGGTCAGTCTAAAAAATTATTTTATTATTTAGATGTGTTTAATATGCATTTAATTATATTATTAGTTAAAATGTATCAGGTGGCAAATAACAAAAAAGACAAATAGCCAAAGAACAAGGGTAAGGGAGATAGTTATAGGTAGATGGTGCTGGGGGAGTAGACAGTGAGTCAGCTGTCAAATAAAAATAAGAAAAGAAACAAATCAACGATAGAGGTAGTTCAAATATATATATATATAAAATAAAAATCAAATGGAAGGAGAAAGAAATGCAGATAGTTAAGGAAGTAGAAAGCGAATGTAAAACTTTGAGATCATTGAGAAGAATAGTAAAAGATAGTAATAACAGTGTGGAAGAGGAGCAAGCAGCTAGCATAAATGAGAACATAGAAAAAGAAATTGGGCCAAAATCAACACAAGGAAAGGGACATAGGGAAAAGAAAGAAGTTGTAGGTGAGGGACCAAGCATGATGACAATGACTGAAAGGGGAAAAAAGAAAAAAGAGATAGAGAAGAAAAGAAAGAAGAGATAGATAGAGAAGAAAGAGAAAAAGATAAGGTGGAATATGAAGAAAAAGAAAAAAGAGATGGAGAAGAAAGGGAAGAAAAAGAAAGAAGAGATAAGGGTGAAAGGGAAGAAAAAGAAAGAAGAGATAAAAAATAAGGCTGAAAGAGAAGAAAAAGATAGAAGAGACAGAGAAGAAAGAGAAAAACATAAGGCTGAAAGGGAAGAAAAAGAAAGAAGAGATAGAGAAGAAAAAAGATACAGTCAAAATGGAAGAAAAAGAAAGGAAAGATAGAGAAGAAAGGGAAGAAAAAAGAGATAGAGAAGCAAGGAAGAGAGAAAAAGAAGAGATGCTTCAAGATATAGGGCAAATATTAGAATGCAGGGAAAGCCCCTACATAAAAAGGTACTAGAGATAAGATAAGAAACTGAGAAAAAAGTGAAAGGCCTACAAAGGGGGTTAGAGATAGTGAACATAGGGACCACACAAGAAATGGTAGATATAATACCAGAGATACAGGGGCCACAGAGAGGATAGAGTAGAAAATGAGCAGAATAAATTAGGGATAGAAAGCAAAGAGCTATCACAGAGAAGCATAGGGTTTAGCTAGTGGAGTCAAGGTGGGAATAAAGGAAGCAGAGAATAGTATCTACCAAAGTCAAAATGGTAGAGATTCATCAGAAACAGAAATAAAAAGTAGGAAAAACTGTGAGGGTAGAAAACCAAGAAAGTAGTCAGAGCAGTACGATAACCAGAGGAGAAAAGTATTTTAGAGAAGAGGCGAGCATAGAAAGCATGAAGGGGTCATGATATAGATAAATAGAGTTAAGCACAAGACCTACATATTAAAGTCTATATGGGTCAAAATAAGGGTTGAGAACTCATATTTATCCAATGAGCTGGTAGGCAGCATCATTCAAATGTGCAGCCTTTCCATTGAAATCAAGCTAGCAAACATAGCCCAGTGGCAGTATTTCACATACAGCAAATGCATACAGGTTTATCTTGTAGGGGTTGTTAGTACTAAAGAGACAGTGAGGGTACTGCAAGAAAGGCAAATGCAGAAAGTAGGAGACCCTCTAACTAAATTAGTGGATAGAGATGCAGCTTTTACTTTATTGGCATGGAACAGTGGGCTGGAGCAATAACAGCAAAAATACATACTAACATCTGTAGAGAATTCAGAGTCATACCCCTTGGAGAAAATAAGAGAGAAAGATTATATGATATCACTGGAGGGGACCTTGCTGTATGTAATGTAAATAAAAATGACTGAGCCCACAGGATTCCCACCACAGAGACTCTATTTTGTGATGAAAATGTGCAGTTGAGCATAAGGAAAGAAAACAGAAACCAACTTGCCAGTTCAAAGTAGGGGACCAGGTTTGGTTGAGAGATAAGCCTCCAAGTAACAGACCATTATCCAAATACAGAAAATTCTACCCACTCTACAAGGGGCCAGACCAGATAAAGGAAAGCTGGAGAAAAATGCTTTTAGATCGCATAATGTACAATGCAGGGACCTTGAAGCCATTCCTATTAAATGGACCGAACCAGAGGCTCTCTCAGAACAGCATAGAGGGCATTGTATTTAGCTTCTTTCATGTTGTGTGTTAGTTTATGGATAATTAGAATTAGTTTTACCCTATTTAACCTTATTTATTTGTAAATCATATTTATAACCTTTAGTAAGGAAAGTTAGTAATTAGAATTAGTGTTACCTTATTTATTCATTTATAAATCATATGTATAACCTACTAGCTGAATTATATAAAGTTAGAATAATTAGAATGTGTTACTATATTTAATCATTTACAAATCTTATTTCTAACCTGTTACTCGAATTATAGTGGGGAAGTTAGAATTACCGTTGCCCTATTTAATCATATTTATAACCTATTACCTGAGCTCTTTAATAATTGTGTTATGTTAATCATATTTAACTCTGCTAAAGCAAAAAAATTGGTGTATTAGCTTCTTAAATGATCCAGATCTTAAAATACAGTACCAGAAATAGGAAAGAGAGAGTGAGGAAAGTAGACAAGACTAGTAAAAAAAAAAAATAGAGAAAGGGGTTAGATAAAAGTTACATAAGTGTGAGTAGAATCACTAGGTAAAAACATAGAGCTACAAAATGAGAGTAGAGAGGGAGAAAAAAGTTTTTTTTTCTTTTTTGTCATCTGGGGATGGATTGCTACGAAACAGTTAGATCTGTTTTACCTATTATACTCTATAATAGTGTATTTTGTTTCACTCAGATTGTGTGTTTCTTTAATTTAAAACTTTGAGCGTGCTTGTAATATTGCCGAGTATGTGTGTGTATAATCGCCTTATTAATTTTAATATGACAATAGTCTTAAATATTTATATATGCACATATTTTTTCACATTTGTTAAAACTGAAGTAAACATAACAGTGTGTAGCTAGAATTGCTGAGTATGTGCATGGATAATCGCCTTATTAATTATAATATGAAAATATAGTCTTAAATATTTATATACACGCATATTCTTTTGCGTTTGTTAAAACTAAAGTAAACATAAAGGTGTGTAGCTAGAATTTATGTATGTAACAAAATAATAAGTTTAAATTTATAAAATTACTTATTTAAGTTTCAATATTCATTTTAAATAATTTTCAGTTCTATTGTTTGTTTAAAATTACACAAGCTGTAATTTTGTTTACGAGTTTTAACATTTCACCTAAAAATAATCTTTTGGCTGAAACTTGACCCATTTAAAATTATAACTAAGACCAATTATAAAATTCTGTCAGGCATAAATTCATTCTAAGTGCTGTTGCAAAAACTCTAGGGAATATATCTTTGGCTCTGGATATAGTGATGACTCAAATTCGAATAATAGAGCTTTTAAGTCCAGATTTAACTATAGCAAATATTAAAAACTAAGTGGAAATTTAGTTAAAGGCAAAGTTCGAACCAGTAAACAAATGATGTGGCAAGAGTAAAAGGGGGAGGGACCTTCTGTCAAAAGTAGAATATAAAAAAGGCCTGTATTAGCCATAAAAAGTTTTTGTTGTTGCGGCTGATGTATTTCCTGAAAGACCAGTGCCAAAAATAATAAAAAAAGGCATACCTGCATTAATTTAGCAAGCTGAATTTTAGAAAGCCATTACCCAAGCTGTTCAAATGATGACCATTGGCTAGAGACAATAGACAGCTCTCTATTTGTCCCTGGGACTGCTGCTACCACATGAGAGAGACATTAACCTCAGCCCAGCCCATTCTGATGGTGAAGAAGCTACACCTATAATACCAGAGAGTTCCTGACCAAAGAATGAAGAAAAGCTGCCACCTAAGTAAATTTCTCCAGCTGCATCCAGACTCAAATCTAGAAAAGCCACAGCTGATTTAATAGAGAGAAGACACACAAGAAAAAATGCATTGAAAGTCTCACTACCAAGATTACTGGTAAATCATTCTGCAGAATACTTAATTCCATTACTAAACCCATCCTAAATTAAAAGCTAGCTAACTAATCAAATCTCATATTTAATTATATCAATTAAATGTTCAACTAAACCATTTATATTAAATTTATTTTAAAGCTTAGAGCATTCTCAAAATTCTTGCTTGGTCATTAATATTTTAAGTAAGCATAAGTATTTAGTTTCTATAAAACCATTCAAACAAAATTTTTATTCCTAAATTATAACTTCATTGATCGTTTTATGAAATTTGTTCTTATGCCATCTATCTTTAGTTTTATGTTCATGTTTATTAATTTATGCTAGGTTCATCAGAATGGAATTTTATGGGTAATAATTATCGAAGGGGTGAGTAAGCACTTTTCTGTTATGCCTGATTATTGTAATATAAAGAAATTTAGGCAAAACTCCTTTTGGCAAAACTCCTTTCTGAAATAAAACTATTATTTACGCTAGAGTGAATCAGTTACTTATAATGCCCAATATAAGTTATTTAGAACACATCTTTGCAAAATTATTTAAAATGAAAATATTTTGCATATGTTATTTAAAATGTATATTTTACGTATGTTATTTAAAACACATATTTTGCATATGTTATTTAAAATGCACATTTGCATAAGTTATTTGAAATTCATATTTTACAAGTCATTTAAAATTAATATTTGAGTAATTTATTTACGAATCAATATTTTGCATGAGCTATGTAAGAATCCATATTTGACGTAGATTATTTAAAAATCAGTCTGTTTGATGTTAGATGTAAATTATACAACATATAATTAATGTTTTAAGTTCTAGTAAATCTTTAAACTTTTGCTATAACTCCATTTAATTAAAGATTAAGAAGCTATGCAGAGATCTTTAAATCAGATTCTTATTATCGCCTTTTTCATGTGACAATAATTCATTTATGAACTGACCAGTGGTAGTAGCACTGAAAGAAGCTAAGATATTGGCATAATTAATTTATGAAAATATTAAATTAGCATAATTAATTTATGAAAATATTAAATTAGCATTGTGAATGTGTTGCTAGTTAGCATAAATATGCATTTCTCCTTGCTATACCCATAATGGCCTACATCTGGATCATTTCCATGTCAAGTCATGCCTCAAAAGTTTAGGCAAATGTTACATTTATTTGTATTTAAAGGAACCAAAGTATTCCAAAGGGCTTGTAAGCCACGGTTCTGCTCACTTGAATAACAAGCCCTCTTCATATTATAGCAAGCAGACCAGTCTGAGGAACCATTTACTAGAAAATAAACCTCGATTAAGAACCCATTCGAGGCACACTTATTCTGATACTATAGTTTATAATGCACTAGAATCTGACGTTTGACTGCCACACCTCAGTTCAGCTTCCCTAGAAAGTAACTTTGGCTTTAATCCGATTTGGAATCTGAGTTAATGCGTTTATCTGTGTAGCAATTATATATCATGCAAATATCTTTATAATTGAGTTTAAACTTAGTAAAAATAATAATATAATCTCCATCAGTTACCAATAAATTGACCCCTCTAACTATTACTTATTTCCACTATATAGAACATAGCATGAGTTATGACGTAAAAGTTGGTATGGGCTTATTAAAGTTATAGACCAATTAGACATTTGTTATCCTGAGTATTCACTCACCTGCATGTGAGCACTATAATTTGCTTTATTAAATCATTTGTAACCCTGAATATTCACTCACCTGTGTGTGAGCACTATAATTTGCTTTATTAAATCATTTGTAACCCTGAGCACTCACTCACCTGCATATGAGTTCTATATAAATTGCTGTATTCTATTTCACATAACCCTGAATAATCACTCACCTGCATGTGAGCCAACTACACCTAATTTAATTTTGCTTTATAACTTATTGTTACATTTATAAAATATAAATTTATCTCAGTCTCCATTCTTGCTCATTACCTTATGAATCACTAGTTAAGTTATATAATATGCAATGGGGGGTTGTCTCATGTCTACTGCTTTGCTATTGCTGGAATGTGATTAAAGAGATTTCGAGTATAACCTCAGGCATGTCATTTGCTAAGGGTTGACTTGGAAGCATGAGTAAGAGAGTGGAGGTATGATCAGATGTAGGATATTACTATCCCAACTTGGTCAGCTTTTGATTCTCTGGCTTGGACTCTCTGTCTGTTGAGCAAATGTACAAACCTGACCATTACAATATATATATAATCATTAAAATCAGTCAACACTTAGACAATCCCAATATAAATAACAATCAACAATCTCAAAGTGTTGTCAAGGCAACCTTCTTTTAACAATAAAGTTGGAATATATAATTAAATACTGACCAACATTACACTAGTAATTATGAATAAAATAAAAATTAATATACCACAAAAACAAAATTTTACTAAAATTCTTTTGCAACCATTGTTTTATTTATTAACCAATTCAGAAAGATTAATTGGTTAATAGATGGACAAATTTTAGTAAAATTTTACTTTTTGGGTTGTATTTAATGTTGTATAAATTTCTGTTATATATATAACTCTGTGGATGGCTTGTGTGACCAAGTCGAAATGTCAGTATATTAATATTAAAAGTTTTTAACATGGTTGAACCTGCAAAATATGTATGTTTAACCCGTGCAAATCTTCGTTTTATCATATATATATATGCAAATTATTTTTCATGTATAAATTGTGATAAACTGAGTAGCTAAAATTCAAAGAACATTAATCACAAAAGTGATTAATGTTTTTTTGAATTTTAGCTACTCTGTTTATCACACTTTACATGTGAAGAATAATTTTCATTATCTACCAGAGTTTTGTATTATTTATGTATATAGAAAACAAAACGTTCTTACTCAAAGTTGTAATTATCCCATAAAATATTGATTGGCAAATTCATTATTAATTCATTAAACTCATGAAAATTTATTATTATTAAAATTTAACTATTATATAATGTCCATAATTCCAGAGTAAACACAGTTTTTCATTCCTACATTGAAGATAATAATTATAATGAAAGTAAATGTTCATTTATTATATGTTTACATGAATGATTAGATCATATAATAAAGACCATCAAGTAGGAAATTTAATGTTTACATGAATGATTAGATCATATAAAAAAGACCATCAAGTAGGAAATTTAAATCAATTATATGTGTTACCACAGCTAGTTTGATCAAATCAGATTATAATCTAATTTACAAAGACAGAGTTAATTGCTACTAAATTTGATGATTCATAAAAAAAATCACCATTGTATATATAAAACTAAAAAAGCACAACAAAATATTATGAAATATAATTAGACATATAAAGTCCTAATTGCAGTGTTTTATTCAAATTTGTATCCAAGAGTTTATCATTTTGATTATATATCATATTATTTAGTGCTGTTTAATTTGAACTTACATTCAAAAAATTGTCAATAGCTATTTAGCTAGCTAGAAGATTAACTATGCAGAATTTCATATAACATGATCACCATCTCTTATACTAGTACATAATTGTTTATAAACAAGGCAAAACTCTCCATACAGTAGTGCCACCCTGTGCCAACCAGAGTAATCAATGGGTGCCAGAAGACTTGTGCATAAAATCCCTATCTAATGCCTTCTCATCCAATATCCCCAGACTAGTTTCTGGCTTGTGGCCTTCATCAGTGAGGAGCTTTGGATCTGAGTGCACTGCAGCTTGTAATCAATGGATGCCAGAAGGCTTGAGCATAAAATCCCTATCTAATGCCTACTCATCCAATATCTCCAGACTAGTTTCTGGCTTGTGGCCTTCATCAGTGAGGAGCTTTGGATCTGAGAGCAATGCACCTAGGTCTGGGGATATTGGATGAGTAGGCATTAGATAGGAATTTTATGCACAAGCCTTCTGGCTTCCATTGATTACTCTGGTTGACACAGGGTGGCACTACTGTATGAAGAGTTTTGCCTTGTTCAGAATTTCATATGTTAATATTATAAAATTTGAATTGAGATAAAATATAAAAGTTAAATATTATAATCATTTATTATTACATGTATAAACTAATAATAACATGAAAGAACTATTACAATATTGTAACATGAATAATATTGCTATTATAAATTATTATATGAATTAGGTGACTGGCATAGTTATATTGATATAATCAAACACCATAAACAATTAAAATAGCTAACATAAAGGAAGGTTAAATAATTTTCACCATATACTAGGGCCATTCACAGTAAGTTTGAGTAATAACTAGTTTGTATAGAGCAATAAAATCCATCTTTACAAAATTTTCTGACTTTAGCATTGTTTATTAAAGACTAAACTTCATTGACGAAGTTAGAAATAAAATCCAATCTGGAGAAAGGAATTTTATAATACTATATTATTATGTGTCTACTGATGTCTCAAATTTATAATATATGCTTCAACATATAGAGGAAATTACTTTTCTTGAAAATACATGAGCAAGGAAATGAGATCACATGTGTTATTAGTGTTGATGAAAAGAAATAAAAAATATTTATATACGTACATATTTTACTATCTATTCACAATTTTTATAAGATAGATATATATTTTTTATACGTGAAATGCGTTTGACCGAGATGTGAACCCGAGCCAGCTGCTTGGAAACCAACTATGCTAACCGCTAGGCCACCAACGCTTGACTAAGATCTTTGACGAATAATGAAGGTTTAGTATATTTACTTAAAATTAGTTAATACATACATCATAATTTAGTTTTTAAAAGATTTTTTGAAAATAATATAATGCAGTCTAAAAAAATTCCAATTCTTTTTTTACTCAATTTATTTTAAGAATCATATATATATTAAATATTTTCAGTTCAGTTTAATTTAATTCTAAGAAAAAAAATTTTTTTTTTTTAAAAAAAAGGAAATTCCTCTTATTTTTCTTTTTTTTTAAAAAATAGAGAATTTTCAGAGTTTGCAATTATAGAAATTTTCCCTAGTGTCATCTCACTGTATTTCTGAAAAAGAAAATTTTCAGAAATTTAAATTTATAGGGAATTCCCATCAATATTATCTTGCTTCTAAAAAGAATAAATTTATGTGGCATTTTGTATTTAAAACTTAAAATATTATTGATGTTTAGAAATAAAATTGAATAAAAAATAAAATTTATATATATATATCACAAATTTATTATTTTATTTATATAGATATTATATATTTTATATCATATTATTTAACTAGTTCTAAAATACTTTTGTCAAGGGTTGGTGGTCGAGAGGTCAACGCAGCCGCCTTACAAGCAGTTGTCCTGGGTTAGCGGATTAACTTCTCGTCCGATGCTATGACACATGGGGAAAAAAATATTTTAAATGTGTTCCCTATTTATAAACAAAAACATTATCTTCTGGAATAATAAAATTCCAAAATTTAAAATATTTTTCGCATAAAAAACTTTAATGTCAATAGGAATTAACCTGATTTAAATAAAACTTCTATGAAATCAAACGAAAAAAAAAAATCTTCTATCAACAAATCTGTGGACAATCCTGAACCAAATTAATTGCTAAGATATTAATGCAAATAAATGATAGTGAAATAGGTAAATTGAAAAATCATGCTACTTTGGGGAACAGTTTCAGCTTCAGTATACATAACACTGGACTGCATAATTACACCATTATGACAAAAATTTCGTTACAAATACGCCCAAATCTGTGGCTATTAAATAGGAGCTTAGCATTATATTTTATTCTGTTACAAATTATGCAGTGAACTATTGGCTTGATCAGATCATAGTGGTCAAAGTCTCATACATATCTCTAGATGAATATAAATGTATGTCTTGTACATAGTAGTAATATTTTATAGTTGATCGTAATTTAGTCAAATTTATAAAAGAATCCGTTTGAATAATAGTAAAATAATTTAAAGTATTTTCATAATTTCTTTTTGGTTAAAAATAGGTTATTATTTTTGTTATAAAATAAGCAAATATGGAAACGAATAGTGTTGAAATGTTGTCAGATCCAGAAAGTGTTATTCAAGAAATTTAAGAAAGATGATGGAAAAGATGTGAGAAATGAATAACAAATTTGAGGTTCAAAGTAGAAAAAATAGAGAATTAAAAGAAAATATAAACAATAATAGCAACACTCAAAGTAAAAAAAAATTGTTATTCAAAATAAATCATTAAAAGAAGATATAAACAATAATTTGACTTATTTAAAATTGAATTAAATGCTAGGAATAAGCAATTTGAAGAATTCAAATACAGTATGGATATTAAATTAAAGAAGTTCAGTAATAAATGTGACAGCAAGTTTAATAAATTGAGAGACCAATTAGATAAGTCAAAACAAAGGTTACAAGTTAGATTAGAAAAAATTATGTAGTAAAATTAAGACATGTAAATTTGGGTATAAACAGTTGGAGAAAAATATATGAAGATTGATAAAGCATACAAAAAGGAACAAGAAGCATCAAAATGAAAAGTAAATATTGTTAAAATAGAACTGAAAGATATACAGAATCACATGACAGTAGAATACAAGGAGATATGTAAGAAGCATAATAAGATTGGTAATGAAAGAAAAATATTCCAAAAGGTATGCAAAGAATTGAAGGGGCATTTAAAGGGCATACAAAAAGAATTAAACAGTATTGAGTAAGTAAGGCCAGAAGTGTTAGATGATATAAGGACAGGTTAGGCAATTATCAATTGTCTTTAAAGGAATTATAGAGCTATAATAATAAATAGAAATATATTTAAAGTAAAATGGAAGACAATAATACATTTCTAAACATAACAAAGTATGAATAATAAAATATCTACAATATTAGAACATAGGATGTTAAGGATAAATAATATCCCTGTCAAATATGTTGTTGATTATGTACATAGGGCATAAAACATGTATGTTCAGAAGATAACCTAAGTAAAGTTGATAATGATATATTGTCACTGTATATGAGAAATAGTTGCATAGAACAGAAGAAATTAAAAATGAAAGGATGAATAGTAGTATGACTATATATATATATATATACCTTAAAGCTTTAAAGAGGAGTATGATGAAAACCTTGCAGATTATCTAAGTACCCTAGAAGAGTGGTTGATCATTAAATCATTTACATGAGAATGAAAAATTATGTATACCAAGCAGCCACTCAAGTACATCTGCCAAACATTGATTGAAGTCTTTGTTTAGTATGTTGAAAACATATGGGGATTTTAAATGCATCCTATTGAATAGTTTTTGGGAGAAAAATAAGCAGGACAACATGGAGTATCACATTAGCCAAAATAAGTATAGTTTTAATAGAGGCAAATACATTCAATACTTCCATTGCAGGTGGCTAAATTAAAAATGTTGACTGCATTTCTATTATCAGAAAACCAAATAAATTGGATAATCAGGAGAAACTTGCCAAGAAATATGGAGCAGATGTTAATTGTTGCTGAAAGACATACTGTCAAAGAGGTATTCAAAATACATGGAGCACTCCAGGCAAGTGAAATACTTGTAGAAAATAGTCATAAATATAATAAGAATAGTCATATAATGTATTTCTTATTAAATTTATTAGGGATAAAAATAGAGATAATAGATTGTATAGATCCTATATGAATAATAGGAATAACATTTTTTTACCGTATGTAAATGACAGTAGGGGTAATTATAAAAGTTATAATAAACTAGGTAAAAAGTGCATGTGCAGCAGAAATTGATTCTGTCAGTATGTCATAGAATACACCTGTGAAAATATTTGGGACTACACCTATAACTAGTCCATTAAATTAAAACAAGCCTCATAAGAATATTCCTCACTGCAGGAAGATAGTAGTGTTATAAATTTGGGGAGCAATGACTTTATCTATTATTTAACTTCATTGACATATGAAATAGAAGATGATAAATATGATAGAGCAATAGACGATATGAAGATAATATTTGTCCGCAGATTAAGAATAAGATCATTATTCAGAATACATTAGTAAGGGATTTGCTGGGCTTTAGAAAACTCAATTTTGATTATATCATAAATATAGTATGTTAAACTTATTGAAACCGTCTTAGAAATTCCTATGCTACCATTGAGATGAATGATCATAAGGAGAAATTGTTTGCTCAACATGTATGGTTAAATGTTAAGATTAATTCAATAAGTGTAGAACAAATATTTTGGTCATGTCTGGAATTATTCATGAAGTTATAATAGAATCCAACTCCCATGCATTGGGTCAGATGTGTTATTAATTATATTAGTCAAAAGTTAATTTTAAAAGAAGAAAGTTATAAGTTCAATAGGAAGGTACCCATTCAAAATTTTAGTTTAGTAGCCATCCAAAATAATTATATAGAGTTACATTTACAAATGAAAAATGTGTGAACCCTATTGAGTTGAATAACAAATTTAAAGAAAATGTTCTCCAGTTACTCTTTAGATATAACAATGTATTTTCTAAGAAACCTGGTGTAATAAAAGAGTATGTATATAAAATATGCTTAAAGGACTATACTTCATTTCAATGTAAAAGCTACTCTATTCTTCACCAGTACAAAGATAAGGTGCAAAAACAAATTGATCTAATGGTCAAGTGTAAAGTTATTAGAAAATGTCCCTCAGCGTTTAATAGTCCATTGGTGGTGACCTGTCAAAATGCTAAATCCATACATATTTGATTTAATGTGAGGTTCGTGAATCAATTAATGATTCCATAATGAGATATCCTACTATGAAAAAGTTATTAATTGGCTTAAAAGGTAAAAAAAATATTTTCTACTGTTGAGTTTTGGCATGTATACTGAGGACTACTTGTATGTTTTTGAAAGAATCCCTTTTGGACATGATGTTTAGATAATACATTATCCAATAAAGTCAGACAGTATTACCATATATGTGGATGATATTGTAATGACTTCAGAGAACATCTCAGAGCATTTTCATCATCTAAATATAATTTTGAAGGAATGTGAAGAAAAACATTTCAAGATAAATTTGAAAAATTGTTCAATAGCTGTTAAGGAGATACATTTTCTAAGACAACTCATAGAGTCTGATGGGATAAAACTGCATCTTGATAAAATTATATCAATTCAGAATTTTACTACTCCAGATAATTAAAAAACAATTATATTTTTCCTTGGTGTCTGCAACTTTTACCATAGATTCTATAAGACATTTGCTTATGACACCATTTATTCATCAAAATTGTTAAGGAAAGATAAAAAATGGACTGAAAACCATTCTGTAGAATTCAAAAGAATAAATCAAATTGTTTAAATACTGCAATCTTATATTACTCTAATGTCCAAGAAATATTTTATGTGCAAACAGAATGTGATGATATGGTCTAAGAGGACTTTTATTTCAGTTGCGCCAAGAAAAGCCCAATGTCTTATATTTCTTGAGTAGATGGTTGAAGGATACAGAATTGTGCTATACCACCATAGGGAAAGAAGCCTTGACTATTACACAGGCCTTACAGAAGCTCTGACAATATCTACTTAGGTCTGAAATAAGAGTTATTACATATCACAAGAGTTTAAGTTTATCAATCAGAGTTATTTGAATAGAGAAAGTGAGATACATAGAGATTATTCCTTCAGAAATTTAATTATAAGATGCACTCCTGTAAATGAAAGAATAATGTTGGAGCAGATATACTAAATAGGAAACCTGTCAAAATAGACCAATGTCATATAAGTGTAAATAATATTTTCATCATGGTCATCTCATTGGTAGATGATGATACAGTTGAAAATGATTTTAAAAATTTATCAGTTTTGCAACTGCAAGATTCAAAATTGAATGCTATTATTCAATATTTGAATACAAAGATTAGATCCATTGTGATTAAAAGAGTGATTAAAAGCAAAGTTATATTAAGATATAGAATGATTCAAAACTTGTACATTATGAAGTAAAGGAAAGCCATGAACAATAATGAAGGATAGTGAAAGTGTTGGGTTACAAATCGGCTAATTTATTATGCGCATTGTCTTTATCAGCACAACAAATCCAGAAATATAGAATATATTGTGTGCAGATTATTCTACTTCTGGACTGTATATATCTATAGTGACCAGGCTCAGATATTGTGAGATCAGTTTAATCTCTAAGTAAGCTAACAAATCAAATGCTGAGACATTAAGGCCAAGTTTACCAAGTCATTCCTAATTATCTTTGAGCTACATCCACGTTTGAAAGCAGGTTATTGTTTGCTTTGAATAAATCTAAAGTTACCTCTAAATAATTTTAAAAGGATCATTATTATCTATAATTTCTCAAAATATCAAAATTAATGTTACATTCTTTTAGTTAGATGGTAGAACTTTAATTTTTAAAAATTATGTGTTTGCATTTATTATAATTTTTCGACTTTTTGAAAAAATATTTTCAATAATTGCAGCCCTTTTTTCAGTCATTTTTATTCTAAATAAATTTATGTGAATACTTCATTTCCTTGGTTGAAATATACTGTATTTTGATTAATGCTGTTGGCATTACAAGAGCTATTTGTGTTACTATTTACTATTATTACATAGTTCTTTGTAGAAAGTTTATGCATCCTTCATGGCTTTATAGATAAGTTCAATAAATACTATTTAATTTTTTTAATGTAATTCAGATTTTGGGATATGTACAATGAAAGTTATTTGTGTTTGATATTACTTATTGAATTAAAGTTAAAATTGGAGGTAATAGAAATGCATACAGATTGTTTATATTGATAAATGTCAGAAAGACATGGCTCAAAAGAGAGAAGTTAGCAGCTAAAATAAAAAAAGAATGTACAAAACTTGCCTTCTGATAACAAAACAACAGATAAAAAAATCTATATGCTGAGAAATCTAAAAATGGTTTGAGGTATAAAAAAAGCAGTCAACTTCAAAGAGGGTTCTTTTGGCTGGAATTTTCTATGGGTCCTGGATAGAGAAAATGCCTCTATTCAAGGCTACTCATATGCTGAACCATATCATCATGCAGAAGTGGAAATTGGAGTGTTTGCAGACACCTTCTGTCATCATAAAGAATCACTCCAAAAAGCTTTTGCCTTAAAATATATCAGGAATGTAAAACTGTCACCAGAAAAAATCAAAGTTAAATACAAATGAGCTTTTCATCTCAAAAAATACATGTATGCTACAATAATCTACGACATACATAAACCTGCATAACTTATTGATAAGTTATAATTCATACCCTAACTTGTGTCGGATTCAATGTTTGCAAACTAAATTTAACTATGAATTTCAAATAACAATAAAAGACAGTAATTTTATCCATTGATTACTTTCTAGAAGAAACATAAGAACAGAATTGAAATATGAACAGTTTGAGTTAATTGATTAGTGTTATTATCTGGATGAGCGAGTGTACTTTCCTTTTATTTTTATTAATAATTATTATTTAAATATTTTAAATTGTATTAATAAAATATTTACCATTAATATAAATGTTCATTTATGTTCTTAATTTTAGTTTATTAGATTTTACTATTAAAAAATTGTTTTACAAAATGTATAAATTACCAATGCCAATATGATTAAAGCTTTCGGAAAATTCATATAACAGATTCAAGTTTCAAGAAATCAAAATCCTGATAATATTCTATTTAGTTATTTATTGTGAATTTATGTGATGCAATGTGGTAAAAATCAGTTTATCTACAGATCCTGGTGCCCTCTATAATAAATAAAAACTGATTTCACCAGAAACACAAATATGAATCATAAATTAGGCGAGGGAGTCTGAAAATGTAGTTATGTTCTGTGAAACTTTCTAATACCCAGAACGAATAAACACAGATGTAATTTGATTACCAAATACCTTAAGAAATTTATAATGTTATGAAGTCTAAATTGCCCAAAAATGTTATAATAGTAATAGCTATCTGAAATCTTAGCTTCACTTACATTAATATAATAAAATAATATAATGAAATATGCAGCTATTTCTGTTGCTACCATATTTATCTATTTAAATCAAATAATAATATGTGAGTTACTAACAGCAATATTACAAAAATATTTATTTTATGATCACTTATATTGCTGAATGAATAACTTTCACTATTTTACTTTAAATATGCTTTTTATCTGATAAGCTATATCCAAACAACACAAAAGCAATGACCAATAAAAATCATTTGTATAATAATTAGTTTTGTACAATTTGTTTCTGGCATGCTTTATAAAAGTTATAATATATTTAAAGATACACTTTTTCTTTCAAGAAATATATTATTAAATTTTGATCTATTGATCAGATTTATACATTTTTAATTTAAATACTTGTATATAATAACTATGTTTTAAGAGATTCAGTTTCTCTCATTCTATTTATAATATGTACATTTTTGTGTTTTTAATATATATATATATTTATATTTCTCTCTTGAATATAATGTTGTATATATAATATAACTAATAAATATCATTGTATTGACATATGGGGTGGAAAGACAAGACTGATTCAATCTCCAGGGCCATTGATGATGTCCTTGTTTTTAATTAAAATATTGTAAACTTATAAAATAGTTCATTTTTTTTTGGTAATACATCATCTACTTTCTCACACCAATCTATGGCACTGTTTCTATGCTAAAGCACATAAATATGCTGTTTACAAGGCCACTCATAGATCTTACAGCCTGTAAACTGTTCAAACACTAAGATGTTGAAGTGCACCCATTACCCTAATATCTCTAGCATGTTGAACATTCTTAGTGACGAGTATGTGACACTCTCTATAGACATTACTCTTGACTATTGGACAGTGTATGTTATGAAGGTTTCTGTAGTTGTAATGATGAAAAGTCTATTAGAAGGGGTTTTTTTTGGCTTCAATGTATTGTAATTGATGTGAGTTTGTAAAAATTGTAATGAATTGTTAGAGGTCAGAATTTACTAAATGAGGAGTGTAAATCATGATTTGGCAAAGTTCATGATCAAGTCGTGTACTTTCCAAGACATTTTTGAAATCAAAACAGTTCAATGACAGACGACCATTTGTGGCATTGTAGTTTTGAGATTTACCTGCTACAGAAGCAGATGCAGTGGCATTCCTTCAACCCAAAACAAAAAAATATTTTACCCACCCAGAAACAAAATTGTCTTTGTGGTGGTTTAATGAAATTAAGGCATTGTCAAACATCTGAAATGCAATGTCAATCACGTCAATGGGCGATGAAGGTGGTGTTTCCTTCACTCATGGGATGGGCTTTGAGAGCTGCCTGTGAATCGCTTTTTTGCAAGCAGGATGGATAATTTATTCTTGAAGCTGGGATGAGCTTACAGAGAAGCATATTACAGCTGAGTTGGAAAGGTGTCAAAACGCCATAAGGAATAGGATGACAGGTCTTAGAGAGGTCTATTGAGAAAGCCTTGTTTCTCGAGAAACAAAAAAAAAAAAGAAAAACTTTTTTCAAAAACAATCAAAATGACTTGGAACAAAAAAAAAAAGACCGGACAAAAAGAAATTTTTTTTTTTTTAAAAAAAAAAAAAAAAAGACAGAATCTTTTAAAAAAAGCCAACCCCCTTCCCCCATTTATTTATTTTTAAGAAATATACATCAAACCGGTTGTTCCAACAACAACAACAACAAAAAAAAATACAACAACAAAAAAATAAAAATATCAAGCAAATCCAAAAATTAAAAACAGAAATCAACAAAATTTAAAAAAACAGCCTGGAAATATTATATCTATTTGTTTTCACTAGCAACAGCACCATAGAGCGGTATGGGAAATTAGATGATGTATTACCATTTTTTTATGCATTACCATAAGTGACTAACTATTTATTCATTTTCATGCTTGTGTATGGCTTAATTAATAAATTTCCTTAACAATGACAATTATTATAACGTGTATCCAAATTAAACGTGCTTTTAATCTAAGAATCAAATATATTGGATCTTGTTTAAATAAACCTCATCAATCATAGAACATTCTAATTTCTAAATTTTATCCTTATTCAATCCATTATGAAGAGATATCAGTCTAAAAAGTCACAGTATTAAATACATGGTTTTATGTATATATGTATATTATCAGAATATATTTGTGTTTTCAGAAAATAAAATAAAAGTAGTATACAATTATGTAATAAAAATAAATGTTAATTATATTAATATTGTGGTGTATGACTCCCACGTATATAAAATAAAATAATTTTTTTTCTGATTGTACATGCAATTTTGTAGATAGCCTTACTCAATGTCAAAGATATGCATTATAATAATCATAAATGTTCAGGAACACAAGTGATTTAAAGTTCAACATTTCAAAATGGTAGAATACAAGCAAAAATTAAATATTTTACTTTAACATTTTTTACTTATAATTGGCTGCAAGATTATTAGTTCCATCCTACATAGCCATTATATAATATGCTTGAAGAAATAATAAAACCCGAGCATAAATATTTGCCTGAATGT
This sequence comes from Epiperipatus broadwayi, assembly GCA_028023455.1. Taxonomy (NCBI): domain Eukaryota; kingdom Metazoa; phylum Onychophora; class Udeonychophora; order Euonychophora; family Peripatidae; genus Epiperipatus; species Epiperipatus broadwayi. The sequence goes on from JAQFVV010000278.1 coordinate 539,332, forward strand.
TTGTGATGATGCTATATTATAAGATGTGACATTTTGCTGGACTATTTCCATCATCTGTGAGTGAATGTTGAATGTATAAAAAATTTTTAAACTTTATTTAAACTTTCCAAATACAAACAATTTGTTAGTAATAACACACAAATAGACAACACATATTAGTAATTACACAATGTTTCGAGTATTATTCTCCACTCTTCTTCAGTTACTGCTGGACTGGTATGAACAGTGACAGTATTTGCATGGAAGTTGAACTCACACCTTTAGATTCTTGAATATTGAATTTAAGGCAGATACTCTAGCCAACTGAGTTATTCTGTCAAAGGCTCAGTTGGTTAGAGCATTTGCCTTAAATTCAATATTCAAGAATCTAAAGGTGCGAGTTCAACTTCTAAGTGAATTTTGTCACTGTGCATACAGGCCAGCAATACCTGAAGAAGAATGGGGAATAATACTACTCAAAATGTAGTGTAATTATTAACCTTGGTTATCTATTTGTGTGTTATTCCTAACAAGTTGTTTGTAATTGATAAGTTTAAATAAAGTTTAAAATTTTCTATACATTCGACATTCACTCACAGAAGATGGAAATAGTCCAATATACCACACCTGAGCATAAACAATATGTATAATAATTATTTAGGCATAACCAATCCTAGAATGAGCACTGCTATATTAAATGTAGATTTATAACTAAGCACAGAATACAAAATTTTGTCAATTTATTAACCATTTTCAAATAAAGGCGAGCAAAAGGAAACATTCATACATGTATTTAAATTAAATGCTCATTAAAAATTTGGTAATTAGAATTACCAGGCATAATATATAGTATGAATACTATTTGAACTTGAATACATTTTAAGTAGATCTAATATTTTACTACCAATAATAATACATAAAAAACTATATTTTATAATTAATATATTTATATGAATTTTATTTACATCAATGCATACCCATATAAAAATTTCAAAAGTTTTATTTTGATTGGTTTATAAATCTATCAAAATATTATATGACTAACTAGTTAGACGAAATATATAAAATATTAATATTGAGGGATTAAAACATAATTCAGTCAATTTACCCATTTTATTTTCTTTCATATTTCTTTTTTTAATTTTATTTCTGCAGGTTTTTTTTTTATTTGTAAGAAACTGGGAGAACAAAATGTACTTATTTTTTACATCCAATTATTCATGTCAACAAAAATAAAACAACGATTCACAATGGTAAGTTCCGGTTAATTGTTGATTGCAAATTAATAGAGTGTATTATATAGTTTTAAGGAAAGTTTAAAATAAATAAGTGACATGATTGGGTTTAATTTTTTATCTTCTGATGTGAGCGAATTGTTAATTATTATTGCAAAAGAATGTTTTCATAAAAGTTTGGTAAAAAATTTACATAAAAATTTTAATGCAAATCAGTCAAATATTACAGTAAATTATATCGTTAATATATACATTGTAGTCGTTTTTTCGTTGATAATAAACTTAAACAAACATGTCAAGGCAATGAATTATTTCAACACTAGACTATATATGCAAATCAATACACCCAGGTCTTTTTTTATGTGGATTTTTTAAATGTGATATTGAAGTTATGCTATTCATGTTTCTTTTTAATATCTTTTTATGCAGTTTTCTTTTATGTTATAAACAAGTTCATATTTTAATTAACATCAGGATTTCCTCATGTTATATACACATATTATGTTTTACATAATTAAGTGCTTGTTGGAAAAATGTTTGCCAATAAATTTAGATACTGTAGAAGATTTAGAAAAAAATAATGAAACAGAAGTGGTGGAACCTGTTTTTTTCACAGCAAAAATGATTCGAGAAAGTCTTCAACTTTCTAATCAATTGGACAATTAATGATAAAAATTATGAATGAGCTCTTAAATTCCAATGAGAACTACATAGTTGTATGTCTGGATATTGCAAGTTTCACAAACAATTAGTAAAATCATTATCTCAAAGCACAATCACAGACTACATTGTCGGAAAAAAACCCATTAACTATAGATTGAAAATTTTTTTATTGGCTGAGTGAATTAAAGTTTTAAACTTTTGATTGGTTCAATTACAGAATCAGCAGTAAATATATATATATTCCTCTTTTAATATTAGATTCATTTGTAAAAAGCAAATTAATAATTTCTCAGATTATTAAAGTGAATGAATTTTTTTTTCAAAAACAAATTTCTATTTATAATTATAAAAATATTCTATGGTAGAGAACCTAAAAGAACGTTTGTTACCTATTAGAAAATTCTGCATATGTCATTGATTTCTTTCTAAATTTATGTTCATGTAAAAGTAAATCATTTTTATTAAAATCTTCACTATTTTTCTGAAATAATTATATTTTCAGCATATGTTATCAAAATCATTTATAATATGTAAAAAAATACTCTAAAATATACAATTTCATTTTGAATATCAAAATAAAGAACTTGGAGCTGTCAAAATTGTTGTCATGTGCTCCCTATTGTTCAAAATGAGTAATAACAAATCAGCACCCTACAGTATATTTTATGCTTTAAAAAGACCATAAATTCACTATGATAATGCAAAAATTGATGGCTTTAGAGTGACTTGAAGCCATGAATAAAAATTTTCAGTTGCTACACCTTATTAAACACAGAATGAAACTCACACTAATTGTATCTCCTCTTGTGATGAATCTCATTTCTTATCTGTTCACAAACATACCTGCATATTGTCAAATAGTAATAATGATTAAAATATGTATGAAAAAATGTAAAATAAATTAGACATAAATACATATTGTTTTGAATAAAATTAAATAGTAAGTAAAAAAAGTTTGGCTTGTATTAATTTTTTTAAATATTTGAAATTTTTTAATAGTCATCCTTTATTTCCTTACTTTTTTATGTGAATTTTAAAATAATTTTACCTTGTTGCTTTGCTTTTATGCAAATATTGAAAATTATGGAAAATATCCCACATTTTGCAATGTAAGTTAAGTCTATTTTTGTGCAATTTCTTTTATGCAGGTTTTTTGCAGAACCTATCTACCACATAAAAAGAGACCCAGATGTATATGAATTATTATGTAAATTTTTTTAAAATATCAAAGGCAAGCTTGATATAGTTTATAAAGTAAAATCTGTAGGTGTTTTATATTTTGTGACAATTCTTTAAGATAAACATTTTTATTACTATAATTATCAACAATAAATTTAGAAATATTTTACTTAATGAGAAGTTTACAGCTTTCCAATAAAGTATATTTTAAAATTATCAAAGTTCTTGCAGAACAATTACTAAGATAAATACATTTTAAGTTACCAAACTCATTCTTTTCTTTATTTTTGCTGTAATATCTTATATAAATCCATTTTATCCAAACCACTTTGAATACCTTTTAGCAAAACCTTTTATTCTACATATATATACATACACTTATATTTTGATTGTTTTCTGGTCTTCTTCAGAACCAGTTTAGTCTTTTTTTTTTTAAAAAAAAATATGTTTTTTTAAATTAAAATAAACTGACTCTGAAGAAGACTGCAGGACAGTTGAAATATAAGTATATGTGTATATATGTACAATAAAAAGTTTTTGCTAAACAGTATTTGAAATGGTTGGATAAACTGGATTTACATTTTAACCTACTATATTTATCAATTTTATAGTCTATTCATCATATTATTTACGTGATTGACTTTATAATGTTGATTAAAATTAGATTAGATTTAACATTAAATACAGTGTTTACTATATAAAACATATAAGAAACTTTTCTATCATACATTATGAAGTTTTAAACATTATGTTTGTTATTCTTTCTATTGTGGACAATTCCAGTTAGTTTACTTCAGCGAGAAACACTTAGACATGGAACAAAATATAGGAATATACTGGGCTGAAGAAGAACATATTAACGCTATTAAAAATATTTACATGAATTTATTAACTTCTGATACACGAGACACATAATAATTCAAAGAAAAATTAGATCGTTTTAGAACTTTTAATTTAGATCACATGGACTTCGGATAGCAAGTGATAGCTCTTGGAAAAGTAAACTCCTTATTGAGAAATATATAGCAATATAGATAAAGAAAAGTGTGTACAAAAAAAATAAAAACTTTCATGTAATGTTGACATTTTTATTTTAAATATTTTCATATAAATCTATAGATCAAATTTAAAGTTATGCAACAATTTACATAATAAAATGATATAGTTTTTTTATCAGATACCTTTTAATTATTGAAATGAATAATTTTTAGTTTTACCTCTTTTAATCGTCTATTCAAAATAGGAGTAAATTTTCAATTTATAAATCATGTATACTTTTTTTTAATAAATATATTTTAAAAGTGTGTATTTTTTAAAACTTTTTAATCTAAAATTCGTATACAGATTTTTAATGCATTGATAGTTGGTGTGTGTGAAAACATTTGATATGTTGTAAATTTTAGTGTGTGCGTATTCATACATAATATATTCAGTTATCTATTTTTCCATTAAATGAAGCAATGTAAAGAAAAATTTAAATTTGACGAACTTTTTTTTTTTTGGGGGGGGGGGGTATTTCTTTGTTTTAATTATCACATAAAACATTCCTCACAATATATAAATAGATTAATTTTGACGTATAAGTAAGAAACTTGCTCCACTCATACATTTGGAACCAACCACTTCGGATAAATATATTAATAATTATTACTTATCATTTATTTTCCTGGAACTATTCCTAACCCAGTTATAAACTAGGCATAAATACATAAAACAAATCAATTTCAACTCTTTTTTTATATTTGTCACACACACACACACATATATATATATACGTGATATATTTCAATTATATATACATACGATCGATTTTATAAAAAAAAACATTTGTTAACTTCAATTTTTTGACGGTTAGATCGAATGATTAATATATAATAATATTTATGTAAAAAGTAAATGTATATATATATTATATTTGATATAATCAATCATTTGAATTAATTCACTGTCAGATTTTTTTTTCTATGATATATTTGTTGATTTGTGTCATTTTTAGCAAGTTAGTTGAACAAATACTATCAATGTAAAGATCTGCGGTCAAGGTAAGTTATGAAACATTCAACACTTCTCTATCAACTTATCAAACATTTAAAATGGATGGGTTGGTTTTCAAGATTATTTTTCAAACTGTCACTTTGGTAAAGTAGTTTGTGACTTTACCTGAAGAAATTCTAACTTTTATTGTATGTTCCATTTTTAAATAATTTATCAGAACTTGAGTGGTCATTTTCTTATTACCACTTCTTACAGCTTTTTTAATAAAACATTTTTAGTGAAAGAAGAATTACATGCATTAATTCTGAATGAATTTAACTTTATATATAGATGTTGAAAAATAATAATATTTATGATATAATTATTTGAATTATTATTGGTATCTCAAGATCCTCTATTCTATAGTTTTTTTTTTTTCATATGTCATAGCATCGGCCAGGAGGCGAACCCACAACCGTCTGCAACCAACTACTTGCTTGCAAGGCGGCTGTGATGACCTCTCGGCTAACAACGCTTGACCTCTATTCTATAGTTGACAGTAAGTTTATACAGTGCAACCATTAATTATATATATAATCATTAAAATCAGTAGCAATGAATAATCTCAATCTGTAGTCAAGGCAACCTCAAGCTGTATAAACAGTCTTCCCTTGCCATGCCTAAAATCCAGGGTTCCAATTGAGCCAAGTAAAAATCTTTTACAAAAAGCTTAGAAATTTTCTTTCAAGTATTTTTGCCATAGATATCTAGACTAATTATAGAACTGTTGAAATGCTAAATTAATGCTGCAGAAGATTATCCAGCAGAAATTAGTAATATTTTCTGATTACCATCCAGCAATTCAATTCTCAAGAAGTCAAACATCCACTCACGCAATAATACTTTATCATTAGGACTTTATTTTTATTATTTTATTGAATTGGTTTGAGATACACTCGATGTGTTATTCTGGACATCAGCTCTCCACTAGAAAAAATTGCATCTGGTCATTTCCACTTTCTGATGAACACTCTTAAGTCTAAGATCACTTAGAGAATATATATATATATATATATATATCAAATAAAACTTGTATCATTTATAAATGGATGTGAAGGTGGAGTGGATATATAAGTGAGTTGAGATGCACATTGAAGAAAATAACAAAAGAGCACTTGTTGTTATTAAAAAGAGTTCAATATACAAAACAAAACTCTAAAAATAATGATAATTTATCAGCTTCCATTTTTTATGACAATAATAAATCATGTATATATGTTTTGATTTAAATTATAATACCCTAAAAATATTGCAAACTGAAAGAAATATTAATAAAAAAAAATCAAGAAAGCTACATTAATATATAAATACATGCAGACTTGATCACTAGACAGGCAAACATTATGATCATGAAACTATGGAAAGTTGACTTTTCAAACTATTAGTTGACAAACATTACAAGGATAGTCAAAAGCACTCCTATGTGACCCTTTATAATTTTTTTTGTTCTTTTTAAAAAAAGTTTAATTACTGTATTTTCTAATATTTATTTATAAGTTTATATATATGTAATTATATAATTGAATATTTATAAATACAGTAATCAGTTATATTTTAAATTTTTTATCCATTAGTGGTGCTTTCAACTATCCTTGTAGTCTTTGTCAACTAACACTTTGAAAGGTTAACCTTCTGATAATGTGTGAATTAAAAAAAGATTAACAACATTTGGAAGAATATATTGGCAAACAAAATAAATTTTATCCTTCCAATTTAGTGGGATGCCAGAAATTCGACTTTTGACTAACTCTCCCCCTGGTGAAATGTTTTATAAGTATTATACATTAAAATGCATGTAAAACTATATTTTATTATATTAAATTTTCACTTAAAATTTTATGGTAGAAGGCAGGAAATTCAAAATTCCCACATTTACAATATACATAATCCACACCCTGACATGTTCAGCCATTGTCTGTTGCCAAGGCTGTAAAATGTTTGGTGTTTTATGACATTGTGCAAAGTAAATAGTTCCAATGACCAAAAACATGTTTATTTGTGAATTTATTACAGTTTTAGATATTTTTAAAAAAATAATTTACACTATATTTATTAGATATCAAGAAATATAAATTATTAAGAACTTATTTTGACTTGAAACACTTTATTTTCAAATTATAAGATTATATTAGCAGCGACAGTAAGCATGGTCTGAAGCAATTTACAAGCTTAGTTTCTACATAAGCAATCTATTTATATTTAAGAGTATGAAAATATTGCAATTTTGCAATAAATATTCAAAAATTTTAAACCTTTAAAGCATAATTTTTTAGAGATAAAAGAAATAAATAAATATTCATTCGGATGTTTATAAATAATAAGAATTAAGAAATATTTTGTTGATTTTATAAACTGAAAATAATCTTTCTAAAAATAATGGCATCTAAACTCTTTGTTTTGTTTACAATCTAATTTTTTCATATGTACAGAAACAAAATGTGGACATTTAAAATTTATTTCAGTAATAGACAAAAATAGCTATCAAATGAAGTCAAATTTATTAATTTCCGATAAGTAATAATCATTTTATCATATATTTTATGTTGATGTGTGTGACAAAGAAAAATGTCAGAAAATGCTGACATATGAGAGAGGTGTGCTGCATTGTGAGAGGGTTAAAACTTCTCAACCAATATAATTTAAATATGAGGAGAAAGAAAAAGATAAAAACCATTTACAGTCTCACACACATTCCTATGATTTGAAAAAGAGGAAGTTCTGTGGAAGGTAATTGTTATTGCACTGAAGCATCCACTATTTAGCTATTTTACTATGAAAATATCCCAAAAGTATAATAATATGAAATCATTTACCTGTGAAAATATTAAAATTAACATTATTAATTTTTACAGGAAAGATTAGTTTACAGAATTGAGGTATTTTGATAAAATGTGTCTGAAAAAAATTAAAGCCATTTGTGATCTTCAATTTTTAATCAATTGTAAAAGAAATGGAGTTTTTACTAGCTATTGTAAACTTTTCTTCCATATGCATAGGAAAAAAATTGATGCAGTTTTAAATAAGACAAGTTTTGATATTTTAACTGCTTTTATTAGAAATATAAAAAAAATAGTTAGATTTTTTAGATAAAAAATTGTTACAATTCCGCCTTTCATTAAAGTAATACTTTTCATCCAACATTATGGTCAATGCGTGATAAGATCGTTTGATTTTAGAGTGACTAAAAAAATGATTTTAAGTTTCAAAGGCAAACAAATAAATTTAACAAACTGCTTAAAAATAAACAGAAAATGCTAACGTTGTCTTTGTCTGAATGAGAAAGTGTACATGCTGCAAAGAATTTATCAGATAGAAAATTATCAGTTACTGAACTGAAAGTTTTGAATTAAGGTTTTAATTTTGCAATTAGATCTACAAAATTACCTTTTGAGGATATTATTTGCAGAGTGGAAAGTAGTTTATCAAAAATACTTTGCGGAGAGACAGATATAGTGAAGGGGAAAATATAGGATATTTTAAATAAAGCAAAACCACCTAAATCTAATTTATCAATTAATGAAAGAAGAGCTTTGTTTTCATTAAAAAATGACCAATCTATTACGATCCTTCTGGCAGATAAGGGTAATACTACAGTAATTTTAAATAGGGCTGATTATTATAAGAAAATACATAATTTATTAAATGATAATATTTATAAGAAAATTTATAGAGACCCTATGATTTACTTTGAAAAGAAAACGAAAGCATTAATTTATTCTACTGATCTAGATTTAGGAACAAATATCCAGCTTACTACCAGGGAAAAATCTTATTTCTATCCAAAATTATATTGTTTACCAAAAATACATAAACCAGATATTCCATTGAGACCGATTGTAAGTGCAATTGGTTCCCCAACACAGACACTAGCTCGTTTTTTGACTTCTTTTTTACAGCCATATTTAACAGAAATGTCTTCATATGTTAAAGATGCCAATCATTTTCTTGAACTTATTCGTGATATTAAATTGACTAAGAATAATATTTTGGTGATATTGTTTCACTTTTTACTAAGATACCTGTAAATGAAGCTATTCAAGTTTTAAAAAATATTCAATTAAATAATTTTGCTGTGGTTTTGATTAAACACTGCTTATTGAATACATTTTTTTGTTTTTGATGGGCAGATGTATAAACAAACATCAGGTCTAGCTATGGGTTCACCAATTTCTCCAACATTAGCTTCTATTTTTATGGAGAAATTGATACCTTTGTTATTTAGTCTCATGGTAAGCATGCTCTTGATGACTTTTTTAATTTTTTAAACTCTTTACACAACAATATCAGATGTACTATGGAAATATAAAATAACCAATTACCTTTTTTAGATGTTTTAATTGAAAGAAGGGAAGATGGTGTTCTTTATCTCATGGTATATATATAAAAAAACCAACTCACACTAGGAAATATGGTATATATATAAAAAAACCAACTCACACTAGGAAATATCTACATTTTTCTTCTTACCATCATACTGCACAACTATTTTCAGTGGCAAAGATATTGCTGGATAGAACTAAGAGACTTTCTGATGATAGCCATTTTCTCCAGGGCATTTCTGCTACTAAAAAAATGCTTCTTGATAATGTTTTTAATTACAGCATTATTAATAGGACTTATATATATATGTCATATTATTATTACTATTTGCGGGATATTCCGTGTAGTGAAAAAGCTAAATGCTGATGTTTCAGTACAATATCAAGTACCTTCCTCAGAGTGTCCTCTTTCTCAAAAAAAAGGCCCTCTGAGGGAGGGGCTTGTTATTGTGCTGGGACGCCCCCATTTTGTTTTTTCCCTCCCATGGAAAATCTCCAAAATATTAATAATTATCATCCCTCTTTTTTTTTTGAAAATATTATAAATATAAAATTTATATAAAAAAAAAAATTTTTACATCAAAAAATAATACAAATTTTCCATATATATATATATATATTTATTAATAATTAAAAAAATTTATAATTTTTTTAAAAATAATAATACTACCAAACTACTTTACATTTTTTTAAAATAAAATAATTTTATATCCTTAAAATATAAAATATATTTTTTGTTTGGAGGTGTGTGTTTAAAATCCCATGAGGGGGCTTTTTCACACATTTTTTAGTTGATAATTTTATTAAAAATTATTTATAAAAGAGAAAAATTTTTTTTTCAAAAAAAAAAAAAATCCTATTCATTTGTTATTTCTTCTCATATAAAAATTTCTTGGTATAAATTTTAATTTAAAAAAAAATTATACAAAATAAAAAAAAATAACAAAAAAAAATAAAAAAAAAAAAAAAAACATATTTTAAATTTAAAAAGAAAAAAAAAAAAAATTGAAAATTAAAAAAAATTAAAAATTATTAAAAAAAATATAAAAAAATTAAAAAAAAATTAAAACTTCACAACTCACATAAAATTAGATTTAAAAAAAAAAAAAAAATAAAAAAAAAATTATAAATCAAATATTAATTTTATTTTTTGAGAAAGAGGACGCTCTGAGGAAGGTACTTGTTATTGTATTGAAACGTCAGCTATTTAGCTATTTTACTACATGGAATATCCCGAAAATAATAATAATATGAAATCATCTTTTATTTGTGAATATATTATATGCATGACTAATTCTTGACCAAAATATCATTGCTAAATATTACCCCAAAACACATTTTATTCCTCTACAGTCTAGAATAATATCCATCAATGATTAGATTAGAGCGAAAATCATTCATCATCATTGATTTATATAGCTTGTTTATGTATTTACTTAATTTGTGATTTGATGAACTTGTATTTCTCTAATGATGATCGTTTTTGCTTACTCATGTGGACTGACTACAAAGATTATACAGACTAGCACAAATCAACTTTATTTGTTTAGAATATAATATTGCTTTTATATCTTGTAATATTATGTTCTTCTGTATTCAGAGAATTGATTTCTTTATAATTATCACTTTTTAAATATTTTCCATATCACAATAAGTTACCAACAATCTAGCACAATATGAGAGTATTTTGAACTTTTTCTCTTACAATACATGACCATAGTCATAAGTATAAATGAACTTTAAATTATTCAATAAAATTGAGAGTGAATAAAAAATAAATAGCACTAACTACTCTTTAAATTAAAAATAATTTATTGAATTAACAAATTATGATTATAAAAAAATTGAAGTACATACAAATAATATTTTATTCAAAATCAGTATATTAAATCAATTTATATGATGGGTAATATAGTTATCTTAATATAGTATGCCTCTTTGTCTGTCTGTCTACCTACCGATCGATCCACCCACCCACCGACCGACCAACTGACCAACCTACCTATCTACCTACCTACCTACCTACCTCCTTCCTTCTTTCCTGCCTGCCTGCCTATCTATCTATCTATCTATCTATCTATCTATCTATCTATCTATCTATCTATCTATCTATCTATCTATCTATCTATCTATCTATCTATCTATCTATCTATCTATCTATCTATCTATCTATCTATCTATCTATCTATCTATCTATCTATCTATCTCTCTATCTATCTATCTATCTATCTATCTATCTATCTATCTCTCTATCTCTCTATCTCTCTATCTCTCTCTCTATCTATCTATCTATCTATCTATCTATCTATCTATCTATCTATCTATCTATCTACCTACCTACCTACCTACCTACCTACCTACCTACCTACCTACCTACCTACCTACCTACTCTATCTATCTATCTATCTATCTATCTATCTATCTATCTATCTATCTATCTATCTATCTATCTATCCATCCATCCATCCATCCATCCATCCATCCATCCATCCATCCATCCATCCATCCATCCATCCATCCATCCATCCATCCATCCATCCATCCATCCATCCATCCATCCATCCATCCATCCATCCATCCATCCATCCATCCATCCATCCATCCATCTATCCATCCATCCATCCATCCATCCATCCATCCATCCATCCATCCATCCATCCATCCATCCATCCATCCATCCATCCATCCATCCATCCATCCATCCATCCATCCATCCATCCATCCATCCATCCATCCATCCATCCATCCATCCATCCATCCATCCATCCATCCATCCATCTATCTATCTATCTATCTATCTATCTATCTATCTATCTATCTATCTATCTATCTATCTATCTATCTATCTATCTATCTATAGATCTATCTATCTATCTATCTATTTATCGATCTATCTATCTATCTATCTATCTATCTATCTATCTATCTATCTATCTATCTATCTATCTATCTATCTATCTATCTATCTATCTATCTATCTATCTATCTATCTATCTATCTATCTATCTATCTATCTATCTATCTATCTATGGCTATGTTTGCCACAAAATGTTATTTTTTCATATAACACACATTGTGAAATAAAAATTTGCACTGTACAATTTTTCATAATAAAATAAAATATTGTATAAAAATATTTTATATTAATGAACATGCAAATTTTATAAAGTATTCAAAAGAAATAAAAATATATAAAAACTTTATAAATTAGGTTATTATTAATTAAATGCTAGTGTCTTGAGATATTGGAATTAGCTTGAATACAGTAAAAAATAAAATTTCTACCAGTTTTTAGAATGACTACTCTGGCATTATTTCTTACAAGTTTACTATTTAGTTTTATTCTAAGGCTCTTTTACCTTTTTACAGTGCATGGTTCAATTTTAATAAATACACATTTATCTTTGTTCAAAATAAATAACTGTTCAAATTAATCTTTTTGGTTAGAAAATATGTTCTAAACTATGGAGTTTTTCAGTTTTCCTTTATTATCAATATCTAGAATGAATTTCATTTCTTTGAAGATTGCCATTCTTTATAAACAAAGCACAACTTTCCATACAGTAGGGCCACCCTATACCAAACCGAGTAATCAATGAATGCCAGAAGACTTGTGCATAAAATCTCTATCTAATGCCTTAGGCATGCCCAAGGCATTAGATAGGGATTTTATGCACAAGCCTTCTGGCATTCATTGATTACTCTAGTTGGTACAGGATGGCACTACTGTATGGAGAGTTTTGCTTTATGCCTAAGGCATTAGATAGGGATTTTATGCACAAGCCTTCTGGCATTCATTGATTACTTTGGTTGGTGCAGGGTGGCACTACTGTATGGAGAGTTTTCTTTGTTTATAAGCAATTATGTGCTAGTATAAGAGATAGTGATCATGTGATGCTTAATGGTTTATTGCCATTCTTTGTAATAATATTTAAAATGTTTGCTGATTTTCATTTCCCCCATCGCTTTGGTTCATAAACAAGTTATTAACTGAAGGCTCATTTCATCTTGCAAAATAATAGTGAACATGCTATATGACATATTTACAGCTAATATTTTTTTATTATTTTCAAAAAGCCATGTTAAGTCGACAATTGCTAAATTATCTTATATTTCCAATAAGTGATGATTAATTTCTTATAGTTGTAATTGAAAAATGATAATTGTAATTTATAGTTTCTCAATTCTGGTTTTGCTTACTTTCATTAAAAAACTCAAGGTTATGTTATTTTTCTTGAAGAACTACTACTCGTTTTTGAAAAAAACATTTACTTCTCATGTTTTTTAACACTCACAACATATGAGTGAATTCTCCCTTTAACTGCTTCAATTACAATTTCCACTATAAAAGAACTTATGAAGAATCAACAATAAAAAAACAACAATCGACTGCTATTTCTTGGCAGCTTTTATACACTTTAAGTCTCCCATGCATTCACAGGATAACTTGTATTACCTGAATTAAAAGCAATTCATTTGCCTACTTGATGCAATGATGTATTAATTTTTCAATCAGAGTTTTGTTAAGAATTCATCTAATTAATCAAATTGGTTATAAAGAAATAAATTAATGGAAATTATATTTCTGTTATTGATCAATCTCTGATTAATATTTCATTTAATTGACTAAATAGATTATAAAAAAATATTCAATTAAACATATAGATCCCTATATCTTTAAATAACATTTTTAGATCTTAAAGATCATAAAGACTGAATTCAAATTTTAAAATAGAAAATGAAAATGATTTTTTTTTTTTTTACAAACAAAATTTATTTTGTGAATACTAATCTCAATTATCTGAAACAGCATTATAAATTATACTTGATTTAGTAGCTGATAATTTTAGCTTTCTCAATAGTGTTAGTCTTTCTTATAGTATTGTAAGTACTTTCTTCATTCAACAATCATTTTTATTGCATACATTTTGTCTTCCAACATATATTTTGATTTCACCATGTATTTTTCATTACAGTGTATACATTTAATACATGTTAAAACGAAGACTTCCATGAACATAAGTTATGGTTACATTTTTGGGATAATTTTTAGTGGATGACTGCTTGTTGTAATGATTATAAGACTGATATTTCACTTATATCTCATTTGAAAGCATTGCTAATGACAGTTTTTGAATCATCATACTATCTAAGATGATTACAGGTCACTATCATTTGCAATGTCAGTACTGAAATAGTAGCAACAAAGTCGCACATACATGAAAACCCCCAAATTGTATTCATACCTATATGAAGACACCAGTGAGCCATTCAAGACAGTAGGATATGGATAAATAATGAGACGTTACCATGGGCATGACGTTTAAACTATTTTATACTTATAGTTCATCTAATAAATTAAGGAATTCAAACTCAGACTTTCACACATGTGAAAGTCTGAGTTCGAATCCCTTATATATTACATTATACATGCGCAGGTGAGTGTAAGCCTGTATAATGTACTAATAAGTTGTTTGCAAAGTGCACATACTGTGAGAGAAGGGTAATCTATATTTCTGTCCTCGTGGATCATTGTAATATAATGCAGTTGATATGAGGGATGTATTGGTAAAAATAAAATAAAAAATATTAAAAAGATATATATATATAAATGAAAATATTTTATATACTATTTTAATATCTAAATCTCTTGTGAAAATGAATATATTAGTTATAAAGATCACTCTTTTTTTTAAAGTAAAGAAGTTTTTTCCAACATTATCATCTAATCTAATTTTATATATTTTTTCCATGCTTCTGCAACAGATTTGTAATATCATTTAAATTATTCAGTTATGTATAATTTTATTTTGATAGTATTTTATTCAATCAGATGGAAAAAAAATATCAATAAATTTATCATATTGCTCTTAACATCCATAAGCTGACATATAACAAATTATATTTGAAATCCTTTCCAACCCATATGAAATCATAAATATATCTTTTTAATATTTCCATTTCCTCGATGCTTAAGCTGGGAGAGGGCTGAAAATCTACAGCTCTTGTTCAATTTTTTAAAGGATACTTTTCACAACCTCATAAAATGTTACATCTAATTTTAGCAACGCTGCCTTATGCATTATTTTATATAAAAAATAAAATATACTATCACTTTTAAAAATGCTTATAAATCTCGTGATACATAGTATTGAAAATATAATTATGTTTAAAATTTATTAAAATATAATGGCAAAATCTTTTTTAAAATGTCTACTTCATTAAAAATTACTTAAGAAAAATAAAGTTTATTACTTTAAATTTTAAAAATGAGATTATAACTATTTACTTCAATTTATGTATTTAATTATATTATAAAATTGTATGTTCAATGATTAGGTTTTATAAATGTGAAAATAGGAATATTAAACGCGAATAAAAACTGACAGATCAGTTCCAAGACTAATTGGATTTCTCAGAATTTATATATATATATTATACTTCTGAATACATATCTTTTTTCTATAAAATCGTTGTGTTAATATATAACTGATATGAATTTATACAACTATTAAAAATAAGAGTTTTAATGTACTTATATATATATATAATCAATAAAATTACTAAATCTAACTATAATTAACTATTATATACCATCTTTCGATCCACAGAAGTACTTTGGATTAATTCCTTAACCTTCCTCAACCGCCTTTAAATTAAAAAAAAAAAAAAACATAACGAAGCAAGCGTCATCAATACAAATCCCATTAATCCCGAATTTTAACATTAGCAGATTCTTAATTAATTATATTCTTTTTATTTCTATTTATTAAAATTGTCTCATTTTTATTTTATTATAGTTTCTCTCTTGATAAAGAATCTCAACACTTTCAAGATAAACTTAAATTTCTATTTACATGTCCTTTCATGATGTAAGAAAACGAAAGCAATCATTAAATCATTATTATTTTTACTTTTCACTTGCTTCTATAACAATTTAAGCTCCTCTAATATTTTCTCAATACAGAAACTTGATTCACCTATACATGATAAAATAGATCCACAAAAAATTTGATAAACATTACTTTTTTGCTTACAGGTTTTACACTTTTACATTCACTAACATATTAGCAGTATTTGTAACACAACTCATTCATTTGTTAGCAATAATGGTGTTATACATTACAGTTTAGTGATTGTACTGCAAGCCAGAGATTTTATCTAATAAATTAATAATTTTTTGCTCCACCATGAATGTTTTCAGACTATATTTGAACATTAAATTTCAAGTGTCACCCTAGTTTTCACTCAATATATTGAAACTCTTACAGAGTCTCTCATAACATTATTTTGTTGGCAAAGTGGAGCCTCGCAGATCATCACTATTTTTTGCATTTGATTATTAACAATAGTGAAACACCTTATGCATTAGGGCTTCTGATTTTCATAAGTTATCAGGGGCTGAAACATGATGGATGAAGTTAAAGTTGCTATTCGAATTTATACATTACTCTATGTAGATCAGCAATTGCTATGAATAACTAATATTATGCCATTATGATGTCAATTAACCTACAAAAATAACAACTATGATTGACACTCTACATTTTGCAAGATCATAAAGAAAAACAATAAGAGACTGAATAGTAAACTCTGCAGGAATATTTAAAGACACCTGGGCAATCTATCAGTTGCCTAAAATCTGAATATTCCACCCCCAAACAACCCAAGAACTCTTAATTCCGAACAATCCCTCACAGCCTCAAGCTCAACCAGACATTGCTGGAAGTTTAAATCACAAGATAAAGCATAGCTAGCAATGCTTAACAAACAGAAAAACATATTGTATTTACCTTGTAATTCTATTTGATCAATAAATTCTAATTTAAAAAAAAAGATGAAACTTTAAACACATGGTTTTATATATATATATCTTTAAAAAAATTCACTTGCGCATTGTGGAATAGATATCCATTTTTATTATTAATTTTTATCTTCTTTAAATCATTATAACTTTTTTTTTAATTGACATAAACTGTTGTTAATCTACTCAATCGTATAATCAACTTCAAATAATTCTTTGGCAAATATCTCAATTTTTTTAATTTATCACACTGGTAATGACATAATTTTTCATTATGAAACATAAAAGATCTATGCGTAATTAGTAATGATTTACATTTTATATATCCCGATTTTTGCAATGGTTTGATTGTTAATTTATAATTTAGCATACTATTATTATCTTTTGTAATAAAAAAATCTAAAAACAATACTTTTGTTGTATTCCTTTTTAATAGTCCATTTCAAGTCATTCAAATTATTTAATTTCTCTACAAGCAATTTATAGTATTGGTATTTCCACAAACAAAAACATCATTCACACGTCTCTTGTAAATTTTAATATCTTTAAAAGTACTCATATCTATAATACGACTCTCATATATACACAAAACAAAATTGCAAACTTATGCAACATCAGGCAGACCCATAGAACAACCTGTAGACATTTTGTAATATTTTCTTTCAAACAAGCAACAGTATTGTCATCAACAAATTTGAAAGATTCAATAACAAATTTTATAATGTATTTGCCATCATCTTTACTTTTTAATGCATGTTCAATTATTTTAATGCAATTCACTCTATCAGTAGAACTATACATTTCTGTCTCATCTAATGAAGCAATGACATCAGTCTAATCAATCACTATATTTTTAATTCTATCTACAAAAATCAAAAGGTGAAGCAGTAGTATTTTCCTTGGAATTTGGGGAAAATACAATTGTTTCATCTTTTGATTTTGTAGATACAATTAAAAATAGAGTGATTAATGAGATTGATGTTATTGACTTATTAGATGTGAAAGAAATGTATAGTCCTATTGATAGAGTGGATACCATAAAAAATAATTGAACATACTTAAAACATAAAGATGTTGGTAAATATGTCATAAAATTTGTTACTGAATCTTTAACATTTTTTAATGATAACATTGTTACTTCTTTTGAATGTGAATAATATAAAATGTCAACTGGTTGGCCTATGGGTCTGCCTGTTGTTGAACACATTTGTAATTCTGTTTTTTTCTACTTATGAGAGTTGTAATTTACATATGGGTACTTTTAAAGATATTAAGGTTTACAAAAGATATGTCAATAATGTTTTGTTGGAAATACCAAACTATAAATTGCTTGCAGAAAAGTTAAATAATTTGAATTGCTTGAAATGGTCTATTAAAAAAAATGGGACAGAAATATTAAGTATTTGGATTTACTTATTACAAAAGATAATAGTATGTTAAGTAATAAATTAATAATCACACCATTGCAAAAAAGAAGATATGTAAATTGAAAATCAAAAGTATCAATTAGGCATAAGATGACAAGTTTTAGATTTTTTTGTTTTGTAATGAAAAAGTGTTATTGCTAGTGTGATAAATTAAAAAAAAATATTATGATATTGGTCAAGCCATTGAATGAAGTTGGATATAAGATTGAACAGATTAATAGTACTTTATGTCAATTTAAAAATATTTATAATGATTTAAAAGGGTTGAAGATTAACAATAATAAAATGAGCATCTATTCCATATATTTCAAAGGCTCAAATGAATTTTTTAAGGACATATATTAGGTTGTGTTTAATGTTTCATCTTGTGTTACAAATAATGTTACTAATTTAGTAAATAATTCTAAAAGTGCCATATCTATCCAGCAAAAAAGTAATATTATGTATCAATTTTTTTGTAGATGTATATTCTCATATATAGGTAAATTGAGGTGCAGTATTTAAAAAAGACTAAAATATGTGAAAAGTAAAAATATAAATAATTTAATGATGGTGTCAAGGGACATGTAAATATAAATTTTTGTTTGATATTGTAAGTGTTAAGATTCTTCATGCAGAGAAAGTAACCATAATAAAAAAAATAAGGAGGGTATTTTAATAAATAAAAATAAAATGAATATAATTAATAGACAAGCTGCTAATGTTAAAATTCAGGATGCATGAAATTTGAGTTGATATCATTTGCATCCATTATGTTTTTTTTTTTTCAATTTAACCGCAGTTGAGGAGGATTAAGGAATCAACCAAAAGTACTTCTGGAGATTGAAAGACTGTATACATAAGCTCATTATCATTCTATTTATTATTTTATTGCTATATAAATATGTAATATACTCTCATATATTAAACATTTTTATAGATTTATTATGATGTTTATAACATAAAGAATGAAACTATTTCCATATAAATAATTAAAAATATTCTAGCAAAGATATTTCTAGGAAACCATTTATCTTGGCTATGTTTAAATCTGTATAACAAATTGACTTAGAAGTGAAGGGGGCTTTCTTTTACCTTTAATTAAAGCATAAAAACCTTCATTTGATCTTAGATATAAATATTGTTTTGCATTAGGATTGTCAATAGTAATTGGTTTTCTGACATCATTGCTAAAGTTATCTCTAAATATTTATATTTATATAAAAATAGCCTCATACATGACTTTATGTATATATCATACCATGTTAGTTCAATGCATTCTATATGTTTATAAAAAAAATTAAGCCAACCATTTACTGTTTATAAGGTTATTAAACATTAGAATTATCAATTGATGTTTTCTCTAACTTTGTCTTATTATATCTAACTTTAAGTTATTACAAACACATCGACATACAATAATATTTCCAGTATGACCTTTATTTTTATTTTAAAAATCATACACGATCAGTTTTCATGTTTCATTTTAAAGGTCACTTAAATTATTGTAACAACAAATAACACATTTTATTACAATCAGGATCAGAATGATATCCAAAATGACATCTTGTCTAACTTTACTTTTATTATGTCTAATCTTGTGTCATTATAATATCCAAGATACACAAATAGACAAAATAACAGTTTTTTTTTCATATGTCATAGCATCAGCCGGGAGGCGAACCCACAACCATCTGCAACCAACTACTTGCTTGCAAGTTTGCTGTTTGTTTTATTTTACTTTAAGACAAAACAATATACAACAAAACTTGCTGTCTTGTTTTATTTAAAAAAAAAACATTGATCAATCAAAATATTTCTGTTAAAAAAACATATTTTTATCAAAATAACAATGATTGCTTTATATTTAATAGAGTATAAATAGCAAATTACATTCTCATTTGTGTGAATATACTTATATATGTATACTCATTGTGAATATTGTATAAGATTTTAAAAATTAAAGAAAGATGTATAATTATGGTTTTTTTTAAAATCAAAATTCTAAAAAGATCTATTTGTTAAAGCAGACATGTCTCTAAGCAATAACGATGATTATTCAGTAGGACTAAATTAATACATTTGAGCATATCCATAATAATGTTGGGTTGATATCTTCATAAGACCATATCAATAAAGAAAGAGCATAAATAAACTTGACTTTCAAATCGAGCCACTTCTCTTTTTTGCTTTTTTCTATGTAAGATGTTTATTTAGGAGTATAATGCATTAAATATTTAATTTGTTTTTTTAAAAAACAGTGATATGTCTATATATTTAGAAACATATATCGCTGACAACATTATGGATAACTAGATAGAAATGTTTGATGTTTGCTTCCAGGACAAAACTGTAAATCTTTGAGGCTTCATTTTAAAACAGCAACATAAAAATTTACAACAGCATTCTAAAAGTGTTATGGAAGAAATTTGCAATGATTGCTTGAATTTATCTTGCATATATATATATGTCCTATAAAATCGATATAATTGGTAAAAAAGATAAAGCTATTGATTCACTAAGGATTTTAATAATAAGAGGAATCTGCCAAAATGGAATGATTATTTTGTTAAAAGGATGGTGAAAGTTTTAATCTAATACATTATGGTAGAATGTGTTTAAGGACATCTAGTGATTTAAACCATTAAGGGTTATAGTGTTTTATTAAAAAAATATTATACTTGTTCATACCATATAATGTCTTGTGTTATTGATACTTTAATGGATAAAGTTATAATTACTTCACAATAAAAAATATAATAACTGAAACATTAGATAATTCAACCAAGAAATTTATTCATATGTATGTGTTAATAAAATTAAAACTACAAGGATACACCAAATAATTTATGATGTAGTAACAATCATTTAAAAGGATTAGTGTGTCCTAATGCTGTGTTAGAAATTATTACTAATCAGCTCAATGGAATAAACTTCAAACATTATATACTTTTATTGTTTAATTACTGCATTATAATCATTGGTATTTTCAATGGATTATATTTTGACCTTGATGAAAGAAATCTGAGCGCAATAGAACCTATGGATAATAAACATTCACCATTGTGTACAGGTCATTTATTTTAATTAAGGTTTATAATTATATTTATATTTAAAAAGGATCAATTTAATGTATATTTTGTATGTGAATAAATGTTTAAATAGGTACAATAATCCAAGTAAAATTACAATAACTTCCTAAAATTTATAAATAATAGTCAAATAAATATTTATCCAAAACTTGCTTGGGTCTACCCAATATCTTTATAGTGGATAGACTATAACAAGTTAGGTTTATTTTATAATATATTTTATCATCAAAAATTAATTTATAAATGAATATTTTTCTTTGATTTTGGAATAAGTGTTTTATCCAACACTTATTATTCCAAACATACCACACAATATAGCATGTTAAATTGTATTTTCTCTAATATATTTTTAATTTTATTCGTTTAGTATTTATTTATTGCAAATAAAATATTATCTTGTTTGCATATTGAATTTTGAATTTAATTTATCTTAATAATTAAAATGTACAATCAGAAGCTATATTGTAGAAATTTACATAAACAAGCTAGGGGCCTAGTGGTTAGCATAGCTGCCTTCCAAGCAGCCGGCCCGGGTCAACTTCCCGGTTAACGCATTTGACATATGAAAAAAACTAGTTAATAATATAAACAATATCATTATACTGATATATGATGATTAATTTAATACTTTATGAGTATTCACTGATAACAAAACTATTGGTAGGATTTATAATTGATAATTATTGAGGAAATATTTTACATTTTTAAAATACAACATAGATTCAACACACAGTAGCTTAAGGACTAATTAATAAATTATTAAATGAAAATTTATAACAACTTGCTAAATTATTATTCACTTATTTTATTAGATTAATTTACTAACTGATACAGCACTATCAATATTGATTTGTATCCATTTCATTATACACTTATATTTTTGGTTAATATAATTTTGATGTTGTATCTTATAATTTAAAAGACATCAATAAAAGCTATCATTCTTAGTTACTTATTTAATTTAAATTGTGTTATTATAAATTAGGAATTTGAAATAAGGATATATGAACAATTTTTGTTTGTTTAATTCCCTTCAATATTTTTCTGTTTAACATTATAAATTTTGAATTTTGATCTGATTTTGAAGAGTCTCTATTTCTTGGGCAGTCTATACCATTATAGGTTGGTATCTCAATTTGAGTATGTAGCAATGCTTTTCTCATTGCTCTTGTTCTATTTCAGTAGAGTTTTGGTCATCCTAATACATGGGGCTTTTGAAGGGTCAGCTATTCCCTTTTTATACCATTACAGCAGGGGTCTCAACCCTATGCCGGTGGGCACCATGGTGCCCGCAGACCATTTTACGTGTGCCTGCCACTATCCGAACACGATAAAAAACTATTTATCTGATACAAATAAATTTAATTTTTAAAATTTCTTATAAATTATTGTATTATATTGTAATCAAATTGTAGGGCATCTACTTTTACAGTGTAAAAATATAAACGTTAATTATATGTTAAAATTTTATTTTTGAAATAAATATTTGTTTGTACATTATGTGTATTATTAACAATATCAAACTATAAATTTACATTGGAAAAATAAATAGTGCCCACCACCTGGTTGAAAAAATAAATGGTGCCCGCCACCTGGCCAGTATTATAGAATGTGCTCTTAAGTGCAAAAAGATTGGGGACCCTGCATTACAGTATAAAACTGATTAATCAATAAATGAATTATAAATAAATTGAAATAATATATGAGATTATGGTTGTATTATTTACTGAAAAATGACTAGAAGAAATGATAAATATATATTGTGCCACATGAAATTTGGGATAAATTCAATGTTCGATGGAATGTCAAGTATATATACTTTTTATTGCTAGATGATTTTTAATGGAGAATGCATTAGCGAAAAGCAATGCAGTAGGTTACTTTGGCAACAAAATATTAAGGCCAGAAATGCTATTATTGCAACATAGAATTGTGATTTAATTTTAGTTGTTTGAAATGCATATATAAAGAATAGACTTTATATTTTTTTAATAAAATTATTATTTGTATATGTTTTTTTTTTTTTTTTTTTGGTTATTGCTTTCGTAAAAATAGATTATAAATAATAGACACAAATATTTATTATATTGAATATATTTGTTATGCTCTATGTAATGATTATGAAATATATATATATGACAATAGATGGCATTCTACCAAAAACACTGTCAAGTGTAGTTTTTTGTTTACATAAACGTCAGAGCAAGCATTCACTATCTCTAATTTTATTTTCCACCTTCAGATCATGATTTCAAGCTATTTGCTATCGTCAGTGAAAGACAGCAATAAGAAAATAGATCTAAACACAAACTCTGAGCATTTATGAAACAGTTTCTATTCAGCTTTCAAGCGTGAATCTCTTAGACACATAATGTCTTCAAACTCAGCATAGGAAGCTATATAGCTACATGGGTCTGATCTCAGTTCAGCATCACCACATAGTATAAGCCTCTGCAATGTATATCATTGCAAGAAAGACCTCAAAGGTACATTTATGAAAAACAAAAAAAACACAAGTCAAAACTTGCTAACGCTTGTATTTATGACAATAGATGGTGTTCTACTTCTACCAAAAACACCATCAAGCATAGTTTTTTGTTTACATAAATGTCAGAGCAAGCATTCACTATCTCTAACTTTAATTTCCACCTCCAGATCATGATTTCAAGCTATTTTCTATCGTCAGTGAAGGACAGGAATAAGAAAATAGATGTAAACACAAACTCTTGAGTGTTTATGAAACAGTTTCTATTCAGATTGCAAGCATGAATCTCTTAGACACATAATATCTTCAAACTCAGCATAGCAAGTTAGATAGCTACATGGGTGACGGTAGCAAATGGCTTGAAATCATGATCTGAAGGTGGAAATTAAAGTTAGAGATAGTGAATGCTTGCTCTGACATTTATGTAAACAAAAAAAACTACGCTTGATGGTGTTTTTGTTAGAATGCCATCTATTGTCATAAATACAAGCATTAGCAAGTTTTGACTTGTGTTTTTTTTGTTTTCATAAATGTATCTTTGAGGTCTTTCTTGCAATGACATATATTGCAGAGGCTTCTACTATGTGGTGATGCCGAACTGAGATCAGACCCATGTAGCTATCTAGCTTGTTATGCTGAGTTTGAAGGCATTACATGTCTAAGAGATTCACACTTGCAAGCTGAACAGAAACTGTTTCATAAATGCTCAGAGTTTGTGTTTAGATCAAGTTTCTTATTCCTGTCCTTCACTGACAATAGCAAATAGCTTGAAATCATGATCTGAAGGTGGAAATTAAAGTAAGAAATAGTGAATGCTTGCTCTGATGTTTATGTAAACAAAAAAACTACGCTTGATGGTGTTTTTGGTAGAATGCTATCTATTGTCATAAATACAACCATTAACAAGTTTTGACTTGTATTTTTTTCGTTTTTCATAAATATACATTTGAGGTCTTTCTTGCAATGATATATATTGCAGAGGCTTCTACTATGTGGTGATGCTGAACTGAGATCAGACCCATATAACTATCTAGCATGCTATGCTGAGTTTGAAAACATTACGTGTCTAAGAGATTCACGCTTGCAAGCTGAATAGAAACTGTTTCATAAACGCTCAGAGTTTGTGTTTAGATCTATTTTCTTATTTCTGTCCTTCACTGATGATAGCAAATAGCTTGAAATCATGAGCTGAAGATGGAAATTAAAGTTAGAGATAATGAATGCTTGCTCTGACCTTTATGTAAACAAAAAACTACACTTGACGTGTTTTTCGTAGAATGCCATCTATTGTCATAAATACAAGCGTTAGCAAGTTTTGACTTGTGTTTTTTTTGTTTTTCATAAATGTACCTTTGAGGTCTTTCTTGCAAAGATATATATTGCAGAGGCTTCTACTATGTGATGTTGCTGAACTGAGATCAGACCCATGTAGCTATCAAGCTTGCTATGCTGAGTTTGAAGACATTACATGTCTAAGAGATTCACGCTGAAACAGTTAGATTCGTATTCGAATCTTAAGTTTCACCTTTTTCTGTCGTCTCTCACTGACCGGTCTATCCCGCCCAAATTTAAACTTTTTGTTATCGAATTGTGTGTGTGTAGCAATATTAAAATGTATAAATATATGTAGAATTCAGCATAAACACGCACACATTTCAATCTCAAATTAAACGCAATAAATAGGGATAAAATAATATAATTTAGATTTCTTTTAGTTATATAATTTTGTATAATTTTAATCATTTATTTTGGATTATAAAGTTTGTATTTATTGCTTTGTTTAAATTTCGTTTAGTAATAATTCTAAAAAAATCTGATGTAATATTTAATTAAAAGTTAAAATAATCTTATGTTCCCTTTTTGTCTTTGAAATTTAAAAGCATCAGTCAGTGATAGATAATAGATTAATTAAAGAAAATTCCCCAAAATGTAATTAGTAAATGTAAAATGTAAACAATAGAATGGCAGCTTTCTTTAATTAAAAACCAACAAACTGCATTGATTATCCTCAGGGCAGATTAAGTAGAATCTAAAAATATCTTAACAAAAATGTGAAAGATCAAGATAAAAAAAAGGGGCCATCTTAGACTTGCTGGAGACATTAACTTAAACTTTAGCTTTGCTCTCGATCACTGAGAGTCTCCAAAAATATCAAAATAATTTGTTCCTGCCAAGGTATGACCGAGTAAAGCACCTAGATTATTCTCCATCGGGAGATGGCCTATCGGATGCCAAACTTTCCATTGCCCATCATAAATTAACCATGAAGATCTGCTGCCTGAAATAAATGAGAAAGCTGCTGCTGCTGTGAAAGTAAAATGAAATGTCTAAATACAAGAAAGAATTGCCACTCATGAACTATTTGCTACTTAACCAATGGACTTGGAAAACTTCTTATAAAACAGGTACCTGTCTGTGTTCAAACTCTAGAGTACTCTAGTAATATGCTATAGCTCTTCTTCATACTACTTATCTAAATTATAAAATGTAAAACTACCATATGTATAACTAAAACTGAATAATTACCTTAATGTGTAAATTTCTCTACTAATCTAGCTTACCTTATTCTATCTTGGGTGCGTATTTTTAAAATCTACATTTTATCTATATTTATTATTTAATTATTGCATGCTCATAATTATCTCAATTTTCAAAGTTTAAATCTATCATCGTTTGAAACAGTAAATGCGTGTCACATTTTCATTAATATGTACTTCGTCAGGCCGAGGCAGAGACCAGCCTGACATTCTTATTTCCTTAATAACTTCACTTTCATATAAATTGACATGCATTCAGTGCATCATTTATTGTAATGCAGGGTCTACTACTTCACAAATGGCTGGCATATTAGTTGTAATAACTCCCAGTTTATATATGTTTTGTATTTATTAAATCTAATGAATAATTCTAGAAAATCACATTTCTTTGAGAGTCACCAGAGTTCTTGAGTAAATGTTGGTAATGTAGGGCCGATTCAGAAATCTATTTAAACCTCATCATAATCGTTTATACAGTATACATGTGTTACGTTGTAGAGACGCGATGACCCATTCCGCCGTGAAATTTCCGGATTCTTCAGGGTTGAAATTAACCTCAGTCGTCCTACACAAGTGGGCATAATGGGTGCTCCTGTAGGACTTGACCATGTCATGCAGCCAGCCGGCAAAACTGTGACACGGACCGCTTTTCCCTGGTTATGCTTATGTGACACCTTACTTCGTCGGGCCGAGGCAGAGACCAGCCCGACACTCTTATAAACCCATTCGCAGCATTGCAGTTTCAATATACTGCAATTCCATATTGCCTTTCTAAAGCATACCATGTGTTCCTTTGCTTAATTTTATTAATCTATATATCACTCCGCCTCTGTATTATCTTCATAAATCACTCTCAAATAAATGTTTGCCTTTAGTTATAAATAAATATTTTAATTAAATAAATATATGTCTGCCATTATTCTTATAACCCATACTTTAGACTCTTGCATTGCAAAGGTATAAATCCCTCCAGGCATGCATTGGAAATACTTACTCGAGAATTTTAGGTAGCTAGATTACGCCTTCAAATAAGTGAATTCCTTTTGTAAACATTTCAGTATCGGAAATACCGCTGCTGAAATCCTCAATATAAAATAATGTCTAAATAAATAAATGTATTCTTTAAAATATAATCATGTCACAAATCCCGCTACTGAAACTTTAAATCCACAAAATATTATTAGTAAATGATTGTTTTCTTAAAATGTGTTAATAAATAATTTTAAACTATATGTCTGCATTTACGTTTCATTTATTCGATACCCATTCTATATAATATTTCCTCGATTATGTAAATATGAATGTTTAATTAATATTAGTTTGATTATTGCCTAATTCGAGAATAAAATCATGAGCCTCTAGCATATCCCTGACCATCGTGCCTAAGGAAATATTTACTAATGTCGCATCAGATGCATTGTTTCGTAGGTGGTATTGTGGAACCGATAAACTATGTTCAAACTCAGTACCATGGGTGGCTTTGCTACTCGATGGTGCTGCTGTTCTGTATGGGGGTTGAATTCTGCACTATGTTTACGAGTCACACGTTTTCTGACCGTTACAATGCTTGCAAGCTGAATAGAAACTGTTTCATAAATGCTCAGAGTTTGTATTTAGATCTATTTTTTTATTCCTGTCCTTCACTGACGATAGCAAATAGCTTGAAATCATGATCTGAAGGTGGAAATTAAAGTTAGAGATAGTGAATTCTTGCTCTGACGTTTATGTAAACAAAAAACTACGCTTGATGGTGTTTTTGGTAGAACGCCATCTATTGTCATAAATACAAGGGTTAGCAAGTTTTGACTTTTGTTTTTCATAAATGTACCTTTGAGGTCTTTTTTGCAATGATGTATATTGCAGAGGCTACTATTATGTGGTGATGCTGAACTAAGATCAGACCCATGTAGCTATCTCGCTTGCTATGCTGAGTTTGAAGTCATTACGTGTCTAAGAGATTCACATTTGCAAGCTGAAGAGAAACTGTTTCATAAACACTCAGAGTTTGTGTTTAGATCTATTTTCTTATTCCTGTCCTTCACTGATGATAGCAAATAGCTTGAAATCATAATCTGAAGGCGGAAATTAAAGTTAGAGATAGTGAATGCTTGCTCTGACATTTATGTAAACAAAAAACTACGCTTGACGATGTTTTTGGTAGAACGCCATCTATTGTCATAAATACAAGCATTAGCAAGTTTTGACTTGTGTTTTTTTTGTTTTTCATATATATATATTCATTTTATTGTTGTTGTAAAAGTAATTGTAAATGTGGAACACAGGGCAATTTTGGTAATAGAGTCATAAAAGAGTGTTACTTTGAATTTATTAATGTCAATTATACAAGATTATAATTGGGACTGAATGATATGAAATCTCTCACTGATGTTTGACTTTCGTAGATGCAGACGTAAACTCTTTCAGGTATTTTTTATATTTATTTCAAAAGCATTTACTTATTAACTATAAAATATATTGGGATAAAAAAGATTATATTTGTCCAATAAAACTGGGCAGTATTATTGAAATTTGTTAAGGGAATGAGAAAGTAAATTCATAGTGTTCAAAGTCATGTTAATATATTTTCTTTACTGAAAATGGATATTTTATAAACAAAATGTGTTAATTATGAAATATCAAAGCTAACAACATAATATTGTGTATAAAGAATATTTGCATCTAAAGATATAGTTTTGTAATAAGTATGA
This sequence comes from Epiperipatus broadwayi, assembly GCA_028023455.1. Classification (NCBI taxonomy): domain Eukaryota; kingdom Metazoa; phylum Onychophora; class Udeonychophora; order Euonychophora; family Peripatidae; genus Epiperipatus; species Epiperipatus broadwayi. The sequence continues at coordinate 568,773 of JAQFVV010000278.1, forward strand.
ATTATTTTAAAATGGGATCTAAATTGCTCTATATTGCAATGCATTGTCTTGGGTGGAAAAACAAAAGTATAAATTTAATATTTGGAGAATATCAAAATTAACAAAATGTGTTTTATATTGGATAACTTTTCATGATATTTCCATTTTATTTGGAGTAATAAAATATCATCAAATTATAATTGAATGGATAGACATTGTGTCGTAAGGTATCAATTATAAATACCCGCTTGGCTAACAAATTTCAACTGGTGGTTCCAGATTTTTCTTTAGAAAGCAGTCATAGACAATTTAGTTACAATAGACTTAGGCTCTTTAATTCTTTTGTTACTGACTGTTCAATTGATGTTGATAATTTATCTTTTTGTATTTTTAAAAAATATTTAAAAATTTGATTATTGTCTCATGTGTAATATATTGATAAATATATGTATATATATCGGTTTAATATATATATCTTTTTGGTTGTATTTATTCTTATATTATTTGTTTTGGTTTACTTGTTTTAGTATTTATAGAATAGTAATGTATTTTATTGTTATTATTGTTATTTTTGTTGGTATTTTTGTTTTTGGTTTGTAATTAATAATTTAAGAAAGACTCCTAGTACAAGTTTATCTTGTTTGGAGTATTTCTCTTTTTTATATGTATTGTTTGATTAATAATAAATAAATAAATAAATAAATTATTATTATTATTATTATTATTATTATTATTATTATTATTATTATTATTATTATTATTATTATTATTATTATTATTATTATTATTATTATTATTTTATCCATGTATACAAGTATATAATATTATTGATGTTGATAATTTATCTTTTTGTATTTTTAAAAAATATTTAAAAATTTGATTATTGTCTCATGTGTAATATATTGATAAATATATGTATATATATCGGTTTAATATATATATCTTTTTGGTTGTATTTATTCTTATATTATTTGTTTTGGTTTACTTGTTTTAGTATTTATAGAATAGTAATGTATTTTATTGTTATTATTGTTATTTTTGTTGGTATTTTTGTTTTTGGTTTGTAATTAATAATTTAAGAAAGACTCCTAGTACAAGTTTATCTTGTTTGGAGTATTTTCTTTTATATGTATTGTTTGATTAATAATAAATAAATAAATAAATAAATTATTATTATTATTATTATTATTATTATTATTATATTATTATTATTATTATTATTATTATTATTATTATTATTATTATTATTATTATTATTATTTTATCCATGTATAAAGTATATAATATTATTGATGTTGATAATTTATCTTTTTGTATTTTTAAAAAATATTTAAAAATTTGATTATTGTCTCATGTGTAATATATTGATAAATATATGTATATATATCGGTTTAATATATATATCTTTTTGGTTGTATTTATTCTTATATTATTTGTTTTGGTTTACTTGTTTTAGTATTTATAGTATAGTAATGTATTTTATTGTTATTATTGTTATTTTTGTTGGTATTTTTGTTTTTGGTTTGTAATTAATAATTTAAGAAAGACTCCTAGTACAAGTTTATCTTGTTTGGAGTATTTCTCTTTTTTATATGTATTGTTTGATTAATAATAAATAAATAAATAAATTATTATTATTATTATTATTATTATTATTATTATTATTATTATTATTATTATTATTATTATTATTATTATTATTATTATTATTATTATTATTATTATTATTATTATTATTATTATTATTATTATTATTATTATTTTATCCATGTATACAAGTATATAATATTTATTAATATAACTTGTTATTATGTTTTAAGTTAAATAATCATTTGTTTTATATGCATGGAATATAAGAGAGTTAAGTGATCTAAATTTGAAGTTGTATCTCAAAATTTTAATAATTATACATTTGATTTTAAAATAATTGCCTCTTATTAATTGGTTATTGGTTATTGATTATTTTGGTAATACATAACTTGTACATATTAAGAATAAGAACAACATAATAACAATCATTCATTGGTATTTTACTTAGAGCAAGGTAAATGAATAAGCAGACTTACATTTATTATATTCCATTTCAATTAATTATTTATTTTAAGGATTAGAAATATCATTAACTTCCTTGCATTTCAAGGAAGTATTTGCTCAACAACATGTTTTGTATCAAATAGGGACATATATTATAGATTAAACATTTTATAAGTGAAATTTAATGTAAAATCACCAATTTTATTTAATTGATTTCAACTGAGCATATATATCTCATATTATGTCTGAATATTCTAGCTCCTCATCAAGGTGAGTCATAAGCTTAAAACTAATTGGTCTGTGGATAAGAGTATTTCGGATAGAGATTTTAAATATTTTCTTTTACTGCAGTTATCAATTAAGAATTTGTTTGAGCTATTGCTACACTCTCTGTATTACATTTTTGTAAATACAAGCTTATAAAAGCAATGTCACATTATATATGACTTGCTTTATTGATAATTTTAATTTTATATATATATTTCAATTGCTTTTTTGTTTTTATCTGTCATATATATATATATATAGTGCCATTACAATTCAGTCAGTAGCTAAATTTGTAGTAACGTGCATAAAAAAATGCAGAACAAAAATCATCATCACATTTTTATATAGTAAATGAAGCTGTAGGGCATCCAAGTTTAAACCCTACAAGATCCAGTTCTAAAAGCTTAAGACAGAAAGAGAGTGGGACAACAGTTATAGTCTTTAGTTGTTTACACACATTCAGTTATTCAATAATCAATTTGTTAAATAGAGTTACAAAACATATATAGGCAATGTGTGTTAACAAAGCTAGTTAGTCATTTGGATGTATTAAATATTAATTTTCTTTAAAACTAACTTATATTTGATCAATTCTAATATCTTATTCTGTTTCTATTTTACTTTTCTATAATTGTAATTTGAATTGAAAAAGTTACAGATTTAATTTTAAATATTAGGGTTATAATTACTAAGCTAGCAATTAGATTATTTTAATGTCAGTTTATAAATGATTTGAATGATAGAGTGTGTGTACATTACATAAATAGATCTTCATTTATTAAATATTGAGGGAAAAAGAAGAAAATCTGTTGTATTTTTTTTTCTTACTCAACAATTTTGTATTATAAGGGTTGTTTTTCTGTTGAAAAACTTAGAGACGATGTGAGAAGTCTAATTTTAAAAACATCTCATCCTAAGATCAAAAAAAAAGAAGCTCAAAATTTAGGTGTTACCTATGTGAAGAAAAAGGATTAAGTCTATTTTTTTTCCTTCAAAACAAAAGTTTGTCTAAAAATCAGGATAGTGAGATTTTTAGTACTATCCAGCTAAAAAAAATGATTTGGTTGAAAATAAGTTATAAATCTAATTAAAAGAGGTGGTCGAAAATAAGAAAAAAATAAAGTATAAATACCTGTCTGGGAAAAATCAGAGAAGAGACTTTTAAAAATATTGAAGAGAAAAGACAAGCACTTCAACTCCACAAAAATTCCCAATTTCAAGTCATTTTTTTTTATATATTGAATTTTTAGAGGTTAAAGATATAGGAATGGCAGAGTAGAAAATTTTTATATGTGTCTCATCTTTTACCTGAACATCAACCAGCACATCATATAGGAAGGAAAGGATGTCTTGTCTGAAAAATAATATTCTACACCTTTCAACTGACCGAGAGAAATAAGATGTTTTTAAATAGAAAGAAGAAAACATTCACCTGCATTTGAAGCTGATCAGGAAAAAAGAGTAATCTATTGAAAAATATTAAATCATCAAATCCAATTAATTGTTCCAGTAACTGAGTTTAAACCCAAGAAAAATTATAAATGTGAAAACAACTGCTGTACTTCATCCACTAAAAGAATCATGCTTGACAGGAAAAGAAAAAGAGTCAATATAATGATTTCCAAATTGTCCACTAAAGCAAATAACCTAAATGGAATCATCATCATCAAATAATTATACACCTCAAGAAAGAGATTGTTCCAAAGAAAAGCGGAAATGGTAAATGCAAAAGTATAGACATTAAACAAGATAAATTTGACTCATTGGAAGTCGCTACAAAGAATAGAACTGGTAATATAAATTTTTTTATATATATATTTTCTTTATAATATCAGAGACATGGTAAAATTTTAGCAACAGAGTGATATATTTTTGTTTAAAGAACTTTTAAAACAACCAAGATCAATTGAAACCCAGAATTTCTTAATAACAATAAACATAAGCTTCATTAATGATTTTATATGTACTAAAATTATGATTGTCTATTAACTTTTGCTTGTTATTGTTATTTTGTTTTAAATAATATTTTTGTTATTATGGCTATAAAACACACACATACATAATATAATAATACTTGTTGCATATATGTAATTGTGTATGAATGTAAAATATTAGGTGGTATTAAAAATATTAGATTTTTGTTTTAAGTTAAAGTATAGCATTTCAGAGAGTAGAAGGGAGGGGGAGAAAATAATTTAAAACTTGTTCTGGAAATCTTGCTCTTTCACTTCTACTAACATTTTTTTTTATCATTCTGCTTTACATGTTAGATTATAAAGGTATGTGTGCAAAAGAGAAAAGAGAGAGAGAAAAAAAGGAGTGTTTATTTTTTTTTAGATATTTTCTTGTGGAGTGAAAATCATGGTCAATGTGACATCCAATTTAATATACCAGTTATGGGAAAGGGGGAAGAATTTAAAATTAAGGTTATGATTTTAAAACAGTCGATTATGATTATTGTTGTTATTGTTAATATAAATTTTCATGTAGATATAAAAATTTTTATGTATATGTTAGAAATGCAGTAATAAATATGAATTTGTTTTAGTAAATGAGGCATATATATATATTTCATTAAGAGTAGTCTTTATTAAGTGTGATCATTCATCATCAAGGTGAATATTAGCTATTTAAGTTCCAATTAGATATACTAAAATTAAACAATAGTTATGAATTTCTTTATAAAAATTAGGTTTATGATTAGGCTTAGTCTGAAAGCTGTGGTTAACCATTATTGTTATCATTATCATCATCATCATCATCACATTTAACTTAGTGAGATAGATAAATGTTTAAAGGCCATAAATAAATAGTGATTTCATGATATTTAATTGACATTTGTGAATAAATATTATAACCACCATCTCATCATCTATTTTATGCAAGGATGAGTGAATTGCCATCCTAAATTAATAATAATAACCTGAGCTAGTAAAACTTATAAAAAATATTGAAATGCATTTATTATGTTAAGGTCTAAGAAATGATTTCTGTCTAATGAATTTTATATACTCCACTTTAGTTTAAAGATGTTTTATGTTTTCCTAAATTTATTGCATACAATGATATGGGTCTAAAAGCAAAATCTTCCATTTTTAGAAATAAAGTACCAAAAAGGGATTCAAACCTGGTACATATGAAAAAGCTATAAATATAACTTTGTCTAGGTTCAGATAATCTAGTGGCACCCTGCTAGACCATATTCACTTGTTATTTATTTAAATATGCACTTTACAGCAAACCCAGAGATGAAAGTGAATAAAATCTACCAGCTGTATACCTACTTGATGTTATTTCCTGAGTTATAGTAGTTTGTTCTTAATAATTGTTTATAGTTTCTACTTGTTTATTGATGAGACAATGCCTGCCTAATTAGGGTTTGAAATAGGCCAGACACCTTAAATGACTAGTCTCCAGGCATTATTGTCTCTCATTATTGATATTGTGATATCTTGAAAAATCTAATTATAGAAATAGGTTTCATTTAATCCAGGGATATTTTAATATATTTGTTCCATGACTATTATAGCTACTATCCAGGTACAAAATGGTAATATTTATATTTGAATTTCAACCTTTATTTATATTTGAATTCTTTTGATCAACCTTTATTTAAGTTGCAATGGATTATATGAACTCTTTTATTATGTTACAATATATATATATATATATATATATATATATATATATATATATATATATATATATATATATATATGTGTGTGTGTGTGTGTGTGTGTGTGTGTACAATTTTCTATAAGACATAAATAGCTGTAAGCTTAGGTTTATGTACAACTATTAAGGATATACCCATTACCTTTCATGCCCAAACCTAGTTTAGCATAAGTGTAGTTTATTTCCAGGTAATACAGTTTAATTATAACTAACTAACTTTCCCTGTATTGTCGCCTTTAATAGATTAAATTTGTTTTTATTAGGTGCCTAGTATTCTATTTAGATATCCATATTAAATCAACAATGAAGATGAGTCTTCCCCCCTCTTTTTACAATATCACTCAAAATCCCTCTCTATAACATGAATCAACAAATACCCCATATATTAACTTGTCTCTATAACTTTTATACAAACAAATGAAAGCATACTATATATATATATATATATATATATTATGACTTCACAAATAATAAATCTAAAATTATAATAAAATTGTGTTGCCTTCAACAGTTGAATTTTACCAAGAAAATTACTGAAAGAGTACAGTTACAAGACTGAAACAAATTACACATTGTAGTGCTCTTTTTTCTCCCTTTTTTTACTTATTAGCATATTCAATAAAAGCAAAACATACAGAAAATAGTATTATCATAATAAAATATTATTAACTATATAAATAGTTCATTATGGTCCATTAAATTGTTTTTTTTTCTGCTGGTTTATGAGAGTCTTGAGTAGTATATAAAGTTATTTCAATAAGCATATAAGTTCAAAAATTTAAGATTATTTAACATAATCTTTCTTTGCTAATATATATATATATATATATATATATATAGCAAAGATATATGGTGGGTTTCGACTGGTACAATATATTCCTCAAGTTTTTACTCCATATGCTGTATGTCTGGTTCCAGCTTTGATGCAAAGCTTCTATTTAGGCAAACATAAATTAAGGTAATAATTATTATTGCAAAATAAATGATATTGTAAACTTTAAATTAAATATGGCTCAGTGATATGTAAATAAAGAAAATAAATCACCCTTCCCTCAGGCTATGACTTAAAAGCACTGTAAACGTTGAACAAGGTATCAATGTTGACAAAGATATGCTTATGAACATCAGATCAAACAAGAATAGGTGGATTCATTCTATTCTTGATACTTAGTTTAACATTTACAAAGCTTTTAAGTCATACCCTGGAGAAGAGTGATTTACTTCTTTTGTTTTAAATACTATTGATAACTCTAATAGGAAATTGTAGTTCTTATATTGCGTATATTTCTAATAAAAATAGCATAAAATAAGAAATATATAAATACATAAATAATTATGTCAAATCATAAATTATTGATTTGAAGGATCTTCACTCCATGTGTGATAACTACTTACTATCTCTCAAAAGTAAACATTATAAAATCTTGGGTCACTTTTCAGAAGCAATAAAATGCTTATTCCTTCATTAATAAAAACCCAAAATTATGAATATATTTGCTTAAAAATGTTAATATATTTATAACAAGTTTGTTAACAATTTTCATCTACTGAAAAAAATCAAAATAATTCTAGTATTTTTAGGCTACCTAAATATCTCAATAAATAGGGGTAATGTTGTAAGCATTATTTTTTTTTCATATGTCATAGCATTGGCCAGGAAGCCAACCTGCTAACCTGGGACAACTGCTTGTAAGGCACTGTGCTGACCTCTCAACCACCAATGCTTGACTTGTAAGCACTATTTTCCTATTAGTATTTGCTTTAAAAAGGCTATTTTAAATATATTAAACAAGATTACATCTTAATATTTAAAAAGTTGAAAAAAGACTAAAGAATAAAAGCTGTTATTATGCTTGGATGTGCAGATTTTGAAAACGTATTTATTTCTACCATTTCTATGGTGATTCAAATCATACGATCAGATGTTTTTTGTCAAATTCTGAAATTGTCATAGCAATGTTATAATAAAGATTAACATCAAGCCAAGATTATGATAGGATAATTTTCTATCTTTGACATCTTTTTATTAGAAATAATTTTTGCATTAATTTGAAAACTAAGGAAATAAAAATAACTGGACCTTATTGAAGTCATGTAAGTTTTGTAGCTCATATGATTGATTAATTTTGAAAATAATCTTAAAAGATCTCCAAGAAATAGTGCATCAGTTATCAGATGAAAAGTAAAAATTAAAAAGTAAAATATAAAAAAGTATATTATTTTCAACCAATTTTTACAGAAGAAAATAAATATTGGTAATAGTGAATTAAAAAAATTAAAGATTATATACATCCTTAATAAAAAATAAAATTATGAAAATAATGGATCAAATTAAATGTTTTTAATAGAAGTAAATTAATGTTAAAAAATATACTTATATGCTTGGGGGAAGAACTGATTTTCTACTCATGTCTTTTACCAGTATGTTCTATGGATTTGTCATTTGAGATTTCTAGGAGGAACAAAAAGAGAACCAAAGCAAAATACTTTAATGAAAGAATAGACAAGTAGATATTTATGCCACTGAAATAATTATAACCTGCTGAAATGGAATTGAGCTGGACATGATTTTGTGAGAAATGCTGAATCCCATGAATATGCAAAGATGTAGAAAAAGACTATGTAAACTATGGATCAGATAAAATATTTATTATGGTAATGTGGAGCATGAAAGTTTAAATTACAAAAGCTTGATTAACTTTGGAAGAAACTTTCATTTTATAGTTAAATGACGCGGTTAAAAGCTATATATTTATATAATGTGATCAAATATAAAAAACAGGAATATGCACAAATGAATAAACTCTTGGCTATTTATGGATGTAATCATGGAAAGATTTTCTATTGACTATTCTTGTTGTCTTGGTGATTTAGGTAATCAGGTATTTTTCCTGAAGGTGCAGATTGGAGATTAAGAAATTGCACTGCTAAATGGCCCCACTGGTGACAGTAGTAGCACTGGGGTCTCAATCCTCTGATACATAGAAATATTGTAGCTTCTTGATCAACCATTTATCTGACAAGTTTGCAAATATAAATAACTTATGTCACCCAGGTTCCAATGCAATGCCTGCTTTTGTTTTTTGCCCATCTTAGACTCTTTACTGCATTATATCTTTGTAACCTGGCAAATTATGCATCTCAAAGGATATATGACATCAAAGGTTTATATCCAACCTCAACTGTATCATTTAACAAAAATAGATTTAATTTCTATTTTTACCAATATTCATCCAATTTCCTTGAGGCCACTGGAAATTAAAATACTGGAAAAAGTTCTAATGGATCATTTAGAGCCACATCTATTTCCTCTAATTTCCAATATGCAGTTTCAACAAAGGCTGTTCTGTCATACAAGCCGCTCTGATGTTTAAAGCAGTCTTGAACTCATTTCAAGACTGAAAAAATGCACTAATTGCAGTTCATCTATATATAGAGTCTGCATTTGTCTCTGTGTCTATTCCTATTCTGATTGATATGCTAGCTAACACTAGCATTCCAAGTATTCTGTGATACTTAATTATCAACTTACAATAAAGCAGAGAGATATGTATCCCTCTTAATGAGAAAAGTTCACCACCATTCACCCCTATGTAATCCATCTCATGAGACTCACCTTTTAGTGTACTGCTTTTTATTTTCTATATAAATCACCTATTAAAGCACATACAACAGACATTTTTAGGCATCCAAATTATACATACTCATCAGCACATTTCATGCATAGCATACCTGGATGATGTCACTGCTGTCATGCCATCTCATAAGCATCGTACCACATTTTAAAGCATTGTAAATAAATATACTGACACATATAAACTTAGATTTAACATGAGTAAAACAACAGCATGGTTTATATATATATACCAACAAATAATACACTTAAATATTCCAGAGAAAGGCAACCCCTTTCTTAGAATTCCCATTTTACATGGGCTCACTTATGATGAAGAACATTTTATAAAACAAGCTTAAAGAAAATACCACATGGATGACCAACTCCCTCTCCAAAGCTTATCTCTCCCTTTATGCTCAAATTCACTTATTTAATATACTCTCAATAACTAAGATTAATATTATTTGCCTTTTGTTACATTTTCAAAATTTAATAAGCTACTACTGGACAGGCAAACAGTTTCATTCTAAGCCAAGAGATTTAATTGCCCATGCATTAATAATGGTCTGGACCTTCACAGCACCCAGGTGTTCTATACTGAAAAAAACATAACTTTAATTGCACCAATTTTTCAAAACTACCATCACTGTTACAAGTAATCTCTACTGATAGATCTCTCCCTACATCAGCTTCCTTTCTTATCACACTTTATTAATCAATTCTATCATCATTCAACCAATCAATATTTTCCATGACTAATAAATATACATACTGTCAAACATGTGCTATATTATATCTGGAGCCCATCAAAGATTATTCTTCTCACATGCTTATTATCAGTAACCACCTGCTATTTCACTCATTCAAAAGATGGTCCCAGGAGAGTGAAATTTTTGATTTCCTAGTTTCTTTTAACTTATATGCATTGTCAACATCACATTTTCTCTGGTATTGTCATCTATGTAAAAATATAAATCTATTCTGCATCATATGTAATGGGGTAGAGGATACTCAACAGAATTTCTTTCAACAGTGTTAAGCCCTTACAAAGTCAGGACTATATGCTAAATACACGCAGATGACCTATTGCATCTCTATAACAGCAAATCCAATCCTATCAGAAGATAATCTTCCAACAGCATGTGCAACAATTTTCACACTGTATGCCTTTTAGTGAACTCACTGCATCTTCACCATTAGAAACAGCATCAGAAGACACCCAGATACATTTACCAATAAGCTCTAAAAAGTCAAGCTCAGGCAACAATACTGCACCCCCAGATATTTTTGATGTTACCTGGTCACTACTAAAACAACCATTCAATCTATTATAGGTCATAATCCAACAGCTGCCTCCCTGAGTAGCATTTAATGATATGATCCAATACTCTAAACACAACTCACCTCCACTAAATGCTTTCAACTTCATCCATCATCAGATAACAGAGTTTACTCCTTCTCTAATCTTTGACAATCTTATAGTTGTCACCATATGTAATTCTACTCTGAACTTTGTTCTTTGTATACCTCACATAGTTTGATTTTATGTTATATGAATTATAAGTTTACTTCCATAGGATACTACAAGATAAACAATTAAAAGAACAACAATCAAGATTAATTTAGTGACTGTAAATAACTTTTGATATGACACCAGATTCTATAATCTTAAGACATATCTATCTATCTATCTATCTATCTATCTATCTATCTATCTATCTATCTATCTATCTATCTATCTATCTATCTATCTATCTATCTGTCTGTCTATCTATCTATCTATCTATCTATCTATCTATCTATCTATCTATCTATCTATCTATCTATCTATCTATCTATCTATCTATCTATCTATCTATCTATCTATCTATCTATCTATCTATCTATCTATCTATCTATCTATCTATCTATCTATCCATCCATCCATCCATCCATCCATCCATCCATCCATCCATCCATCCATCCACCCACCCCACCCACCCACCCACCCACCCACCCACCCACCCACCCACCCACCTACCTACCTATCTATCTATCTATCTATCTATCTATCTATCTATCTATCTATCTATCTATCTATCTATCTATCTATCTATCTATCTATCTATCTATCTATCTATCTATCTATCTATCTATCTATCAATGAAATTGAGTTTTATATTGAACTGTTTTTAAGATTTTAATGATTAAACTTTGTATCCATCTCAGTATCAAAACTAGTAGCAGTATTTGTAAAAAATATATACCTTGAAACTTGATTATTGTAATCCTTGAAATTAATACATATAAAAACCTGTACAACATGATTGCACCTATAATCCTTACATTCAATGTTATTTAATGTTATGTAACCCAAAGGATTAATAAATAATAATAGTAATAATAACAACAACAATAACAACAACTGAATTATCTACAACAATTAATGATCTTTAAAGCAGAAACTTTTGATGAAAATCAATCAGCTGGAAATATGTGTCTGTCCTTACTGATATCATCTGGATCCTACAAGTAAAGTGATATTCAATCGAATATGATAGTATGATTTCTATTTATATATCTTCACAACATTTTATTTGACAATGTGTTGTGATCTAATATTTATATAAGAATTGCTGCCAGTTAAGTTAGTTATATATTTATATAATGTTTAATTAGTTCTTTATTTGTGCCTGGTATATGTGCATGCATCTATAGTCACAATTGATGTAAGAAAAGCACAATGTTGTCATTAATAAGAAAAAGCTATAATATATATATATTGCTATTTTTTTCAAAACTTACCAAATATAATCTACTTCAGTGATTAATCCTGCAAAACAAATGAAACAAAGCGAAATTACTCATATATATGTATGTATATATATATATTAAATACTTCATAATGCTATACTAGTAATTAAAAGTAAAATATACATTTATATAACATTACAATACTAGGCAAAAAAATGAAATTTTATTAAAATTCTTAAATTAGAATTCATTCATAAATTGTTAATTTTGACATACAAGTTTTAGACTGTAATATCATTTTCAAAATAAATTACAAATAATAATTAAAATTAATTTACATTTGCAAGGAAAGATAAAAATTTAGAATCTGCATCTCCAGAAATAGTTTTATGATAATTTTAATAGTAATAACAACAAGAAGATATATTTACACAGTATGAGTATATATGTAAATTAATTAGTAAATGGGAACTCCGTTATATAAATGAAGTTAAATCCACAAAACAAGAACAACAGTAATATATATTCACACAGTATGCATATATATATATATATATATAAAGAACTTGAACTCAAACTTTCAAACTCTCCACAACTATCCATTCCATTTTATACAATCGAAACACATGTTCACATACATGAGAAAAAGATAAATGATCTCCGATGTTTGTATTCATGCTGAGCCAGCATTCATCAATTGGTCCAAATCAACATCGCTCACACATATATGTAATCACTATTCAGTTTATATTAAGGTTTGAGGATTTTCTATTTTAAAATAAACTGAGCAGTGATTGCATATATGAGTGAGAGATGTTAATCTGGACCAACTGATGAGTGCTGGTTCAGTACGAAATACATATATTGGAAATTGTTTTCTTTTTCACATATATGTGGTAATGTGTATGTGTTATATAAGATGGATTGTATAGTTGTAGAGAGTTTAAAAGTCTGAGTTTAATTTCCTTATAATTATATTAAGTTTAGTATAAATGATGTAAATGTACTTTATTATTATTATATATGTGTGTGTGTGTGTGTGAATTAATTAGTAAAAATCAGTCATATGTCACATGACAATATGCAATATATAAAGAGCCTGCTAATTAGTAAACGGGCACTCCATTATATAAATAAACTTAAATCCACAGCCAACATGTACTGATGTGCAGCAAACATCAACGCCAGTTTTTCTGGCTGAAAGACAACAATACCAAACCTGTCAAAGTTACTATTAAACACAAGGAGGCTGGACATGTTGCTATTGGTTCCTTTCAATCAGCAAAACCAGTCTTTTAGATATATCACATCGATATCTCTTGTCTGAGGATATCACTTCATTTACATATCAAAATTCCCATTTATTAAATAATTTACATATATATTAATTCATTAAAGATATTTGACAATTTGAGATAATAATGTTTAATTGTAAAATTTGTAAAGAGTTGCTTTTATCTTGATACCTAGTTTTATTTCATCTTTTAATGATTTTGAAAGAAATGAATGGTCTTGGATTTACTTATTGATTTTTTGACGAATTTTTGTCTGCAATTTGTGTTTTTTTATTTTACGCAACTACTAACAAAAGGAATTTTAGTAAACTCTCACAAGATGCCAACTCAATTAAGTAATTATTTATATCTTGATCCTTATTTATGACATACAACCATTATTTGAACTTAGAATAAAAGCATGCAATATTTAAATACTAGTATATATACTTAAGCTATATGTACTTACAGGGCCTACAAAGAAGGGTCAGAATGACCTATGGTCAACATGGGTATAACAACAAAATTTATAAACAAAAGATGTGAGCATATCATCATCAGATATTCAATTATATGTATGGCTGAAGAGTTGTAGAAGATTGAAGTTTGTGTATTAAAATTTGAAGATTTGCTATTTTAATATAAACTAAGCACTGATTATATATATATGTGTGGGAAATGATGATCCACACCAACTCATGAGTGCTGGTTCAGTACAAAATATGAATATTGAGGATCATTTTCCTTTTCTCACATGCATGGGGTTATGTGTAATGGTTGTATAAAATAGAGTAAATGACTGAAGAACATTTGAAAGGTTGAGTTCAAATGCCTTCTAATAAAAGCTGGTGTGACTGTTTATCTTATCACATCAAAATCATAAGATAACTTGATACTTTTATGGAAGCCAATTTCTGTGTATAACAAGCTAAACTTGTCTAATTTACAAATTTATAAATTTGATCACGTGCTTTATGAATCAAATGATGAACTTAAAACATAATATAAATCTTTTTAATTTATTTGAAATTAGAGATTATTGTCTGGATTAAAATCATTCTTATTTTGAAATGAAAAAAACAAGCAAATATTCTAAAGGTAAAATAAATAACGTAAGCTTATTTGTTAATGATTTGTTAAAAATTGGTTATAATTAAAATGCTATTACTAATATTATTAAAAAATGTAAAAGGAATCAAGAATATAATAAAAATAAAAATAAAAAAAATATCGAAATGAAACTGATTCTAATGCCATTTATATTGGATGAGCAGGTTAAGTTTATTAGGAGAATTTATAATAGTTTGGATCATATTGCTTTTTTGTCAACAAATAATACAAATAGATTACTTAATAACTCTAAAATTCAAAATTCAAATTTTAAACAAAATTGTATTATATATAAATTGATATGTAAATGTGTGACTTACAATATATATCGGTGAATCTAAATGTACTTTGGAGAAGAAAATAAAAAAGTATATACTTTTATATAATAGAATTCAAAAAGAGTGCCAATCAGGAAAATATATAAATAAACCTTCATCATCTATTATATTTGATCATAATAAATCTTGTTAATATGGATTTAAATTTGATTATAGAAATAAAAAAATTACGCAAATTTTAACGTTGCCAATAAATGTAAAATAAAAGAGTCTATATTGATTTCAAGAAATCATCAAATGTTAATGAATCGGCAATCATCAAATGTTGAAATAACAGAATTGTGGAAGAACTGAATCTAAATTGAACTATGGGTATTGTGACAGGATGTCTTGTTTTGATTATTCATTGTTATATAGTTGATAAAGACTACAAGATGTATAGTCAAAAGTACTTCTAAAAATAACTATAATTTATGTGAATTTTACTGTATTTTGATATATATTGATTTGAATATTACATATATTTTGGAAAAAATACCGACATCAAATTTAATTTATTATATACTATAACGGGACAGCCTATTTGATAGCCTTAGTTGAGGCACCAAATATAACGGAACGGCATTTAATCATCCCAGTTGATGTATTAAATGTAATATAATCAATTATATTTAATGTTTAGAAATCATTAACTTAATGCTTCACAGTTAGGTTCGCCAAATATAACAGAATGGATTATATTTAAAATCTAAGTTGGTCTTGTTAAATATAAAGAGATGATTAAATTCCTTAGAAAGAGGATACGCATTTCACTACAATCGGACTTTGGGTCTTCAAGTAGAATGCTAGAAATGAATCGATGAAATACTAAATCCATGATTATATATATCTTTATTATGCTAGCTCAATAATCTTTAAATAAGTTTAAATACAATTTAGACCAGGTCATCCATCTTTCATCCCTCTTTCAGTCACCATTATGCCACGATATTCAAACTCACGGAGAATTTGCAATGAGCTTTTTTCAGGAATAATTTCAAAACAAGTTATTTCATATGCCTTTATATAAGCATTAATTATAACTATTATTCATATGATATTTATAATACTAGCATATATATAATATAATTCAATAATGATTAGACAAAGAGATCACGTTAACAAATCAATATTTAATAAACAATAAAAAATATAATAGAATAGATAATAAAATATTAATAAATAAATACGGATGAATTTTATCATTTTAAAAGAATATTAATAAATGATATTTTTTATTTAATACCCTATGATAAAACTCAATACTATAATAAACTTTCAAAAATTAAAGAAAATAGCTTAAATTAACAGATATATAAAAACAATATCTGGGTTCAAAAATTAATAATTTATGTAACTTATTAATTTATTTATCGTTCTTATTTATATGCTTCACAATTACCCACATATAAGTATTATTTACCATTGTATAACTTATATATTATATGTATTTTTAATAAATAAAAATACATTAAACGTTTACAATATTACGTAGTAAACACAATATAATCCTGTTTAAGATATCTGTCAAATAATAACTATTTTTTATATCCCTCACCTAATTTGAATTATGTTAAGCTTTCAATTAATTATATTTAATAATAAATATAATTTTCCCTTTAAGATATATATGATGCGATGCCAAATTTGAAATAAAGATAATAATAATAATAATAAACATATTAAAATAATATAAGCATTATTATAATATATATAAATAAATAATAAAGGAAACTTATTTATAAGAGAGTTGAGAGTAGATATTGAAGTCTATAGTTCATCATCCCAATGAAGATCTCTTACGAAGCACATCACCAATCCATTGGTACAATGATGATTCCATTTATCCTTAAACGATAAACTGTTAATAACATCCAATGACCGGATTAATGTGAAATAAAATAAATATTCTTCGAATGTAGATGTTCTTAATCTTCATTTCTCTATTATCACTAGACGTTCTATATATTCAATATTTCAAAATATTTTAAAATAGCATGCAAGGTTGGTTTCGAAACCTTTACGATATAAAGCTGTTTTACTTAAAACACATTGTTTTATCCTATATATATATATATAATTATCTTAAATTTATATATATCCGAAGAATCACGGAAGTATTAAAACAACGTAGTTTCCAAAAAACTTAAACAGACATTCTTTTCTTTTATATTGCTATTCCTTTAAGATTGAGTAGAAAATTAAATATATTTTCCTTGCAGACTTTTAATCCACAAATTATTTTAATTTGGAAAAGTTAATATTTAAATTCCAATCGTTAAATAGTAGTATTGATAAAAGAAAAATGCTATTTTTAAAGAGAAAAGATTTTCTTTTTCTTTCGTTTTTTTATATCAAGAGAACGAACGAATCTGCTCGTGTGTTATATACAAGTTCATGCTTAACTCAACTATCAATTGTTCCACTGACATTAAGATTTAATAATAAAATAAAAAAAATATATAAGTATTTATTCTTAACTTCAAATCTGGCATTTTACTCAAAAGCTTAAGGTATGTATTATTTAAAACTTAAATGTATATATAAATAGTACATATATGTTACATAATAAAATAGTCAAATAAAAATTTATATTTATAAATAATTTCACAAGAGATAAAACACGTTAGACCAATAATAATAACTGTAAGTTACTATTATAATACATATCATTAGATATTTCTGCTATAAAAATAAAAGGTATTCCCTTTATAGATATATCATATTTACTATGTGTACATAATAATACATCTGTATATACCTTTACCCTTCTTAGAAATTGGCTACTTAGTGATATTTCACAATAGTGATCATCATAAATTTGTACCCACTACTTTGATTTACAATCAATTTTTCACTATAACGATCGGGAAAAAATTGTAAAAAAATTTTTTTTGCCAGCCATCTTGAATTTTGCATCACTGATGACATCAGAGAATAGGTATTTTATATTCATTTTACCCAAAAGCAAACATATATTATTGTAATACGTATACAGGTAATAACTTTGCTGTAATTGTATAGCGCATACAATATTTTATTCATAAAACACAATGTTAGTGTCACATTCAGTATTTTGATTATAGAATGTATAAACTTAAAATATAAATAATTGATGAATCTTTATCTCTCTCTATATAAGTGTTGAATGTCTTTAGAAAAATTAAAATTTATTTAAATATAATATACAGTACTTGGACTATTTAAATAAAGTTTAATTTTTCTAAAGACATTTAACACTTATATTAGATGATGAAATACTCCAATATATAGATACAGTACAACTAAAATAACATCATCACAAACTTATCAAAAGAAAAACATGTAAAAAAAAGTTTAAAAAGAAAAACAGATTGCATTTAAAATAAGTGTTAATGAATGAATAATCTTTCTACATGAATGGAAGGGGGGGGAGGCACTAAAACATTTCTAAAAATATACAGTAAGAAAAATAAACTTAGCTACGTTTTAGAAAATTAACAATTAGATTTTTATTAAAAAATTAAGTTGAATTTTTTTTTTCTAAAGTTGACTATTTACAATACGCATTAAGCCTTTTGTTTCTCTGGAGTACAGCAATAAGTCTTTATGTTCCATTAAATAATTTATAATTAAACATTGTTTTTTAATTTGAATAATTTCACATAAGTAATAAATATAAATGTACAGTAATATGTACCATAATACAAATTTAAAAAAAAAAGCACTTCAGTATGGATTTTTTTTCATTACGATGAAAAACTTCGTTGAAAGAATATAAAAACGATTAAATTCAAATTTAGTTTCACTTTCTCTTTCTTTTTGCTGTTCTGTACTTTTTAAACAGTGAAAATATGTATTTTTTTCCTAGTGATATAAAACTTTTATTTTTAGATACCGTATTTAATCATCATTACAATGAAAAAAATCAAGAAAATCTTTGAGCTTGAAAACCAATGTGGATATTTTACATTGACAGGAATCAACCAATTTTTTCCCATAGATTGCCATTATAAATACATATTCTGCATACACTATTCTTGCTTAACGATGAGTTTTGGAGGACCAATTGCCATCACTAAGCACGGTAAAGGTGTATATCATAAATGAACTTTACATAATACCATATAATTTTACTTTAAATCAATATCACACATATAATATATATATATATCATTAGTTATTTATTCAGTAAGTTAATATATATATATATATTGTACCCTTACTTCTCGATGTATAATATAATTTGAAAATACAACTAGCTCAATTAAATTATAATGCTTAATTAAAATTTGCATATCTATCTTTAATATACTTTTATATTATCATATTCTAATTAAATTTATTATCAATAATCAAAATCAATATATTTCTATATTATGTGCTAATTAAATAATATTTATTAAAATCATGAGACTGTGAAGTAAAGTTACAAAGCAATAAGCAGATTTACATTGAGTCAATATCTCCCAAGACATTGTCTCAATGGCATAAGAATACTATTACCTCCTTACTATCCTATTACTACATCTACAGCATTCTTATGGCTTTTAAATAAAATAAATTATCTTTAATAATAATAAAAATAAATCTCAACCTTTAATTAAAATATAATTAAATAATCTCAGGCTCTTCTAATAATTTTAAAGTAATAATAATTCATGTAAGTAAGTATGATAAGGGATTTTATATCAAACCTAAATACATCTAACTTATTCTAATAATAATATATAATACTAATCTTAGAGTATAACTTAATTTATCTATTTCTGTTATATCATCAATTATTAAATAAATAATCATATGTATATCTTTCATTTTCATATAGTATCTTAATTTTGGAATAGATCAAAACCTTATAATTCAATAATCTGTGGCAATAAATAATATTGTACTCTTATAATGTGCATTATAATTACCCTATGACCATAATAATATTATATGTTAATATCAATCAATTCTTATAAAATGATATCAAGAAAATATTGTGTTTATTTCTAAATAATAATAATAATTCATATTGTGCAAATATTATGTTTGTTCAAATTATCTGCTGTCAAATGCTGTGGTGCAAAATAATGAACTCGACACACTTTTAAAACAAATTAAACAAATTTATTTACATTAACTTTAACCATGAATTTATTTACAATATTTACAGTTCAAAATTATGAAAACAAAGAAGAATAAAACAAAATAATAATACAATATGTTTACACTGTTATTAACTCATACTCCTAATAAGTAATTATACATTCTTTTAATGCTGTACTAATAACATTGAAGTATGCTTTTAAAACTTAGACTTTAAATAAATATCAGTGAACTTCAATTATTATACAGAAAAATTTATGTAAACAATATTTATGTAGCATATGTAAACAATTAAACTTTACTACTTAAATTGCTACATCACTTAAGTATTACTGTTACTTATTTTATTATGTACTAGTATGTGTTTATTCTATCATCAGTATTACTCTAATATCATAATATAGAAACTAATGTATCTTTGTAATGTAATAACAATAATTGATTATAATTTATATTTCATTTAATGCAATTCATGCTACATGTTTTATTAAATATGCATTACATATATGTACTGTTAAATAATAATATTTAAATTATTCATTAATTTCAAATTCATAAAGTATAATATTAGATAAATTCTATGATTCTTTTCTATGTAAAATTATTACTTTACTTTATGTGTTATTCTACTCCTTCTTAATAAACTTCTATCTACAAAAACATCCTCTACAACTTATTTTAAATTCCGGGAAAACAACCTTCAACTTTAAATAAATACTAATTATCCAAATTATTTAGACTTCATCATCTATATTCAGTAAATCTTCAACCCAAATATAAACTTCTACATGAAACTTAACTTAATTTATCAATAAAATAAAAATAAAATATAGACTTTTAAAAATCTCTTCCTAACTTGCAATAAAATAATTACTTATGAAAAACAAATATAATTCTAATACTATAACATATAAACATAATATTAAAATTTATTTAGAAAGAATCATATAATTATTTCTAAAACTTCTTATGTAATGTTGTATCATATTTATATTATAAATTCAAATTATGCATATCCAAATAAAACTGTCACTGCCAATATAATGTGTGTGTATTTCAAAATATTTATACATTCATTCAAATAACATAACATTTGGATGATCTAAAGAAAACATATCAAATACATCAAAATTATTATAATTATACAATTTTTACCATAAATAATGATCTAATGTACAGTCCATCTTCCAATATTCTTCGGAATTACAGCTTCATAAAATAATTCACATTTACACTCACAAATCATTCTTTAATATATTACGTGTTATATTAATTATAAAATAAACCTATATAATTAATTATTATATTATTTTTAGTTATTATTTTAAGAAATGTACCTATCTTATTTTTAATAAATTAATAATATTTAATTTTTATGTTAGATAAATAAAACAGAATTCATATTACGTAACTCCAGCGATGTCTTCTTTTCACCATAATAGTTCTTTAATCCTAGGTACACATTCACTAAAACACCATTTCCGTTTTCCGGTCCATCACGTGGTTTTTTTTTTTAAAAAGTTTATAAAATGATAATGTTCTTTTAAAATAAAATAAAAGTTCCCCACAAGAAAATAAAATAAAATTAAAATAGTTTATAGGATCCTGATTTAGTTCTTTCCAGAATATTATTCAAAAGTTATTATTTTAATTTAGTCTATAGCTAATAAAAATTATCATTTAATTATTTTTAAATTGACTTGGACATCCACATATTACTTGCGCATTTCTTAACAAAATATCCAGGTAAGAATAAGCTTCTTCCTCTAAAACGACCAGCGTTTAAATTATTTTAATATAATAACTTTATTATATTAAGATTTTTAATTAATTATATTTTTAATTTATTTGCCTTTTAAAATTGTCAACATTCAGTCTTTTAAACATAAAGACTTAACAAGGCAAGTATTTATAAAACTACTTTTATTTCTAATATCTTTACTTAAGATATATATTTAAGTTTATAGCTTGCAAAAATACTTTCTTCATAAAGAAGTATTTTATTCTTTAAAATATCTATTTTTAATAATCAAGAGTAATTAGCTTTTAAAATTATATATTGTCCAAAATACTACTTTTCTCCATTTCGTAACTTTCTGAACTAATCCAGCGTTTGTCATATTTCTAGTATAAAGTTTCCGATATATTTTCACTATATATGATGTTCCCATGACCATTTGCTTGCAAATTGAGCTTCAATATAGAGACGATTGATAAGGAAAAATTAAATTAACACTGCATGTCTATCATTTGAAACTTTTATAACTTATTTACAAGACACTCTTATAATTTTGAAAAATGATTTTAAAAGCGTCTATCAAATTTACGTAGCTATTTTAAATAACACAATTAACTTGAAAATTCAATCACGAAGTCCCCCCTTAACAATTGAACTAAGCTTTTATACCGGAAGAAACTTCCCATTTGATTGGTACATTTAAACAATCAACTTGCTGGCTTATTTACATATTTACCAACAACACAAAATTAAAAATAAATAATGACTTATTTAATATTTAATATTTATTACATTATTACATTTGTTAAAATAATTCTTATCGTTTATTTAAATCCACTAAATATTTTTAAAATATTCTTATTTACTTGATTTTAATTTTAACCTTTATAAGATCATTTTTAAACAAACTAAGTCTTATCTATACGTTATATTTTTAAAGCAATATTTTAAAAATCAGATTTAATATTTCACATTGAATATCTTTATTTTATTTCGTGATAGCTTACGTATTATTTATAAATTTTATAACATGATTTTTAAAATAGTTATGCAACTTTACTAGATAACTTCCAAGCATGTGTGTGCGTATCTAACTAACATCTGTTTTTTACAACAAAAGAAACGCTTCTCATAATCTAAAAATAACTAACAATTGCATTTTTAAAATAAATATTTTTTTTTAAAATAAATAAGATATTATAACAGATTTTAAAATAATTATTCGATATTATAAAATCAAATATTAATCTTCTATTTAAGTATTTATAATAATTAAAATATTTATATTCTTTTATAACATTATTTTATCAACAATAAATATATTCATTTAATTTTAACTTGTCTTTTAAACACTTTTAGTTTTAAATACCTACTTATTAAATATATATTATGCAGTATTAACTATGGCCAGTTTCTCCAACCATATTATAATAATCATCATCAAAATGTCTCCCTCAATTTCAGCACAATTTCACATCTCAAATACTCATAGATTGCTTTAATTAAACCTTTTGAAATATTACCATAAGCAAAATCAACATCACATATTCAAATATATCTTAAATTTAAAATTTTTAATAGATTAGCACAAAAATTAGATGGTGACCCATACAAAAGGGCACAATATATATACCCTTAATGTATATATCATATTTAGAATGTGTATTTAATAATATATTTATAATGAACTAGTAGTTAATTATTCTGTTTCAAATTGTTTGATAGTCTTTATTTTTATTTTAAAACAGTTGATTTTAAAAAAAAACTATAGAAAGAAGAAAATTTGCAATTTCTGTTTTAAATAATGATCATGGGTTTTCTTCTTTAGCTTTTTTTAAAAAAACAAATGCTTATAATAAATATAAAACCATCAAACAATTTTAAATAAAAAACTTTGTTACTAATTTATTCTACAAATATAGTTAATATATATACTAAATATGATATATAAATTAAAAATATAAAATATTTTTAAAAATGGTATTAAATTGAAGAAAGAACAGTTTATGCTGTCCTCTTCTAAAATTTATTTAAAACAAATCAAAGTTTTTAAAAGTATTGTTAACTGAAATATATAAAATTATTGAATATTTTAAATATTTTCTTACTCTGTTCAATATCTTAGAAACTAGTTGATGCAGTAAAAAAATATATCTTCTACATGGATCAGGATGGAATAACTTAGTTATATACTAGATTTAAATAAATTCTATTGAGTTTAAATATATTAAACTTTTATTTAAAAATTTTATTTTAACATGAAAAATATCACAACAAATAAACAAACTGATTTTTCAACTTCAGTAAAAACATTCAAAAATATAAAACCTCTCTACTGTTTTTAAGTCAATATCAACTTTAATTATGTTCTTAAATTTGGTAAAACTTTTAGCATTATCTTTAGAAAACATTTTATTACATAAAAAACTGACATCAAATTCAAAAACCATAATAAAAATACAATGGATGGGCTTTTAGCATCTAATAAATCAATGTGATGAAGCAAATTTAACTTCTTTAATAAAAATTACAAAACTTTAAATAACAAAAGTAATGGATATATTTATTACATCTGGCAAGTATTTTATGAACCAAAGCTTGTGAGTTTGGCAACAACTCAATACCGAAAGAAAGCAATACAAATACAGCTTTTATTACCGTTTTGTAAATTATTTTTTTATATCGATGAAATTAGTATGAATATAGTATTAAATTAGGAAATTTTACTTTATCTAATGCAAAAAGTAATAAAACTTTCACTTATACTTACATAGCAAATATTATCCTACAGATATTCAGAAATAATTTTATAGCATCAGTTGATTCTTTGGTACTGTTTGTCTTGGCTTATTAACAACACAAGTGAGAGTAGATGCATTAACATTGGATTGTAAATGTATAATTTTCTTTTATTGTTTATTGTTGGTAAAGGAGCAAATAGAGTGATAAATGTAAATAAGATAATAAATAGAAGGAAGCATCTTCAAATATTAAATGAACAAAATTATATAGTTTAATGTTATTTAATCAAATCTGTGTTTAATGTAAAGGTAATATTAAGATTATCATAGATGTTTGTGAAAAGATATGTCTTATAATAAATGTTTTTTTGAAATAAAATTCCATCTGATTTGTTTTATCATGTACGTTCGGTTGACCATTCCCACACACATATCTTCAACATAAAATAACTAGAATATTTATTGATCTGCTAGCTTATGCAATTATCTCAATAACAATGGGTTAATTGATCCAAACACTGCAAATGCTAAGAATTAATCATACCTTATTTAAATTGTATCATTTGTCAATATAACATTATGTGCCGTTTATTTAAACAATACATTTTGTTTAAATCGCATGTTGTTATTAAATTAGTAATGACTGGAAGGTTGCTATTCTTCCACATGCACCTTACTCTTACTTTCAGACAGCCAATAGCTGTTAAAACAGTGGTCTGAGGAGCGATCAGGCCTAGACACATGACAGAGATTTTTTGACAAGAAAAGAATGATACCACTCTTCTCTTTTACTTAACTTTTTATATATATATAAGCCAGTCTTAAGCATCTTGGCTTGAAAGCATGAATATATAAACATATACATTTATTACTCACTGAGTTATTAATTTATGATATTACAGCATGAAATCTTAGATTTACTACACCACAATTTTCTAGATGTTAATATAAGTTATCAGCAATGTATGTAAATAATATTTTGTGATATCATTCTTTTCTTGTCAAAAAATCTCTGTCATGTGTCTAGGCCTGATCGCTCCTCAGACTGCTGTTTTAACAGCTATTGGCTGTCTGAAAGTAATAGTAAGGTGCATGTGGAAGAATAGCAACCTTCCAGTAATTATTAAACAATACAGATTTAATAGATTGTAACATTGTAATGCCAAATTATGATTTTGCCTTGCTTAGAATAGATAATGATGTGAGGTAAAAATGTACCCAATCCTTATCATTGTCTACACTTTATTTATTGTAATGATTATCAATTTCACAATAGCCCTTATTACTTAATAATTATATTGTATTAGGATTGATTTGTTGTTTACAGAGCAGAGCCCTGAGATTAGTGCATCATTTAAGAAACATTAATACAGCTGTTCAATCTAAATTAAATGCTGGTAGATTGGGTATTATTGTAGTGATCCCAAGCATACTAGATGAGTGGTATGATTGGTCTAGCATGTACTTGGATGGTGATAGAACTGAATATATTATGATTTGAGTTAATTTATAAATTGCTTTATTTTTATAACTTAGTAAATGCTTATAATATAATTAAGTCAATATTATATCATTATTGCTTCTCTCATTCCCATTTGCATTCTAGATGACCACAATACCCTATAACCACCAACTGAGCTAAGCTATAGAGTATCCGTATCATAAGAGTATTATCAATAAGTAGAGATGTACTTTAAATGATAAATTTATTCTATCTTGTATAGAATTGGCACCTGGGCATTTATTTGTACATAAAGTGAGATGGATGAAAAGAGTAGAGGTTACAATATATATATATATATATATATATATATATTTATAATATATATATATATATATATATATATATATATACTTATAAATAAATATTAGAAAATACAGTAATTAAAATTTGTGAAAAAGCCAAAAAAATATAAACATCACTTAGGAGCATTTTCAACTATCGTTGTAGTCTTTATCAACTAATACTTTGAAAGGCCAACTTTCCCATACTTCTATATCTTAATGTTTACTGTCTGCCTATTGATTAAGTCTTACTTGCATTTATATATTAACATAGATTCCTTGATTTTTATTATTATTATTTCTTTCAGTTTGTAGTATATTTACATTATTATAATTGAAATCAAAACCATATATACATGTTTTATTATGGTCATAAAAAAACAGAAGCTGATAAATTATTATCTTTAGAATTTTGTTTCGTGTTTTGAACTCTTTTTAATAACAAGTGCTCTTTTGTTCTTTACTCCAATATGCATCTCAACTCATCTATGTATTTATTACCACACTTACACATCCATTTATGAATGACATAATTTTTATTTGTAAATAAGGTTTTATCTTTACAGTTATTTATTAATTTATTTAAAGTAGGTGGTGCATAAAATGCAATGTCACATATACCTTTATAAATTTTTCTTATAAAACTTGCCTGTTGATTGATTTAAAATATATGGTATTGATATCCAAATTTTATTATCAGAAGAATTAACATCATTATAAATATTATTTTTATTTTTGTATTTATACTTCGAATTAAAATTTTTAATAGTATAATAAATATGATTATAATAACATAAAAACATTGCAAACTGAAAGAAATAATAATATAAAAAAAATCAAGGTTGCTATGTAATTATATAAATAGAAGGAAGACTTAGTCAATAGGCAGGCAGCAAACATCAAGATCATGGAATTATGAGAAAGTTGATCTTTCAAAGTATTAATTGTCAAAGACTACAGTGATAGTTGAAAGTGCTCCTAAGTGACATTTATATTTTTGTTCTTTTACACAAATTTTAATTACTGTATTTTCTAATATTTATTTATAAGATTATGTATATTATTTTGAAGAAATACAGACATCGATTTGTAGTATATATATATATAATATTAATTCTAATATTTTCATGGAAAAAAGATGTCATATTATTATTACTATTTGCGGGATATTCCATGTAGTGAAAAAGCTAAATGCTGACGTTTCAGTACAATATCAAGTACCTTCCTCAGAGTGTCCTCTCTCTCAAATCATAAGAATATCCCACAAATAGTAATAATAATATGATATATATATATATTGTAACAGGCACATACACAGTTACATTATTTGTTTTTAAAATTAACATGAAAAATAAAAGTTCGCAAATAAAAACTTATTTTTTAAGAATTAAAAATTAAAAATTAAAAATCATCTAAACTCTAATATATAAAATTGCACAGATGAAAAATTATTAAAATAAAACTTTATTTAAAAAAAAGTATTTTAAAAGCAAAAACTTAAAGAGATTTAGAGATAAAAATATATCTTATAAGTTTGTAAAATAATTTAATTAATTCTATTGTATAAAATGGAAATGATTATTTTAATTAGTAAAAGTAAACTAGCCCTAAATGTAGAAGTAAAGATCAGATAGGAAAGAAAAAAACAATAGAAACTAATAGCCAATAAAAGAAATCCCTCAGGAAATGGACCTCAACAAAAGGGTCATCATCATCATGAGGTAATGCACACTGAATCCAAAAGTTGATTATAAAAGGAAAAAGTTTGGAAATAAAATTAATTAATTAAGAGAAGACAGAGATGTGTTAAGTTGGAGAGTTGGAGGTGAAGGGATTGAAAGACGCATTTTCAATTCCTTCAGTTGTTATAAAAAAATGAAACATCATTTTCCCATATTGCGGACTATAGGACATCTGGGCCCAGCAATAAAATACCAGCTACCATAAAGGGCCAATGGCTAACTGGATACCAATATCTTCAGGACAGCGTGGGAATTCATGTTCAAAATTATAAACAACTACAAAATATGGACCTTTTAAATCTGTAAGAACTTTAGATAATTCATGAACATTAAATATAAAACTTTCCCAGTATTTAAATGATAGCAATAGTATTGCCTATCTGACCAAAGTAAATTATTTATTAATTATTTTTATTGAATGTATTATTTGTTTGTTAAATCATTTCCATTAATTTATTTTCCGTTCTTTTAAGTTTTGTTATGATATCTTTTTTTTGTTAAACAACTTTTTAAAAAAAATGTGTTAAATTTAAGTCTGGCGCAAGTGGCTGCATATATTCATAATTATATATGTTAATTTAAAGGAGGGTAATCTTAGATTATTTGTTTCATAGTTAAATTGGGTCAATGGATTGGATATATTGGTGTAATTAGTAGATGTAGTATGAAATTCGCTACATGCAGGATCGCATGATATGCTGCACTTGGGCAAAATAAGCCTATTTTTTTATTGACCATCGGAGACAGATGGTATTCCCTGCTTCAGGGATCTCCCTTTTGCCTATGGAATGGGATCATAAGTCAGCAAAAAGGACCACAATCCCTTCCTATGGAGTTTTTTTTTTATTGTTCTTCTTGCCGGACAGATGTAACATTCCTGTACTGGATGAGAAACAATTTCTTCTCTTAATCATGCTGGTCAGATTGTCATTCCTGACAGTATGGTATTGTGCTGTCGTATTCATGCTGCACTGAATACATCGATATATCAGATATATTGACATTGGTTTGACTGCAGACTTTTGGCCTAAGGTTAAATTAAGGGATAAAATATTTTCTTTTCAAATGCAATCTATGTAGTCTATTCATACTTGATGCTCTAATAAAATATTAAACACATCTATGCGAACTTCAAAATAAAAGGTTAAAAAAATGTAAATTAAATTTTAAAGTAAAGTTCTAATGTTTTATAAAAGGAAAATTATTAAAGTAAAGGTTAGACTAAATTAATAATTCTAAATCTTATATATGTTCAAATAAATGTTTGTGTGTTAATTACTGGCAGTGGCCTCTTTTATATTTTTTTAATATTTAAAATATTTTTTGATAAGAATTTATATTTCATAAATCTCTCCATCTCCATGAGCTAGTGGTATTGGGCTTACGGTCGGAATAAAATATATGTGTAAAAGTTGGATCTTTAACAGCGTGTATCTGCCTACTCTATAAATTTTCTAGGTTCAAGTAGCCTAGTGGCACACTGTAGTGCAGATACAGTAAGACTTGATTGATTTCCAGAAACCCCAATCGTTATAATATATATATAAAGCGTATTGGTCTATTGTTGTGTATTAACAAAATTATTAATTATTCTGTATTGGAGATATTTTTAATTTTAGTCATCTCAAATCGAAGGCTAAAATATAAAATACTACAACAGAGAATAAAATATTTGAAACATCCCATTGCTAAATTAGTTTAGATACACTCCCATATTAAATAAAGAAAGTTTGAAATTTAGCACTACACTTTCAATGCTAAAATTCAACCTTACTCAATTTAAATGGGAAAAATGTGGCTGGAATAATTGTAGCCACTGATTTCAGCTAGAGGAATGCATTATTTTTATTTAGCAGAGAATAATTATTAATTCTGTTAATGGGCATTGACCCATTTTTTTTAGATATTAAATATAATGAATTATGACATATTATTATATACATAATTACAACTTAAAATACAATAGGCAGTTGTCTTCATTTGTAAATAAAGTTTTTAATATATGCATATACAAATTATTTATTTCCAAAACATTATTACAGGAAATACTAAATATAAATCTCACCATAAATATTTTTTACTATTAACTTGTTTGTCATATATGCTAATATTTTTTGTTTATTTTTTTTTGTTTTTTGATAAATTAAGTAATCTATAAATAAACGAACTGTTTAAATGGTATTTTAAAACTAGAAACATCATTTTCATTATACAGATATCTTCTTTGTACTATATATTTATAGATTTCAATTTTACACAACATATGATTATATTTAGAAATAATTTAAATGAACGTGTATCAAATTAATTTTAAATTTGATTATCTGCTTATCTTTTTTTATTGATAGTGCAGTCACATGTTTTATTTATTAATTAGAAGATATCATCATCTTTAGTACCGCTATACTGCAAAAATATTTTATTTATTCTATATTTGTTTAAAACAATATTATTTAGTATCTAAAATTTTGGATTTAATCTGTTCAAAAAATTATTTAAATAATATATTTATTATATTTATAAAAATTTTTTTAATCTCACTCATCACATCTATGTTTTACTAATAAATATTATTCTTTAACTTGTACATTTATTAAGAATTAATTAAAAACTAGTGATACTTTGATATGCAAAATAAAGTATTTAAAAATTTATGTGCATTTATAGATTTTTGTGTATTAGAATTAGGTCATTTTATGATTGTAAAAGACAAAAAAGAAATAAAAATTATTTAATTTATTTAAAAAAAAAACCCTGATATTTATTTAATATGTTTGTAAAAGTCAACGAATGCTAAAATAGTTTGGGGGAAAAAAAGTAATTAATTTTACTAATTGTTTAAGGCTAAATTAGTTTACAAATAAGTAATTATTTATTTCTGTACCAGATAGTCCATAAAAAGAGTGAGAAAGCAATTACATTTCTTATCAAATATTATAACCAGTAAATCAATCATAATAATGTAAAACAATTCAATATCTTATGCATATTGTTTTTAAAATTATATATTCTATGCAACATGTATATAAAGATTATACAAGTTTAGCCCGTTTTTAAAAACAAGTTAAGAATTCAGTTAAAAAGTCAATACTTGAAAAATTAAATGAAAAATTCAGAAGCCTAGAGAATTAATTGGAACAGCTGGATTGGAATGTCTGATACAGATAAAAAATATGCTGATATTAAAATAATTAAATGGCTTTCTTTATCAAGATCCATAAAGACTTTAAGTTCTGACAGTGCCAGAACTTGTCTCTATTCTAAAATAATATTCAGGACATACTGAAGAACCAATTGTGAGGAATATTATTATAGTTTATCTATAATTTAAAAAAAATAGAGTTCATTATTATTTCTTGGTTTTAATAATATTAATAGCTGAGCAATTCTCTCTTAGGTTGTACATTTCTCCAATTATTTTACAGCTAACTAATTAGCATGAAACATTACTTGTAATTTCTAAAAGATCTGAAAGAGTTGCAGTGTGGACTAAAATCCACTAGTATGACAGGAAATTTTTCTATATAAAAAGATCTAAAAAGAAATTTTGAGGAAATTAAACTTTTCACATTAAAGGTTGTCCGGGATTCTCAAGAAACTAATGACTAAAAACATTTCAAGGTTGAAGTAAAAAAAAAGATTTGATAAGTTTCCCAGTAAGCAAGAAACTTCAAAAAACAGTATGATAGTGTGTATATTATATATATGGCTGAATATTTGGAAGGATGAGAAGATTGAAGCCTGTATATTAAAGTTTAATGAGTTGCTAACTTAATATAACCTGAGCACTGAGTGTGAGTATATATATATATATATATGTGTGTGTGTGTGTGTCTGTGAGTGTATGATCTGTCCCACCTGAAGAGAACTGGTACTACATGAAAACATATATTGGAAATAATCTATCTATGTATGTCATATATATTTGGTCATATGAATTGGCTGCTTGTGATAGAGTGGAGGAAGAATATAAACAGAAAAATCTTAAGTTCAATTTCTTTTATTTATATACATAAGAAATAAATTTTGAGTATATTCAATATAAGTAAATTACATATTGCTTTAGAAATCTATTACAAGTTCAGACTATTCCTTTATATATATATATATATTTATATATTGATCATAAATACAAGCGATAGCAAGTTTATGTATATACAACTTGTTTTAGTTTTTCATAAATGTACCTTTGAAGTTTCTTGCAATGATATATATTGCAGAAGCTTTGACTATGTGGAGAAACTGAACTGATATTAGACCCATATAGCTATCTGGCTTGATAAACTGAGTTGAAAATACTTACATGTCTAAAAAATTCATGCTTGCAAACTGATAGGAACTTGTTGCATAAACGCTTGGAGTTAGTGTTTAGATCTAGTTTCTAACTTCTATCCTTCACTGATGATAGCAAATCAGCTTGAAATCAGCTGATCTGAGGGTGGAGCCAATGGAAGAGACAGTGAATTCTGACTCTGATGTTTATGTAAACAAAAATACGCTTGTTTGGAGGTCTTGGTAAAGCTCCTTCTATTGATCATAAATACAAGCGAAAGCAAGTTTATGTATATAAACTTTTTTTCATAAATGTACCTTTGAAGTTTCTTTCAATGATATATATTGCAAAAGCTTTGACTATGTGGAGAAACTGAACTGATATCAGACCCATATAGACATCTGGCTTGATAAGCTGAGTTTGAAGATACTTACGTGTCTAAAAAATTCATGCTTGCAAACTGATAGGAATTTGTTGCATAAACACTTGGAGTTAGTGTTTAGGTCTAGTTTCTAACTCCTATCCTTCACTGATGATAGCAAATCAGCTTGAAATCAGCTGATCTGAGGGTGGAGCCAATGAAAGAGACAGTGAATTGTGACTCTGACATTTATATAAACAAAAATATGCTTGTTTGGAGGTCTTGGTAA
This sequence comes from Epiperipatus broadwayi, assembly GCA_028023455.1. Taxonomy (NCBI): domain Eukaryota; kingdom Metazoa; phylum Onychophora; class Udeonychophora; order Euonychophora; family Peripatidae; genus Epiperipatus; species Epiperipatus broadwayi. Next base: position 601,780 of record JAQFVV010000278.1, read on the forward strand.
AGCTCCATCTATTGATCATATATATATATATATAGTGACCATTCCAATTTAGTCTGTGGCTAAAGTTTAGTAATGTGCATAAAATAAACTACAGAAAAAATTGCCATCATATTGATTGTATAGAAAGGGAAATTGTAGGGCACCCAAGTTTGAACCCTACATGATCAAGTTTCCAAATGCCTAGAACAAAAAGAGAGTAGGGAAATATTTATGCTCATTGTTTTTTTTTGTATTGATAAAAAACTAAAAGAATAGTATATACCTTGAATTATTTAATAGTTGTCATTAAAAGATAGGATTAGAACACTTATAGACAGTTGTCTGTGAACACAAATTATTTAGTTAATCATTTTCTGATTTTGATTATTAACTTTCTTCAAAATTGATCTATACTTACTAAATTCTGCTGTTATTTATATAAACATAATTTAAGTCTAATAGTTTTAATAATTTAGTTTCTGAATATTATATTATAGTTTGTAAAAATCATTCAGAATATTTTTGATAGGCAGATTTTTCTGAATGTCTGAATATCTGAGTGTGTTTTTGTATTTTACCTAAATAAACTTACAGTTACACATATATTAAAAAAAATTTTTGTTAAAATCATTTTATGATTTTAAAGACTGTATTTTTATTTAATGTGCTAATTAAACTCACAAGGTTAGACTTTCAGTTGGTTAGTTTAGCTTGCAGTCATTAAATCAGAGCTGGTCAAAGAAAACAGATTAAGTTTATGAGGCTAGATTTGAGACAAAGGTGTGACACCATTAAGTAATGGATTCATTCCAAACTAGTTAATTACCAAGAAATCCTATTACTATGGGTTTCTTACCAACAGTACATTTAAAACAGATGATCAGTTTAAATTAGATGGTTTAACTAATAAAATGCAGGTGTTTCTATCTGTGTTGTCTGTAAAAGACTCAATGGAATAAAAGGCTGACAATCACTTGGAAGAGAATTATTAAAACTGTTGAGACAACAAGTTAAGTTGGGGAAAAATAAGACTGAATTGCATTATTTATATATATATTTGGAAGTTTTCTATGAGCCTAATGGCAGGCTAAACCTATATGTACTTCATTTGGGATAATCAGCCCATCCAGCCATCCATTTAACCAATGCATATCTGATAAGTCTGAGCCAAAAGTATTACACATCTTGTGACTGATTATGGAAAATAAGATAGAAGAAACTCATTGTTAATTTGTGTTTAGATAGAAGAAACTTATTGCTCACCTGTATTTTAAATCAAAAATGAAAATAAATAAACTACTGAAAAGTGTTAAACCATGCTAGTTTAGTTATGCCATTGACTGAGTTTAAACCTCAATAAAATGATAAATATATGAGAAACAGCAAATATCCTGAACCTATTAAAATAATTATAATGAAAAAAATGAAGAAACAATTCCAGTGTCAAATGGTCTCTATGGAAGCAAGTGACTTCATCATCATTACAGCAAAAGAATTGCAAGACCAAGGCAAGAAAGAATAGGAGTGTTCCAGTAAACTGCTGAAATTAATAAATATATGTGTGTTACAAATTGACGTATGTGGCTGCTGCCAAATTTCTAAGCATTCAACAAACTGAAATTGAAATCTTGGAAAGTGCATGTCTCAAAAAAGTAAAAGGACTGGTAATATGAATTTTAATTATATATTTTGTTTTTTATTATATCAGGGATTATTAACAAAAATTTTAATAACAAATTCTTTATCTTTTTTTTCAATTATCTCAGAATTTCAAAACCAAAATCGAGTAAAAGAAGAGTTTCAGTAATATTAGCTATAAGCTTTATTAATGATTTTATGTATTCTATAATTATTATATGTATCCACTTATTGATGTACTTTATTTTGTAAAATGTATTATTGTGGGTCAATTCAAAATTATGTGATATGTTTATATGTTAAAAGGTTTCATTTTTTGTTTAATAATATTTTATTCATAATGGGGATCCACACATACACACTTGTAGTAATATAATTATACTTGCCACATGTAAAACTGTTTGGCCTGAATGGTGAAAGTGATAGAATGATAGGATTGGAGGAATTAGATTTTTAAAAAAATAATGATTAGTGACCTCAATCGCTTAGAGGGGGAGATAAGCAATTTAAAGCTACTTCTGTAAATGCTTTTACTTCTGAAGAATCTAACTAACCTTTTTTAATTAATTATCTGGTTATATGTTATGTTTAAATTTATAAAGTTACAAAAGTATGTGTGTGCATAACATATTTATATTGTGAAGCAAATATTTTTCTTGTGGATATAAATTTTTAGTTAATTAATATCCAAATTGATGCACCAACATTATACTATGATATAAACATTGGATACTGTCATTTATGGGAAAGGGGGAAGAATTTAATATCATTAAGATTATGATTTAAATATAAACTACTCATCAGGATTATTTATATAAATATTTATGTATATCTTTAAATATTCTGTATCTGTTAGTAGTCTAGTATTAAATGTTAATTTGTTTTATTAAAAGAGGTATATATCTTTATTAAGAGTATTTGTTGCTTTATTAATTATGATCAGTCATCATCATTGAATACTAATGGTTAAGTTAATATTAGAATATAATATTAGGCAAATAATTATAAATTTATAAAAGCTGAAGTTTGTGCTAAGCATTAATTTTAAAGCTGTGGGTGGAAGTATCATTATCATCATCAGCAGCATCATGTTTTTAAACCAATGTACTAGATAAATATGTTTAATGGCCATAAATAAACAATGATTTTCCCTGTATGTATTTATCATTGTGAGTCATTATAAGATAATAATGACCATCCCAATCATTAAACATCATTCAAAGTGGAGTTAATTGCCACTATAAATCTATAGTGTTTGATATCAGCTAGCAATACTTGTGAAAATATTGAAATGCATTTATGATATTAAAATCTAAATAATAATTTTGTCTTATAAATCTTATATGCACTACTAAAGCATACATATGTTTTTGTTTTTCTTAATGTTAGTGCAAATGTGATATGGTTCTAAAATTCAAATTTCTACATCCAATTATAAATAAGATATAAAATGGGTTCAAACCAGGCACATCTATAAGCAGGTATAGAAATTAACTTTGTCTAGGCTTACCTAACCTTGTGGCAACCTGATAGACCATATTCACATAATATCACTTTAGTAAAAAAATATTTGAGCGATATTTTATAGGCACATTGAATAATTCGTAACACTGCTTTTAGACAACACATATATACAATACCTATATATATATATATATATATATATATATATATATATATATATATATATATATATATATATTGTACCAGTGGATTGTTTACCAGAAAATAATTAAAAAGACAAATACAATCCCTGATGGAGTAAGCACAATTAATGTACTTTCACTCTTTAATAAAATTATAACTTGAAATATACTTGTTAACTTTTGTACAAAATATGATACAATATTTATTATTAATTCCTTCCAATGTATGTATTGCTCCACCATGGCCCCTTAGGCAGAGAAAAGAGTACTCAAAAAGCACCTGAATCCAAGCCAGCAGATATATATGCAAAATATATCTAACTAACCACATTTGAAGGAAACAGATTTCTTCTCGACTGTTGAATTTAACACCACATTCAAAGCACTTTTTTGTTTTGTAGAAGCACAGGTGCCAGTTAGTTACCCAGAGGGTAAATAACATGCTTTGAACAATGGCCACTAATCCAATGCCTAAGATACACCCATGACTAGCACAGCCATTTGTACTAGAATAACAAATTATTGCTTTAATTAGTGGTAAAAGAATTGACCAACAAATTAAGCTTTAATTTTAAAAGGCAATTTATTTTAATTAACATTTATTATACTAATTTTAAATACTTTTATAAATCTCAATTAACATAACACTGGTATTTTTTATATAATGATCATTCACATTCTTAATTCACACACTAGAATATCATATAACAAAGCATTAAATAATATTGGACATTTAAAAACACACACATCAATAGTTTGTTTATGTATGCTATAGAGTTTATTACTACTTGACTCTGAGAGGCTTCAAACTAATGTGATGGCTACTTTAGAAATGAGATTAAAAAAAAGGTTATTACCTAGGATTTTAGTTTGTGGGCTTCTTCTTGCTGTTTGCTGTGAACTTTATTTTAATAGGGTTTTGTTTTCTTCCTGGTTGCTGCTTCAATTGAGAGTATTTCTAGCTAGCTGGATTCAACATTTTCTTGAGGAGGTTTATTATTCAGTGGAACTATTCTTGGAGACAATTAAATATTGAAAGCAGATTTCAAGTTGTTAGGCAAGCATTATCCTTTTCTGGGCAGATTGGATGTTTTATCAGTCTCAGGCTAGAGAAAGTCATATGTTTCTGAGGTTTCTAACACTGCATTGTCAACTGATCAATTGACTGATTTAATATGATGTGAACTTGCTGAACTGAACTGCACTCTTTCTTAACTGTAATCTCAACTCAACTGACTGTCCAATGGAAAAACTGGACTATTTATTGATAATACCTGTTGTCATTTTGATGTCGACAAGTGATATATGTTGTCAAAATTCCTTCCTTGTTTTTTATTACATTCCTCTAGATATGCTCTTAATTACATGTTGTTGGAGATGTTAATTAGCACCCATTGCAAACTTGCTGTTGTTGTTTTTTGTTTAACTTAATAGCTGTTGCAAAACTTGTTGTTTTGTAGATTTTTAACTTAGTAGCCATTGCTGAGTGTTTCTAATTTTTTAACTTTCATTTATTTCATTTTAACATGCACATATATATGCTATGTTTACAATCTAACATATTTTACTAATAAGCCCACGTTAATTCATCATTTACGCACGTGTATATTTTATTCAAATAAACTCAATATTAGTTTTAAGACTACATTTTCTTTCTTTAACTCAAAAGAGATATTTTTTACTTATTTGAAAATCAACTTCTTTTAATTTGATGTTTCTAAAGCAAACCCCTCCCCCTTCTAATTAATTAATTGTAACTTTTATTTAAAAAAACTCTTTGACTTTTAATTTACATTTCGAAAACAAACTGCAATAAAAAAACCTCTTAAACCTTTACATACTATTTTCTTTTAATGAAAGATTTTTATTTCAATAATTTTTAGACAAAATCATTATATGTACCAATATGACATTGGTACAATATATATATATATAATGTTATATTTGACCCCTATGGATTAAATATAATCTGTAATACATTAGAATTTTTTTTAACTTACATAAATATAATTTAGTAATAAATAAACTTTATTGTTATTAAACTATACAAAGACTTAACCAGGTGTTTTAATTTATTAATAAAAGAGTTTACTAAACATGCTTGAATATTAACTGCTTAAGGAATATCAATTTTACTTACTTAATATTTGCTTAAAAATTCAAATTTAATTGACTGAACCTGCATCAAAGTTAATTTGAAGTATGCTGTGATTTAAATTAATTGCATTAAATACAGTTTTTATTGCATATGTCTTATTAATTTATATTAAAGTTTCTATTTTGCTATATTCAAAATAAAATACATTTAAAATAGTATTTTATAAAGTATTAGTTAAAGTGATAACTGTTTAAAGTTAGAATTTAAGATATTAAACTTAAAGTTAGCTATGTTGGGGTAGGTATTAACTTAAATGTTTTTAATAGTTAAAAGTTAAATTTCATTGCTTTTAAAATATTATGTTTAGTATAAGTATGTGCATATGTTGGTGCATGTATGTTGAAAGATTGAGAAGTTTAAAAGAGGATCAACAAAAGTAATATATTTTAAGAAATGGTACTTAAAATAATAACAATCTTAAAAAGAAAAACTCTTAAGATAAAGAAGAGTGTTCAATTTGAATAAAATTTATTTGATTTAAAATAAGTAAATAATTTTTATTAAAGTTAAATAAATGCTTTATTTGGTAATGAAATAAAGTTAATAAAATTAATTTTATACATTATTTATCAATATAGACATCACATGTTTAGAGAGTCTCAATTAGGAAATTCAAGGTCAAGTAAATAAATATTTGATCTTACAATTAAAAGAAGTTAAAATTACATTAATGTTAAAAATCCCACCCTAGTTCTTCACTTTGATTGATTGAATCATACTAGGTAATAAATTCAATGGAAAAATTTGAACACACACACTTTTAAAATGAACACCAGAAAATAAAAGAGACACCTTATCTTTATTTTTTTAATAGCAGTTTAAAATGTATTTACGTTCATCTAATTTTTAATTATTTATTTTTTTATAATTTTAAATGTTGGAGTAAGAAGGCAAAGTTATCCAAGTATAACTGCTCTACTGTACATGTTCACCTATTCATAAAATAATAAATCACTGGAAGATGTGCTCACTATATTATCCTTGAAAGAAATTATAAAGCATCTTGAATACTGCTAATATATCAAGATATGTAAACAGTGAGGAATGCCAATTCCTCAACAAGCTTTGTGATAAATGATTAGCCAAAGCCAGCACTTAAAATATCTCTGACAGGAAACCCCCCCCAACCCTTGACCATGGTTTCATGTTTTGGCACTCCTCAGAGAGGTGCCACGGTAGGTTCAGACACTAGATCTAAAAATACCAACCCAAAGCCAAGCACTTATCTAAAAGTTATCTATTGAGTGGAAAATCTGAAATTTTCAGACATCTACATGTCTTCAAACCCAGCTATCCAACTGAAATAGCTATATGGGGCTGATAGATCTTCAACCATAACATATATTAGTAGTCTTAGCAACAAAACATTGCATAAGACTTAAGGCATAGACTATAAATAGTCAAAATAAGAGTCATAGATCACATGACCCTATCTCTTAAGCTTGGAAAATATAAACAGTGAGGATGCTTAGCCAGAGCCAGCACTTAAAATATCTCACAAAGCTTGTTGAGGAATTGGCAATCCTCACTGTTTATAACTTACAAGCTTAAGAGATAGGGTCATGTGATCTATGACTTTTATTTTGACTATCAATATATGTGTTTGTTTATTTTACCCTATTTATATACTTCTGGTTAAATCGAGCTTTTGGTTATAAAACTATTCAATTAAAATTTATCATATAACTTTTATATTCATTACTTACTCTAATTATAATTTTTAGTGATGTTACCTGATATATCTTGATAATGTTCTAATCTTAGAACAAATAATTCATGCAGAAAATTTAATTAACAAAAATAGTTACTATTAACTTATTAGAAATAAGTTTGAAAACAACTATATCTTTATCAAACCAAAATAATTGCATCAATGATTCTGTTTAATATTATTGCTAGTCTTAAAAAGAAAAGAAAATACATTAATTTCTAATTGCTTTATATAATTTTGATAAAGGAAAATGTCATCCAGATTGACATTACTAACATTTTACAAAAGGCATTATACATTTGCTTTACTATTAATACAAATAAAATAATATTTTATCATTATTATAATTTATTCTTCTATCATTTATATACTCACTTATTCAAGTATATTTTCATTGCTTTGCTAAATAAGAAAACAATAACAATTTGCTTCATAATATTAATAAAATAATCTTTCAACTTTATAATGGAACTGTTTATTATTTATTTATTGTGATCCTTACTACACCTGTTCTCAGCTCATTACTTAAATTTATATTTCAATTGCAGACAATGATGTCAAAAATCCCAGCCCTGAAATGTTTGTAGGCATATTTATTTTGTCTACATTAATGAAAGACTGTGATGTGTTATATTTCAGTAAAGGAAACAAAACGATTTCTCAATCAAAAGAGTTAATTTCATTTTTAAAATGAATGTACATCTAATCGTTAATTTAAAATGGGTAAACAATTATAGGATATATTTGTTTGTTTTACAAATCTGATATGTAGTCCTTATTATTGTGTAATTATAATTTTATAAATTATGCATAATTTATTATTATCTATAATAATATAAGATATGTGTTATAAGTTTGTAGGAATGTTTCAAAAGAGCTTTTTTTTTTCAAATTGTATAAGCATTTCTGTTAGTAAAGTTGATTATATTAAAAATATTTCTTAATGTAAATATTTTGATATTAAATATTGTAAATAAATATTTTACTACTTATTAAATATGTGTCCATTTTCTTTGCTACTGTCACATTTATTTATCCAGAAAATATATATAAATAAAGTTTCAATACTCATTATTTTATAAAAGTGTACATTTGAATAGTCACATAAAATCTATTTACTTATCACCTATTTAAGCACCTGCATTGTAATAAGGTAATATTATGTTAATTTATCTTTATTTCAAATGTACTTTGTAATGTAATAGGTAATATAAGAGGACTCTTTCTATCTGCTGCATTATTTAATTTTTAGTGCTTGGTACAAGTTCATATCTGAAAATGTTGGACTTACATGTGTTTATAGGTGGTATAAAATATAATTCATATAAAAATAATTTTTGCAGGGCCTTTCAGCAAATAAGAAACCAAGTTTTTAATTCTCCAATTTTAATCTTAAAAAATATAATAATAAAGCAAATTATAAATTTCAACCCATGTAATGCAATAATAGTGATACACACCCTGAAAACAATATGGTCAATTAGATGTTCTATGATCTTCAATAATAAAAAGTATAAATGGATTAGGAAACTGGACAAGGATTGGGATAAATATTTCAATCAGTGTCTAAAATACTTGCCTAGTAAGAATATGGAAAAAACTTGGGGTGGCTCTGTGCCAACAGTTTGTGAGATATGGAATTGAATCTTCAAAATCCAAATATACATTTAAGCAAAGCAATATATGAATGGGCTTTAAATTAAAGCATAACACTATCATTATCTTCATCTTTATAGAGAGAGATTGGGCCATTACAAATGAGCACTGGCTATCTATCGCAAGTAGAAACAAGTCTAATTTTGAAGAAGTTTTCAAATCCTACATAACATTACATAATTTATGGAAAGGAAATCAGAAAAGATAAGAAGGAAAAGTGGAGTAAAAGAAAAAGAAAAGAAAGAGAAAAGGAAGAACAATGAAAAGGAAAAAAAATGTAATTATTTTCTTTTGTATAAAGTGTATATAGTGTATGCATTTTTTAAATAAAGGCTTGCTTTTAATAAATAAAAAATAAAAGAAGAATTTTAAAATTTAAAATATTTAAAAAATGTTTTATGTGCAATCCATTTATTTATCCAAAGTGTTAAGATACTTAATTATTTCATAATAAAGTCACAAGAAGAAAATAAAGTATTTTTTTTTATTTAAAAAATTTAGGTTTATTAATAATAGGTATATACAAATGTTTCCAGTGATAGTTATACATGTTTATATTGTTATAAGTTCTCCAAGAGTTTGTGTAGAATGAGATGGAATCTGATTTGTTTGTTTAGTCAGATCATAGATCAGAGAAACATTAGTGTGTGTTTAGGGCATTTTTATGTCCATACATTAATCAGATATTTGTGTGTTTCTTTTGCCTGTTATATAGTTTATCAATCATTAGGATTGATGTCATTTTGTAGGTAGGGTATTTTTAGCAATTTCCATGTTTCTTCATGTAGAAACTTTGAGGAGAGTATTCTGTCTTTCTTTTGTAGTTGTGAAAGGGTAGCAAGGAAGAAAGAGTTTGCTTCTGGCTGGGGAATGCTAAACTTTAATTTACATCTTGTCACCCAGATAGAATATGTAAAAAATATTGCTATCCTAATGGTGGGGAAGTCTCTTTCCTTAATACACTCATTGATTGTTAGAATTTCATAGTAATCAATAATACTATTTTGAGATATTATGAGTTTAATCCTTCCCAATCCCATGAAAGAAAACATAATGTGTTCAAATGTTTCTTCATGCATTAAGCAGTTTAAACAAATGGGATATATGTTTCTTATACCTCTTTTGTAATGCAGGAACCAATTGGTATGGTTCTCCTTTATTAGATAGTCGAGGAATTTGGGTTCCAACTTCCAGAATAATTTAAACAGTTATTGCATTTAAGAGTGTTAAAGTATTTATTACAATAATCATTTTCTTGTATCAAATACATGCATAAACCCTGAGATATAGATAAAGTATGAATCTGAAATAAGATTTAACATTTAAGTAGAACCTGATTTTATATAAGAACCTGAGATAAGATTTAAATATAATAACCTGATATTTTAATATTTGCATTTATATATTTTGTCTAGAAGAGGACTCATACTCTGTGAGTGTATAAAACATGCATAAGTATTATGGTACTACAGTGACACACCCCTTACCTTACCCTTTGGAAGGTAACAATAATGGGTTTTGACAAATGACATGGTGGCTTTTGATCTTTATTCCCACTATTGGTAAAGTTATATATATATATGTGTGTGTGTGTGTGTGTGATGAACCACACCTTCTTTTTTTTGTGCTTTCTGTCATTTTTTTCATCATACAAAGCTGTATTATGTAATTAAAAACAAAGTTGTATTCATGTTTCCTTTTATGATTGAAAAAAACAACAACAACAATGTATTGCTATAATTGTACTTTGCTTTTGCATTTCTTTATACATTAAAGCATGCTGGATGATTCTTGATTTTATATTAATCATAGTTTCACTATAGTATGTATATGGCCAGTTCTTAAAAAAAAAAAGATAATCCTAGAAAATAACCCTTTTTTTTATATTTTATTTATTTGTAGAATTACTGACATCAATGTAATTCACTTAGATAATTGCTTACCAAAGTAAAATAAATTTTTGTGGAAATATATTTTTAATATTATTTGCATTTCGTTTTATTTTATTAATAAGTTTGTATCAGTCCTTAATTGATATTAAGATAGCAAATATTCAAACTTTATGCGTCTTTTCCACATTCTAAACTTCAGCCATCCATATCATTGAAAATCCTAAGATAAAATGCTCCAGGCTCTTGTTGATGCCAATATTATTGTCATACTCATGTTGACATTAAGTCACTCTGACACCTTACATATAAGAACTTAATATGTCCATTAAGTATACAGAAGTGGGATGGCAGAATACAGGCTGAATATGTAATATTTAATAGTAATTACATAGAAGGTAATCAAATATCTACATCAGTGTTGGTGTGCAGGTGTGATTACCTTCTATCTAGTTACAATTTAAACACTATGTGTATAAAATTTATAGAATATTAAATATTTAAATTTTTATATATTATCTATGCTAAACATAATGCAATTAGAAGGGACTTTGAAGCTCCTAATTACATTAAGTTTAGTATAGATAATATACATGTATTTAAATATTGCATATTCAATCTGTATTCTGCCCATTCGTAATATATATATTTAAATGGATTTATAAAAGTCCTATCTATGAAGTATGACAATAATATTGGCATCAACAAGAGCTTTGAGAATTCCATCCTCAGATTTTCAAAACTATGAATGGCTGAGGAGTGAATAGATTGAAGTACATATTGTTATATTCATTTATTATTATTTTATTTTATTTTATTGCATACATTGAATAAATAATACATGAACCCAAACAAACATAAAATAGTCAATTATTATTTAGTGTGCGTGTCTATGCATGTTTATATACATTGTGTTAATACAATTAAAGTCATAAGCAATCATACATACTATAAAATATAATTATTTTAATAAATATTTTAAAAAATTATAGGTATAGTGTATCGAACAAAATAATATAAAAAGTATATTTATATTTCATTTAAATTGTGATTTATAAAAAGCATATGTTAATTTCCTATTTTATTTTAGTATTAGTTTTTTATTTGTATAAACTATTTATTTATTACATAATTAAGAAATCTTTTTAGTTCATGAATACAGAAACATTTCCAATTAAATCTTTATAACTGAGATAATAGCAATAGGCTATCTTTGAGTAAAATGATAGGAACAATATTTAAAATAATAATCTAAGTTATAAACAATGAGGATTGCCAATTCCTCAACAAGCTTTATGATAAATGCTTAGCTAGAGAAAGCATTTACAATATCTCTGTCAGGACCTTCCCCCCAAACCTCTGACCATGGTTTCATGCTCTGGCACTCCTCAGAGAGGTGAAGTGTTTTATCATTAGAAAAAAGTTTTTTTTTAAAAAAAACTTGATTTGATATTGAGAATGTCTCTTAATCTGCATTTTGATAAGCAAAGTCATTGTGATATAAATAATGTTAAACATTGAATTTTATTATAAAAATGATTAGTTAAACAAAGAAAAAAACTCTTGCTCTACATGTTTTGTTTTTTGATAGCTCTATTAACATCTTGGAATAAAATCATGTTAATGTACAATGCATATCTAATACCACAGAAACACATAAATTCATGAATACTCTTAGTGCTACAATGTTTATTGACTGCAGTGTAACTAAAGGCTACAACATGGAATTTATTATGGATTGATTTTATGATACTATGGCAGTATTATTATAAAATTACCAAATAACTAAATAGTTCAATTATTCATATGCAAACAGAAATATTAATGTCTCAATGTTTAAATTTGGATTTTCATAATTTAAATGCATAATTCATTCTAGTGGATAAAATTTTATTTTGAATGATGTGTTTAAAATATTATCAAACTTCAAATAAAATGTTTATACTATGAATATTAATCAAAAATCTTGGGTCTTATGAACATTAATTTTATGTTTCTGCAAATATTGTTTTGTTAATATATATATTAGTAGATATTCAAAAATTCTTGGAAAGGTTAATTATATTGTATGTTTTTTATTATATGTTTATATATAGGGTATATAAGCACAGACTTTCACATAACCCACCACTTTCCACTCTATCTCATAATATGTTGAAAAGATAAATAATCATCAATATACATATTCCATGCTAAACCAGCAATCATCAGTTGATCCAGATTATCATTTCTCCACATATATGCAATAAGTGCTCAGATATATATTAAAATAGTCAATCTTCATACTTTAATGGACAGGCTTCAATCCATTCTACACTACAACTCTTCAACTGTCCATCCAATTAAAAATCTTATGATGGAATGCTCAAAGGTCACCCTGAGGCCAAGATTATTGTCACACCCATGTTGACCATAAGATCAATCTGACACCTCATATACAGCACATAATCCATTTAATACATATACAAGGGATGGGTAGACACCTCTACTATGTAATAACTGAAACACACAAGATTATTATATACCTCTGTCTATATATGTAATATATAGGGTATATAAGCACAGACATTCACACAACCCACACCTCTCCACACTATCTCATAACACTGATACACTTAAACGTGTATATGTTGAAAAGATAATTAATCACCAGTATACATATTTCATGCTAAACCAGCAATCATCAGTTGGCCCAGATTATCATCTCTACACATATATGCAATAAGTGCTCAAATATATATTAAGATAGTCAATCTTTATACTTTAATGGACAGGTTTCAAACCACTCCACACTCCAACTTTTCAACCATCCATCCAATTGAAAATCTGATAATGGAATGCTCAAAGGCTACTCTGAGGCTGAGATTCTTGTCACACCCATGTCGACCTAAAATCAGTCTGACCCATCATGTACAGGGCATATGTTTATATGTTTATTAACTATAGAATGTATGTGTTTGTTTATATCATATTAAATATAAATAAACAAAAAAATAGATTATTTTAGAAAGAAAATTTAAATGCATTACTTTTTTAAACTGTTATTTCAAATATTATTTAAAAATTTATAGCATATTTGTTTGTTTCCATTGTTTATATGTATTTGAATATTAATAAATTTTAAATAAAAGTATTTTTGAATTACACTTAGGATAATGTATATTTCATATACCTTCATGATTGTACAGAAAACCAAGAAACAAATGAAACAGGCTTAAGTTATTTTATATGTAAATTATAAGGGTTTATTTATATGCATTTATGCAAATACTTTCTAGTTAATTTGTGTATCATTCACAGCAACTTCTAGATAAATAAATAACAAATTTATGTAATATTTGCAATCATGCTATTGATATTTAATTCATAATGAAATATCCTCATCAATACTATTTTATTCATTTATTAACTTATAGATTTTATTATATATTTGTTATGTTTTTATATCAATAAATTTTATTCTTTATTAGTTAAAATTGAATGTCATTAATATTCATAATTTATTCATTATATTATCATTTAATAAAAACTTTAGAGTCCCTACATATTTTTATTTTATATTAAATATTCAGCTACCTACAATATTAAATAAATATTTGCATATTTTAATAAATTATGGTACTATTTTATTATTTTCTCATTTATATTTTATTGATCACAATAAATGTTAAGCTAATGTCTTACCAAACACTAATTGGTTATTTGCATATATTTATCTTTAATTAAACTGACATACTATCATCATTTATATTTATTTAATCATTAGTTTACAGATACTTCATGCTAGTACAATCTGACATTTCAACCGAGTATAAAAAATTATTTAGTTCATCATATATTTCTTTATAGTATTATAAAGCATTGATATCAGAAAGGGTTAAAACATTTATTCATTATAGATAATTAATTTAATATCTTTATTCTATTAAATATTTTTGGTGACCAATATCATAGAATATTTAATTTGTTAAACATTTGCTTTTGTATTATACCATTAAAATTTTTTGGTATCCCAAAGTGTAGACTAAATTAGGACCTAATATTATTATTACTGATTTTTGATGTAACCTGAAACAGAAAGTTTAATCATAAGTATAATGTTATTGATCAGTTTAAAGTGATTTAAATAATAAATAATTTTGTTCCCAAGAAGTTAAATATTGTTTATAATTTAAAGTTTTTTTAAGCACATAAGTATTCTATCAGTGAATTTTATTGTACTATCTTTGAATAAATGTAGGAATAGTAAGTTCATGGCAAAATGATGCCTGTTATATATTTTGAGTGTTTTGAGATGATATTTTGTTTTTAAATCCTCATTTGACTAAAGTGCCTGGTAAGCAAATGTTGGTAAAAGAAAAAAAATAGTTAATAATATAATACTTATTTGTTATTCATTTAATGCATCATGTACATGATTATATTTATATTTTTATTAATGTATTATAATGGAGACTACTAATGTTGAAAAAGGACCAGAAAATGGCAGCTCAGATATTCTGAAAATTATTTTTAACAAAGTAGAGGAAATAGAAGCTGATTCAAAATAATTAAAAGCTGAATTAAAGGAGACTAACCATGTTTCCAATAACAAATTTGATGAATTGAGATCTGATTTTAGTAACAAATTTGGCCAATTTAATGTAATTATTAAAGCTTCAAATGTTAAATTTAAAGCATTTAAGTATGGGATAGAAATTAAATGAAAGGAATCAGATAAAAAATGGAATATGGGATTTTGATTAATTAACTTCTGAAATATGAAAACTTGAGAATAACCTGGATACATTACAAGAAAAATTTACTAACAAAACTAAAATATCTAAAATGAATAACAAGGATGTAAAAGATGGGTTTAGAAAAATGAAGGCAGATTCAGATAGTAAAGATATTACTGTAGATAATAAAGTAAAATAAACAAACATTGAAGTTAAAGCCAAACTTGAGGAATTTTTAAAGGCTACTCAATGCATTAGTACTACATCCAGAAATAATATATTGAATAATTATAATAGAGAAAACAGTAATTATACTGCACTTCAAATGCTCATTGGTGAAGTTAGAAAAACCGTAGTTAAATCTCAGGCTAATATCAGAATAGACAAAAGGCATGACTGAAAAATTGGTTTTCTCTCAGCTGATTTATGTAAATGTTTTTAACAAGTTTAATTAACCAATTACATTTAATAATGATTGGAATCTGTAAATGAAAAATAACCTAACCCTTTTGTATTGTGACAGATTTATTTGTTCTCACTAGATTTAAGCTTCCCACTGTTATTTTGACATTAAACCATTATTATTCATCAGAATATAATAAATTTGACCACATTTGGTAGATATTTTTGTTTAGAAATTAAATAAATTAAAAAAAAAATGATTTTTAGAATTATTTTAAAAATTAGATTTTAATTAAAACAAAATGTTCTCATGTCATCAAATTTCAGTTGGATCTGATTCAATTTGGAAAATAAATGAAATATTCTTTGTTTGATATCTGTTTTAAAAATCTGAACAAATTAGTTTTAATAACTACTAAATCTATCAATTTATGCTTTAAAATTTTTATGTAATTTTTACAATATTGCTTTATTTTATAACAATCTGCTGAGTGACCTCATTTCTAGTCACTGCTGTGCTTCCTATGATCATAATCTCTATAGTAACAATTTCAGAAGAATATATTCTTTTATAATTACAAATAAAACATTTCTGTAAAAAATAAATATGTAATAACATTTAATTTGATTTACAGAATTACGATACAAATAAAATCATAAACTTTCCAAAAAATCAAGTTTTTAGATCTTCATAATGTTTTCTTGATGATCATAATATTTTCTTGAAGTAATCTCATAAAGATTGAGAGTGTAAAATATATCATGGTTATCCATCATTGGTGGAACTTGAGATGTTTTGATGGCATGCATATTCCATTTTTCCACCACCTTTTGAAATTTTTTGTTTTTAAAATATTAGAAAATAAATATGCATGAATTTTAAAACCATAAAAAAAAACTTTGCAAAATTTTCATCAGAGAACAAAAATACAATTTTTACTTTTAGAAATCACAAATACTGTTCTAAGCTCTGGAAAAATGAACTAGCTAAAGTTGATTTGAATTTTCATATAAAGTAAACAATAAAAAAAGAATGTAAAATCTACTGTTTATATTTTAAAATTTGTTTTTTAATTAGCAATGTGACTATTTCTTAAAACTATATACAGAAAGAATCTTTTGTTCAGTCACTCTGTGTTTCTCTGTGGGTTGGAATATAACTCATTCTTAAGCTAAAATGAATATGGAAAATTATTTTTCATAGAGTTCTTTATAAGAGAGAAAAATTTGTACAGAGATAAGAAGTATGATTCTGTATTTGACACAAATCATGATAAAGTACTAGACAGCTGACTGAAATATTTGTTAAGCAAAATAGAAGACATGAAGGAGTAATTAAAAAAATTCTAAGATCTCTTTTGCTTTAATTGTATTCTCCATATCTAATGTAATTATAGGGGATTTGATTGGTTGCACAATATGAAGTGAATAACAAAAGGGAGTTTGAAAGTCTTGGTTCAAATATGCAATAATTGCATCTAGGTTCAAAGTATATACAATATACTTGTATTTATTTGTCAAGCATTGGTGGTTGAGAGATCATTGACAGCTGCTTTACAAGAAGTTGTCTTGGGTTAGTGGGTTTCTTTTCCTGGCTGATGCTATGACACATGAGAGAAAAAATATATACTTGTATTTAAAATTACAAATATAAAGTGCTATCCTACAAATTATTTTATATATGTAGTCATAACACAAGATTTATTCAATAATCATATGAAAGGATTAATCAAAGTTACCAAAAATTTGATAATATTCTAATTTTTTTTTTACTATAAAACTTAATTTGCTATGAATATGACATACATATCTATGCCAAAGCATACTAAGCATCAATAAAGTATATGGTATACAAAAGTCTATCTTTTCTGCTAAATGATCACAACATTTATTTCAGATATATACTATCCAGTATCTTGTACTAGAAACCCTAAAAGGTTATTGACAATATTTAGAATATTGAGTAATTAATAGACGATTTGTATTACTGTTTAAAAGTAAATAAAAATATACATACAATACTGAACATTTTAGCATAAGTTTGAAAATATTTATTCAAAAGCCAAAAATTATGTTATTTGTTTTTATAAATTTATTTTTGATTACCTAAGTAATATTTACTAAGGCTGTAAACCTCAGGAATATGCGCATGAAGATGCGAAGGTAGGGACCTCTACCGGTCTTAACCAGGAATATGCGCGTGAAAATGCGAAGGTAGGGACCTCTACCGGTCTTAACCAGGTAAGCTTGTGGTTAATACCGGTAGAGGTCCCTACCTTCGCCTTTTCACGCGCATATTCCTGAGGTTTACAGCCTTAGTTTGTTTTTATACAGAATTAAATATCACTTTAAAAAGCGGAAAAATATATATTTTAAACATTTAACTATATAAATATTACCAGCGCAATTTTTCTATTTTCTCTCTCCTTATTAGATTAATTTTACTCTGTAATAATAATATATTCTATATTTATCATATAGTTATGAAAACACATTTTAAATTCGAAAAGATTTAATAGAGATGAGGAAGGGGAATTTAAACACTATTAGTATTATGTAAAAGTTAATCATGATTTATAGAAAATCAGTGATGTAAAAAAAAAAAGGAAGTGTGTTAATCATTTCAGATGTTATTTATTCTTGAATATAAATTTACTATGATTCAATATCGTATTTCTTTAAAGAAGATGAAATAAAAATTGTTATATGTTATAGTCACAAATCTTAAGATGTGATTTTATTGTATAATATAAAAAAAATCAAAAGATTTTTTAATATATTTTCAAAAAATTAAAAGGCAATAAAAAGAGTTTGCGTTATTGATTAAATAAATAAATAATGTGATGCTTAAAATAAAAGATTTACATTACAAATAGCAACATTAATAATCAGTTAAAGTCAAAATTAAATTAAATTAATTTATTAATTATTAAATAAAATTATCAATATCAGTGGTGAAAATGTGTGTTTGTATTTACCTGCATGTTTGTTTAGAAAGATTGGTTTCATTAATAACATATCTTTAAAATTTAATACTGTAAGTTATTTTTTAATAAGTCTATAAATATTTGAAATATGGAAAAAACTGTTTATAATCCTATTATAGGGCAGTTAAAGAAAAGAAAAATACAGAGTAGTGACAATTTATTTTTAATTAATGTCTGAAAAAAATAAAATGTTATTGTTAAGTTGAGCTTAATTACCTAGCCGAATGATTTAAGAGATAAAATATAAAGCAATAAATATGTGTTTATATACTGTTAGATTTGTTCGTTCATATGAGATTTAGAAAAAAAATTCTTATATTTTTGGCATATTCTGTTAATATGTCCCTTTACTTTGAGCCATAAAGAGATGTTTGAGATAACAAATTTTTGATCATTGTAGTATTTGGATATTGACTTATTAGTTTTAGTTGTAGGCAGTTAATGACCCATTATTATATATTCCCCTGTAGATTTCCTTTTTTTTTTTTTTGATATGTTATTTTATATATCATGTCTTAGTATTGAATAAAATTATTAAGAATTTTTTATCTACTTGGTTTCATTTGATTAATATTGTTTGATGATAGTATATATTTCTTTGAAATTTGATTAATTCAATTTATTAATTAAATTTGGTATTTTAAAATTTGATCATATAATATACCCAGTATAATCAGACCAATATAATCAAGATGTAGATTTTGAATATTTCATTATTATGATTAAGTAATATTTACTGAGGATATAACCTCGATAATATGCGTGTAAAAATGCGATAGTAAGGACCTCTACAGGTGTTTTAACCACAAGCTAAGAAGATTTAAAGTTTTGAATTATGAAATTAATTCAGTATTTGGATATACTATGAAATATTGGGAAAAAATGTATTTTATAAACATTATAATCAAATAAACAATTGTACATAAATAAACATCACATGACCACCATAAATATTAAGTTGAAAACAGTATATGTGAAGTGTTCCAAACAAATTGTAGTGTTACTTTAGGAAAAGTGAAATAATGATTAAAATGGTATTCTAATAGCAATATAATGGTTATATTGGAATTGGTTTAATTATTTTTGGGATAATAGCCTGAGAATCAAACTCATTTAAGTCTGTGTATAAATAAATAATATCCCAGCACTTTATCTAATGGAGAACTATTAAGTAGATAATCTGAAATTTTCAGACATTCATGTCTTCCAATCCAGCTATCTAACCTATATAGCCATATGGGACTGTACCAAATTCAGATACACCATATATTACTAACATTAGCAATATAAAATCACCAAAGCCTTAATAATATCAAACAAAGTAGATATATAGTGAAAATACTATAAAATAAATACTAAAAATTTTAATTTGCAAATACAAAATTAAACTAAAATCTTTGTTATAGCCAACTTAAGACATTTTATGTCATCTTGAGTAGCAATGAAGAACATTAAATATTACCTTATTTCAGTAACATTATTTTGTGAAACAAATATAAAAGACTGAATAAAACAGCCCAGGTAAAATGTAAACCAGACCAATCTGCAAGCTGCAAAGACATTAAACATATTGAAAATAAGACCTATTTAAAATGTGCTATTTAGTCAGACTTTGTTTGTTTCAAAAGATAGTGCTACTATAATATAAAGTTTGGTATAAAGATATGTTATATTTGAATTTCAGCTAGTGATATACAACTGGTTCTATTTCACACATACACTTATATATATATATAATTAATAAAACAAGACACAAATTGTGTAACTTGCTTTTAAGCTTGTATTAAAATATTCACTAGAGGGAGCTTACCACTAGCTCCAATCAAGCTTTAATTTATAAGTGCTGAAAGAGAAAAAATTCAAAATCTCTATCAGAATGTATTTATCCCCATTCTGATAGAGATTTTGAATTCTTTCTCTTTCAGCACTATAAATTAAAGCTTGATTGGAGCTAGTGGTAAACTCCATGTAGTGAACATATATATATATGTAATAGAAATAAAATGTTCGTTAATTAAAAACTAATGTAATAACAATAAAAATAATAAATATAACAGTAATTTACTATTATATACAGTCTTTCAATCCACAGAAGTACTTTTGGATAATTTATTAACCCTCCTCAACTACCATTAAAAAAACATAATGCAAGCAAATATTATCAACTCAGATACCATGAATCCCAAATTTTAATATTAGCAGCTTATCTATTAATTATATTCATTTTATTACTATTTATTAAAATTGCCTTATTAATTTGGGATTCATGATATTTAATTTGATGACATTTGCATCCATTATGTTTTTTGAATTTAATAGCAGTTGAGGAAAGTTGAGGAATTAATTGAAAAATACTTCTGTGGATTGAAAGACTATATATAATAGTTAATTATCACTATATATATATATATAAGACATATTTTGCAGGTTCACCCATGTTAAAAAATTTAAATATTAAAATACCTATGTTTCGACTTGATCCCACAAGTCATCTACTGGGTGATGACTTGTGAGATCAAGTCGAAACATATGTATTTTAATATTTAAATTTTTTAACATTGATGAACCCACAAAATATGACTTTTATATATGCAACCTGAGAAAATCTTTGTATCAATATATATGTATTACTTGATTCCATTGTATTGAATATATGTAATATAAATAAAATGACTGTTATTTTTTTTTTTAATTTAATGGCAGTTGAGGCAGGTTTAAGAAATTAACTGAAAGTATTTCTGTGGATTTAAGGATTGTTTATAATAGTTTGTAAACTGTTAAATTTATTATTTTTATTATACTTACAATTTTGTTTTAATCAAAGGACATTATATATATATATATATGTTAATTCTAATGTTTTCATGGATAAAAGATGTCATATTGTTATTACTATTTGCGGGATATTCCGTGTAGTGAAAAAGATAAATGCTGATGTTTCAGTACAATATGAGGAAGGTACTTGATATTGTACTGAAACGTCAGCATTTAGCTTTTTCACTACATGGAATATCCCGCAAATAGTAATAATAATATGACATATATATATTGACATTATAACAAAATAAATTATAAAATTAATTTATATTTGCATCATATTTGTTACTACCAGCACAAAATGTCATCTTTAACATTAAAAAATGATTTTTATTATTATTTTAATGCACATGGCTCTCTATTTCATCATGTTTACTTTCAACATAAATTAGTTTGATTTTTTCTGTTTTTTTTTTTTTGTTGTTGTTATGCTTTTCTTTGCAAATTATCATGATTATTTTCTTTTTCACTATTATAAATTACTGCCATATGTGTAAAATTAGTTTTTAAATCTTTCTGTAAATAAGCAAAGTCTGTGTCATATTTAATTTTAAATTCATCTTAGTTTATTCATAGTATATGGATGGATACTTTTATTGGCTACATCCTATAGCATTTACAATACTAGATCAGTCCATGTTACATGTTGATCTTTTGTATTATTGATGAAGCCATCCAAATTCATATACGCACTAAAGTCTACATTAAAAAATATCAGCATATATTATATCAATTTTATGTCCAATAATCAATACATATATATACATACAAAAAAAACTCCAATAAATTCTATATTACTCAAAAAACCAATAAATAAAAACTAATAATATCTATAGTCAACTTATGGCACATTCTTTGTTCTGAGTAGCATTTTGTAGTTAAAATATAAAATAAGAGTTAAGAACTTCCTTGATGTTGTTATTGATTTGATCAAAAGCTACATGGTAATTACGAATGATACGTTTGACAACAAGATTAATATTTGGCAAGCACATAGTCTCATTCACCCTGTCATGATTCCCATAACACCGCTACTTGCCCTGACCAATAATAAGATAATCTCCTTCTTCAGGTGCTGGGCTATGGAACCGAAATTTCTTTGATTTCATTATTTAAGATAAATTTAAATGCCATTAGCACTAATTGGTTTCTCTTCCATAGGCGAGGCATCAACAAAATTGACCCTATCTCCCCCCTCTGCCAGACTCATGACGAAACATTTGATCATCTGGTTTACTCATGCCATGGACTCTGGAGGTCTAGAAGGATTATTGCTGATAACCTTAAAGTGAATTTTTACCTTGTTATGTCTCTTAAGGATAGTATTAAGACAAGATCCATCCCTACTATTAGGCTTTCATTATTTATCAACTATGCATTCTGGTCTACTCATTGTAAAATGGTTTTCAATCCCAGTGCAATTCATGAGGGAGAATTCTTTCTGAATAAACTTATAAAATTTAAAAACCATGACATGCTCCTAGCTCCAAAAGTATTATTTGAGGAAACATGGACTCTGATTGCATTGAAGGAATGATTGCTGGTAAAATGCTTTGTTTTTTCTGTTTAAGATATTGCTGAAAGTGATTTTGTTAATAATCAGAAGTTCAGATCCTTAAGTTATCAAAATGAATATTTTTAACTGAACTCATCAGATTTAGCATAAATACCTAAGCCTTCATAGTTGTAGTGATTTTTCCAATAGTGATCTGACCAAACTCTAGATTGACTAAGTGACTCTTAGTAGTGTGAGGAAATTTGTCTATGAGAGTTGGGTGAGCTTAATTAGCCTACTTGTGTGCTAACAGTAGAACAGATATTCAGGTTTACCTCTTGCCCAAAATAATACTATCTTAGATTTATTTATTATCATGTAATTTTTTTTTATGTTTGTAATTCTAGATTTCCTTTTCAATTTACCATGTACAAATAATTGTCACTGTAAACATTGTACTTGTTTAATAAATATTTGAAAATATAAAATAAATCTCATTAATGTCACATGGCTAATAAATTACATGCCTCAACATTGTAAAGAACTGGGTACAGTTTTAAAGTGGATAGATATAGTTCTGCTTAGTAAATTTAAATACCAGTCAAATCAAATCAATATGCCTTACATATTGATTATAAACTTTAGTACTCATAGTAACACAATTGATTTATCATTTTCTCTTTTAATTCAGATGCAATTTAATTTTTCATATAAAATTATCGATATGTATTAAAAAAATTAGCACTTTTTTCTTATTGTAAAATTTTTTTTGAATTTTACTAGTTAAAGAGCATCTCAATTAATATGTTGATTGAGCATGAAGTTCATAACATTAATTGCTGCATATAACTGATAGTGTAATTATTTGTTATTGTATATATGAATTTAAACTCACTGATTGAATTAAAGTGAGATGTAGCTTCAAATTTTTAAAAGATGCCAAGAGGGCTTTCTATACTTTAAATTCTAATGTAAACTTGTTTTGTGACTTGAAAAATTCGAAAAAAAAAACATACTACCTTTAAATGTTCAGTTTATTCCTACACTTATTAGGATGAAGAATATTATTAATTGTTATATGATCATATGCAAGTATTTCATATATTAGTTAACCCAACTATACTTGCAAATTTTGCAAAAAAGTGGTGATTCTAAAAGAAAATGATTCTTTATGTAATTCTTAGATTCAGATGTTAATGGTATATTGATAAAAAATAAAAGTACATTCAAATTACAAGCAGTGCTCTTAGGCATCCAATAATGTTATTTGTTACTGTGGTGGAATTTTGTCTTGAAGATAGAAAATGTGGTCAAGCGTTGGTGGTCGAGAGGTCAGCATGGCTGCCTTACAGGCAGTTGTCCTGCGTTAGTGGGTTCTCTTCCCAGCCGATGCTATGACACATGAAAAAAAAAGATAGAAAATGTGTTACTATGAGTACTAAAGTTTATAATCAAATCTTACATAAAGCTATACAATTATGTAAATAATTCATAAGAAGGGTTTCATTCTTATCTACCACGAATTCTTACTTTTTGGGGCCTAAATAAAATAATACTTCAAATACTTAATTAAACAACTCAACTATTTATTAGAACAATACCTTCTTAATATGAAAGAAATGATAAAATGCATATGTTTTTTTTTCAAAACACTCATCCTGCTAGTGCCAGACTTAATGTTGTAAAGTCTTTACTAGCAAAAATGTATGCAACATTTAGATAGATGACCCCTTTCTATTTTATTATTTGAATAAATAATTTTACTCTTTACATTTAGTAAAAATGAAATATTGAATAAATTTGTTTCAATATAATGAAATGATCAAATATGTGAAGTTGGAAGAAAAAATACAACTTGACAAAGTCTATGTTTTATCTTATATATAATTTGAAAAAATATAAGAAATATATATGCATTGACGCTGAATTTCACAACACTCATATATATATCATCATCATCAACCATTATCAATCCACTGTAGGATGAATGTCTCTCCAAGTTCAATCCATCTTTTCTGATCATTAGCTTCTCTTATCCACATCACCCCTGCACACTTTCTTATTTCATCCATCCATCTCACATGTGGTCTCTTTCTGGGTCTTTTACAGTCTCTAGGAATCCAGTTTAAAATTTCAATTGTCCATCTATTATCATCTCTTTTAGCAATATGTCCAGCCCAACTCCACTTCACCTGTTTGTTCTCTCACCCATACATTGCATTTTCGATTTCTTCTTGTTCCTCCCAACATGCATCTCTCCATACTTCTTTGACTAGTTTGAAGTCTCTGTACTGCTCGTCTATTAAGTGTCCAAGTCTCTGATCCATAAGCAGGAACTGGCAAAACACATTTATTAAAAACCTTTTTTAAACAGATAGGCATATTTCCTTTTAATATCAAGTTATTTCTACAAAAAGCACTCCAACCAAGTTTAATTCTATGATTAATTTTATCCATTATGTTTCCATCTGTATTAATAATCTGACCAAGGTATTTGAAACTGTTAACTTCTTCTAATTCATCATAATCAATCTTTATTTTCGTATTTTGAAAAAATCTATGAAACATTACTTTAGACTTTTTAACATTTATCTTTAGTCTTACTTTCCTATTTTCATCTGATAACTCCTGCAACATTTTCTGTAACTCTAAAGCATTATTTGTAAAATCAACTACATCATCTGGAAAACCTAAATGACTTAAATAATATCCATTTACTTTCAATTCTTTAGCTTCCCATTTTAATCCACAAAATACTTCTTGCAGCACTGCTGTAAAAAGTTTTGCAAATATGGAGTCACCCTGTCTTACGCCCTTCTCAATGTTGACTTTCCTACTGTTATAATGTAATCTAATTGTTGCTGTTGCATTTTTATAAATATTCTTTAAAATATGACAATATCCTGGATCTATACCTTGATGATCCAATGCTTTAATCACTGAAGAAATGTTTATAGAATCAAATGCCTTTTCATAATCTACAAATCCTAAGCATAATGGCAACTCATATTCATTTATCCTTCCTATAACTTCTCTCAATACCTGGATATGATCTACTGTACTAAAACCACTTTTAAATCCAGCTTGTTCTTTTGGTTGGTGGAAGTTCAGTGTTCTCAGTAGACGAGTTGTAATTATCTTAGTAAAAATTTTGTATAAAACTGATAAAAGACTGATAGGTCTGTAATTTCTAATATCTTCTTTATTGCCTTTTTTAAATATTAATATTAATACTGCATTATTCCAATCATCTGGTACATCTTTATCATTTAGACATTTGGAATATAACTTTGCTAAAAAAATTCTATTTCTTCACCTGCTTCTTTTAATATATCAATTATAATTCCATCATTACCCAGAGCCTTACCTTTCTTCATAAATTTAATTGCATGTCTCACTTCCTCATTTAAAATTCGGGGCAATTCAGAAGATATAATAGGTATAGGAGGTACTTGTTCTTTATTTCTATATAATTCTTAATAGAAGTCTTCTACACATTTCATGATGTCATCTCTCTTTTTAGTAATAATGCCATCTTTTTTTCTTATTGCAGATATAAATTTCCTACCAATACCAAAATGTTGCTTTACACTCTTTAGACTTTTATTGTCTTCTACAGCCTTCTTTGCTAGTTCACAATTATACTTTCTTATATCATTTTCAGCTCTTTTCTACACGATTTTGCAAAATTCGAGATATTCAATCCTATTTCATTCACCATTTTTGTATATCTTCATATTCCTTCTTTTCTTCATAAATTCTCTAGTCTCAGTAAAAATTTTATTGATCAATTGCTGCTTTTTTCTACCAGCTATCTTTGTTGCAGTTTTTAAAAGTGTATCAGTTATTTTCCTATTAATTTCATTCAAATCTGAATCATGTTCAAAATCTACTAATACTTGAAACCGATATGTAAGTTCTAATTTAAATTTATTAGAATGTTTCTGAAGATTAGAAATACCAACTGTAAATATTGTTTTTCTTAATAATTTTTGTCTCTCTAGTTTTGCATTAACACATATCTTACATCTTAATAATCGATGATCACTTCCTGTGTTAAATTTATTAAGAACATTACGATCTTGAAATATGTATTTTCTGTTAGTCAAAATATAATCCAATTCTGCTGTACCTTCATTTGGATGCTTCCATGTCCATTTCCTTTTAACCTTTTTCTCAAAAAAAGAATTCATAATATAAAGTTTTTCTTTTTCTGCAAACTCCACAAGTCTATGTCCTCTCTCATTTCTATTACCATAACCAAAATTACCTACAGCATTTTCGTCATTCATTTGTTTACCAATTCTAGCATTAAAGTCTCCCATAACAATTTTAAAATATTGGTTACTCTTATCAAATGCCTTTTGTACATCGATATAAAAATTTTCTACTACTTCATCACTATGAGAACTTGTTGGAGCATAAACCTGAATTATTTGCATTTGGTATCTGCTATTAAGTTGTAAAACTAATCTTGCCACCCTGTCCGATACACCGTCAATCTCCACAATGTTATTCTTCCATTTTTTATTTATAATGAATCCTACTCCACTTGTTTTCCAATATTTGTGCCTTTATAGTAAATTACATGTCCACTTTTTAAGCCAATTGTTTCTTCACCTCTTCTTCTAACTTCACAAAGTCCAATAATGTCCCATTTAATATAAGACAGTTCTTCTTATAATTCTTGCAATTTTCCTTCACTTGAAAGTGATCTGCAGTTGTAAGTACCTAAATAAAAAGTCATCATCAAATGGCAGCCTGAGTCCACAATCAGGGGATTCTTAGAACCCTCCACCTTCGGCCACCAACCGCTGCCTTGGTTGGTGACTTTACAGCCTCCTGGGAATAAGGGCCATGATTTATGTTTGTCTGGCATGATTGTATATATTGAAAAAATATTCTTAAACTTGGAGGTAAAAATCCAATAAACTCACCACACTAGCTAATGCGTGTTGGTGAGCAGCCCATCCATGTTCATATACTATATGAATAATCACATAGTAATAACAGCTACAACGACAAGAACATATGGAGTGGACATTAGGAACTTGCCCTGCTCGGTTCCTTTAAGGCCTCCAAGAGGAATGAAAGGGTCTTCTTTCAGTTAATAGCAAACTCCTTTCTGCATATATATATATTATTCGATGTCTGTATTTTTAAACCAATATTGTACCGGTCAAAACATGTTTATCCATCTAACAAGAGCTGGAACTCACAAAATGTACTTCAAACCCAGTCAAGCCTGAGATTTAGGTCAGGGACCAGCCTGAAATCCAACCCACTCTTTAAGCCCCAGATCAAACACCTAATGGACAACATAACAATGATGGCACATGAGATTTAATTCTTAATCCGGCCCGCTAGCAAATCAGAGAAAACAATAAGACTCATGGACTTAAACATATATATAAACAACTTAAATACTAGAGACATTCTAAAGATAAAATCTAATATATTTAATTCATAGGGGCTTTACTAATGAATAGTTATGGTCAATTAGTGAATTGAATTGATTCAATAATGAGACAAACTGATATATGATGAATTATAAAATATATTTATTGACAATTTCAAATGTATTTTGATATGACATTATTTAGGATTGGCAAATGCAGGCAGGCATTTTATTTATTAGGTAATATTACTCTACGCCATTTAAACAATAATTAATACATTGGCGAATAGGTTTATTGCTATTATTTAATGGAGCCAAATATCATGCTATATAACAAATCACTATGTTCCACTTATTAGTTATGCCCTTTTATCAGTTTGAGTGGCTATAATACATGAAATCAAACCAAGTCTGGAGTGAAACGTAATAATACATGTGATTATAATAAATTTTGGTATTAAATAAGGGCATATAAAGCATCCCAGATAGCTTTAGATCAAATGGGTTTTCAAGAATGCTTCGGTTCAATGCCGAAGATTGCATATTATGGAGGTAGAGTTGGCTATAGCTATTTTACTAACACGCTAGGCACAAATAAAATATAATATTAAAATTGCTCTGTGGATCGAAGAATAGTTTGTAGGGTTTTTGTGACCAACATCGGTTTACCCAATAACCAGTCGTCATGCTGCTAAAAGGGAACTTTTATTTGGTTCAGAAGAGGCAGGGGACTTACGTGCTAATCTGGCCCTTAGCTCAGTCTTAGCTACTGCACTACCCATAAAAGTCGAAGATGTGCTGGACTTACCATGGCTCCATCTTATATATATATATTAACAGCATAATGATAAAATATTAATAAATTTCACATCCGCCAAGCCAAAGTATATTATAAATTAAATATTATACATTAAAAAAACTCTAGTTTATCAGATCAAAAGAGCCAACTCTTCTGTAGCATGAGAAATATGATATGCTACTGACGGGAATATATATATACAAACTTTACATTATCCCATTCAATCTCTTTAGTTATCTATAACTACTAAACTTTTAAAAGGGGGGAAAGTATATTTAAGGGACTTACGAATACTTTACTAAAAAAATATACTTATGATTACACTCCAGGCTAGTTTAATCTTTAGTAACATAAATTAAAGTTTGCGAATTTGGATTTAGAAGCCACATTTTATATTCACATTAATTATTTACTAAATAACACAATAATAATGAGCCCAAAGGGTCACCATTACTTAGAAATAGGGTTTGAGACAGCGTGCAAAATCACATTATAATAACTAATAATTTGAAGATTTTAAGTTATATCTTAAAAAAGAAACATATTTTGTAACTAAATGAATGCCATTTGGAAACATAGGCTTAATTAATAATTATTAAAATAATGAAAAAAAAAAGTAAATATACTGCAGTGATCAAGTTATATAGCAAACCATTAAATCAATAAAGAAATTTAGCATAAGTAGGTCATTTATAGTATTCAAATAATAGAAAATTAAGACAGAGTTTACATTAATAGTGTTAGCTAACCTGACTTTGAAGAAATAATCATCATTTTGAATTTTACACAAAGCTCTGAGATTTTAATAATATTAAGACAGTTCTCCTATAGTTGGACTGGAGGTAATCAAGGCATGAAGGCGAGTTCTTTGGTGGCTTATGGCATCTTCAATTTAGTTGGGAGACAATTTAAAATGGTGTTTCTGAAGCTGGACGGAAATTGGAACGAAGGCAAGTCCCTTTTAGCGGCTTACAGCATTTTTTATTTGGTATAAGCTAATTGGTTGTTGCTTCGGCATTGGATGTATTGAACTTCAGTGTTTCATCACGGGGATGGCAGCTATTCTTGCCTGACTAGCAGGCCATAGTTAAATTAACATATTTTTAGCTTTTCGTAGCAACAGCTCTTCAAAAGTAAGATGGAGTATATCTGACCGCTTAAAATATGACCTATTTTTATATTTCCACCAAGCCCTAAGATCTTTTTGGAATTTCGTTTGTCTCAGGACCAATTGACTTTTAATTAAAACCAAATCATATAATCTAATTTCTACTACTGGTAAAGTCTCCGAGGTGTTATTTTTAATTTACTTAAAAATTAGTAAAATATATAAATCATATAATTTGATTCAGATTTCACTAATTAAATTCCTTTTTAGGTGTTATAAAATGTTAAAGCTTAGCAGAAGTAACGGTATTCTGATTTAATGATAAAGACTTTTGTTGAAACAAAATCAATCAGTAAACTAGATTTTACTTTTACCCCAGGTGCGGTCACTAATTGATTTCTTGTTTACACAAAATTCTCATTTTTAATTATAAACTGATGATTTTTATTTTAACTTTTAACATATTTTCTTTATATTATTTATTTAAAAAAAAAACATATTTGACAGATCTTATAAAAAATACTTTAGTTTCAGCTATATCTATAAAACATTAAATCAGAAAAACGTTAAATATATTTTAAAGAAAACATTTTACACTATATCTTTTTATTTAAACTTAAATATATATACAAATCAATACAAGGTTTAAATTATCCATCCACATAGTGAATATAATTAAGAATTGACTGAAAATTAATAAAACATTTTATGAATAATTATGAGGATTTCTACGCTATAATTTTATCTAACCTGTCTAATTATAGCATATTTTTGTATGATTCTATTCAAGCGGCCATGATAGCAAAGTTTTACCGCTTGATGTATATATAACATTTTACATTTAAGATAGGTTTGAAACTTGTTAAGATGAGTAGGTCATTATGTTGATGGTGAAATGGATAGAGATTGGAAGGTTTCCATTTCATATCAGTAAACTTGGTAAAAAAAAACAAATAAAAAAAATGACTTTACTTATGCAAACATGGAGTTAAATTATGGCTTATTTCAAAGTATAAACTCATGGCCCAATTCTATGCTAAACTCATACTATATCATACTATATTACCCTATATAATACATTTAGTGCTTCTAACAATTATCAACACATACAATGAAATTATTGGTTATTAGTCAATATTTTAAAACTTAAACAGATATATACCCAAACGAGTAATCATCTTTGTCAAAGTAATGGATATGTTTATATATATATATTTATATATAATGTGTGTAATATATAAAGGGTGTATAGATAAAAGATATGGATAAAATATAAAGTGTATAATATATAAAGTGTATATAGAGTGTATAATATAAATATAAAGGGTATATAAAAAGGTCAGATCACTCACAAAAAGAAAACTAACAATTTAAATAGGATCTGGGTGTTGCTTAAGAAGTAACTCCATGCCGGGGTTGAAACAACATCCCAATAGATCATCATCATCAGTTGTCCAACCATCTTCATATTCTTCTTTCAACCTCACATGAGATCGCTTAGGGTGCACTGCCAAACTTTGCATGAATTTGCTGCCTTCATACAGTATCTCATTATGCAGCTCGAGATCATTTTCTTCAAATTTGGGTTCCTGTTCTGCTACAGATAATTTACTAGTATTTTCTATTGGAGTTTCTTGGTATGGGGTGTCTAGATGCTTTATATTATTAATATTACTCATGTTTACCATTGCTTGCATACATTTTACATTCCTTTCATTTTCAATGGTCTTTTCTTCAGTAAGTGCTTTTCCCCATTCCTTGCTTTTACTTTGTGTCACTTGGAATTTGTTCTTTTCCAACCCAATTTGTTCTTCATACAGACAAACCATGTCATTTTTATAATCGATCTGGCATTTATGTTCACTCAAAAAGTCACTTCCGTTGATTATGGTATTTTCCTGATCGACTTTGGCTTCCCCCTCTCTAAAATTATTTTCAGTATCATCTTCAGTCTGGCCAATAACTTGCACTACCTTCTGTCTATTAAGTTTGTTAGCTTGGTAATCACTAGCAAAGTTGCTTTCCTTACTTTCTTTTTCTCTCTCTTCTTTCATTTCTGCTACATCTCTCATTTCTGGAATATATGCTGTGATAATGTTTTCTTCTTTGTCAGCTATTTGACTTCTTTGTAGCAAGTTTTCTTTTATTTCATATATTTTCTCTCTGATCTCCCTTTGGGCTTCTTCACACTCCTGGAATTTGCTGCCTAATTCTACACTAACTTATAAACCTTATCTATCAAATTCTTTTCTTGACATTCTACCTTCTCTACTAAGGCCTTAACTTCTTCTTTAATCACAACAAATTCCTTGCTATTTTTCTCCTGGTTTTTATGTAACATTTCTTTAAATTCTCCCCTAATTTCTTCAGATTTCTGCTGGCAGCTGGTTGACAATTCCTGTAGACCTTTGCACAACATTTCTTCCAACCTTTTATCTCTGTCTGCCATCTCTTATCTAATCTCTCTGCCAAGGGTTTCAAATCTTTGTGACATTTTCTGATACTTTCCTCTGCATCCTCTCTATATCTTTCATCCTTTTTTTCTGCATCCTGTCTAAGCTGTCTCAGCAACCAAGTCAAATCATGGCCTTCCTGCTTAACCTCCTCTATCAGTATCTGTTCCAATATTTCCGTAATTAAATTCTCTGGCAGAACTACAGTTTTCTGTTATCCTGTATAATCCTTTCAAAATTATTATTATTGTTCCTAATAAATATTTGATTTTTTTTAATTTGACTTTTATACTTTTAATATGGCTGTTTGCTCCTCTCCCCCTTCAAGAATGACTCATCCCCTTCCATCCCAACTCTATGCCTATCTCACTAATATATCTATAAGCTTACACCTTCATCTGGATGCCTGTCCAACATATAATAACTGACAAAAAAAAAACTTTTCATCTCCCTCTTTTTCTTTTTTTTTTTTTTTTTATAAAATATACGAAAAATCCCCCTTTTTTATCCCTTTTCTTTTTTTCTTGCTTTAATAAAGTATACAAAAAATTTTAAAAAATCTTTTTTTATATACCTAAAGTATAACACATATTTTAATATTAAAGTAAATTAATAATAACTTAACTCACCCCAGTCTCTTCTTCCAGCTGTTTTTGTTTTTTGATATACTTAAATAGCTCATGCTTATGACCTAATTCCATTTACCCATCTGCACCAATTTTAAACCTTTTAACTTTTGGTTAATTTGACCTTATATATATATTTCCTACTCATTCTAAACCACTCCAATTCATAAATTACTTTGATAAAACAACAAGACCTCATTTTCTTTTAATCTAAATTTCTTTTCTCTGCTCCCTAATGAAAATTAGAGGATGACTTTTAACTTGATCAACCATCCTTGGGCACCAGTCACTAGTGAGCAGGAAAGATACAAAATAAATTTAATAATTTTTTTTTTGCTATATACACACAAAATTCCATAAGTCAGGTTATGTAGGTGTTTCTATCGAAGCCCCATGTTGGGTGCCAAATGTGGAAAAAAAACATGTACCAGTCAAAACATGTTTATCCATCTAACATGATCTAGAACTCACAAAATGTACTTCAAACCCAGTCAAGCCCAAGATTTAGGTCAGGGACCAGCCTGAATATGAGCCCACTCTCTAAGCTCCAGATCAAACACCTAACTGACAACATAACAATGATTGCACACGAGATTTAATTCTTAATCTGGCCCGCTAGCAAATTGGAGAAAACAATAAGACTCATGGACTTAAACATATATATAAACAACTTAAATACTAGAGACATTCCAAAGATAAAATCTAATATATTTAATTCATAGTGGCTTTACTAATGAATAGTTATGGTCAATTAGTGAATTGGATTGATTCAATAATGAGACAGAAACTGATATATGATGAATTAAAAAATATATTTATTGACAATTTCAGATGTATTTTGATATGACATTATTTAGTATTGGCAAATGCACGCAGGCATTTTATTTATTAAGTAATATTACTCTACGCCATTTAAACAATAATTGATATGTTGGCAAATAGGTTTGTTGTTATTATTTAATGGAGCCAAATATCATGCTATATAACAAATCACTACATTCCACTTGTTAGTTATGCCCTTTTATAATCAGTTTGAGTGGCTATAATACATGAAATCAAACCAAGTCTGGAGTGAAATGTAATAATACATGTGATTATAATAAATTTTTGTATTAAATAAGGGCATATAAAGCATCCCAGATAGCTTTAGATCGAATGGGTTTTCAAGAATGCTTCGGTTCAATGCCGAATATTGCATATTATGGAAGTAGAGTTGGCTATAGTGATTTTACTAACATGCTAGGCACAAGTAAAATATAATATTAAAATTGCTTTGCGGATGGAAAAATAGTTTTTAGGGTTTTTGTCACCAACACTGGTTTACCCAATAACCAGTCATCATGCTGCTAAAAGGGAACCTTTATTTGGTTCATAAGAGGCGGGGACTTACATGCTAATCTGGCCCTTAGCTCAGTCTTAGCTACTGCATTACCCATAAAAGAGAAAGATTGGCTGAACTTATTGTGGCTCCATCTTATATATATATATATATATATATATAAAACAGCATAACGATAAAATATTAATAAATTTCACATCCACCAAGCCGAAGTATATTATAAATTAAATAAATATTAAAGAAACACTAGTTTATCAGATCAAAAGAGCCAACTCTTCTGTAGCATGAGAAATACGATATGCTCCTGATGGGAATATATATATATATATACAAGCTTAACGATTGCTCCTGATGGGAATATATATATATATATACAAGCTTTACTTTATCCCATTCAATCTCTTTAGTTATCTATAACTACTAAACTTTTAAAAGGGGAAAAGTATATTTAAAGGACTTATGAATACTTTACTAAAAAAATATACTTATGATTACACTCCAGGCTAGTTTAATCTTTAGTAACATAAATTAAAGTTTGCAAATTTGGATTTACAAGCCACATTTTATATTCACATTAATTATTTACTAAATGACACAATAATAACGAGCACAAAGGGTCGCCATTATTTAGAAATAGGGTTCAAGACAGCATGCAAAATGACATTATAATAACTAATAATTTGAATATTTTAAATTATATCTTAAAAAAGAAACATATTTTGTAATTAAATGCACACCGTTTGAAACATAGGCATAATTAATAATTATTAAAATAATCAAAAGAAAAGTAAATATACTGCAGTGATCATGTTAGATAGAAAAACATTAAATCAATAAAGAAATTTAGCATAAGTAGGTCATTTATAGTATTCAAATATTAGAAAATTAAGACAGAGTTTACATTAAAGACAGTGTTTACATTAATAGGGTTAGCTAACGTAATTTTGAAGAAATCATCATTTTGAATTTTACATAGAGCTCTGCGATTTTAATAATATTAAGACAGTTCTCCTATAGTTGGATTGGAGATACTCAAGCTGGCATGAAGGTGAGTTCTTTGGCAGCTTGTGGCATCTTCAATTTAGTTGGGAGACAATTTAAATGGTGTTTCTGAAGCTAGATAAAAATTGGAACGAAGGCAAGTCCCTTTTAGCAGCTTACGGCATCTTTTATTTGATATAAGCTTGTTGGTTGTTGCTTCGGCATTCCATCACGGGGATGGCAGCAATTCTTGCCTGACTAGAAGGCCATAGTTAAATTAACAAATTTTTAGCTTTTCATAGCAACAGCTCTTCAAAAGCAAGATGGAGTATATCTTCTCACTTAAAATATGGCCTATTTCTATATTTCCACCAAGCCCTAACACCTTTTTGGAATTTTGTTTGCCTCAAGACCAATTGACTTTTAATTAAAACAAAATCATATAATTTCTACTACTGATAAAGTCTCTGAGGGGTTATTTTTAATTTACTTAAAAATTAGTAAAATATATAAATCATATAATTTGATTCAGATTTCACTAATTAAATTCATTTTTAGGTGTTATAAAATGCTAAAGCTTAGCAGAAGTAAGGGTATTCTGATTTAATGATAAAGTCTTTTTCTGAAACAAAATCAATCAGTAAACTAGATTTTACTTTTACCCCGAGTGCGGTCACTAATTGATTTCTTGTTTACACAAAATTCTCATTTTTAATTATAAACAGATGATTTTCATTTTAACTTTTAACATATTTTCTTTATATTGTTTATTTAAAAAAAAAACATATTTGACAGATCTTATAAAAAATACTTTAGTTTCAGCTTTATCTATAAAACATCAAATCAGAAAACCGTTAAATATATTTTAAAGAAAACATTTTACACTATATCTTTTTATTTAAACTTAAATATATATACGAATCATTCCAAGGGTTAAATTATCCATCCACATAGCGAATATAATTAAGAATAGACTGAAAATTAATAAAACATTTTATGAATAATTATGAGGATTTCTATGCTATAATTTTATCTAACCTGTCTAATTATAGTGTATTTTTGTATGTAAATGGATGATGCCATTCAAGCGGCCATGATAGCAAAGTTTTACTGCTCAACTTATATATAACATTTTATATTTAAGATAGGTTCGAAACTAGTTCAGACGAGTAGGTCATTAGGTTGTTGGTGAAACAGAAAGAGATTGGAAGGTTTCCATTTCAATATACGTAATTATATAACTGAATATATGACTTCAATTTTAACAATGTAAAAATACTGCAAATTGAAAAAAATAACAATAAAAGAATTTTTAAAGGAAGCTATGCTAATATACAAATATAAACATGACTTAATTAACAGGCAAGCAGCAGACATTAAGATCACAGAATAGTTAGAAAGTTAGCATTTCAAAGCTGTAGTTGAGAAAGATTACTGGGGCAATCGAAAGTGCTCGTAAGTGGATAAAATTTTTAATTATTTAGTTACTGTATTTACAAATATTCAGTTATATAATTACACACACACACATATATATATATATATATGTGTGTGTGTGTGTGTGTGTGTGTGAATGTGCTTATATATGAGTGTACATATGGATTCTTATGATTTGAAATTATAAAATTTGTGTATCATTATTACACATTGATTTATAAGGGTCAACTTTTTGGCTCTCATGACTGATTTTCTTAACTTCAGCTAAAGATATGGAATAATGAATAAGTGCCAAAATTCATATGGAAGAGATTGTAATTGGGACTAGGTAAAGAGTGCTCATTTAGTATGAAATTTATGTTATGGGTAATTTATCTTTTTCAATTGTCTTTTTTTAATGTTATCTGAAATGTTTGATGGAATGGAAATTTTAAAAATATTATACATGAAAACATACTTATGAAGTTTGTTTTATTTCACATGTTTATGTGTAACTAAAAGTCAAATACATTAATATTAAACAGATTTAAATTTTATATTTGATCTAGGGATAGAGGGGGATAATGTATATTATAAGAAATGATTATTAAATCATTTAATCAAAGGGTAATAATTTGTCACTGATAAAATACTGGAAAAATGATGAAAATATCTCTAGTAATTGCGATCCGAATCAACTGAATAATGTTAGTTAGCATAAAATCCTTTTTGGGATTTTTTTTTTCAGATGTCTTTATTCACATATTTCAAGAATGTGTTGTGAAGACGAAGCTGTAAGCATATCTAAAAAACATCATTGATTGCTTCGAACATTTTCTTTTCTCTTCAGAGCAAGATATTTTGAATTAACGTAAGATAAATATAAGTAATTTGAAATTTATATTACAATTAAAAATAAGGTGAATTGCAATATTTTTAATCTAATGTAAATCTCTGAAATAAAATAATGTAAAATATGTTTGTATAAACGTGTGTAGGTATTTTGAGAGAGATTCTATTAATTAATTTTATTTTATTGTTACTGCCATAAAGTTCATCCATTATTTTCTAATAACGATCTTATTTTAAAATGATGGATTTGAAGATATAGCAAAATACATTAATGGCTTTTCACAGTTCTACAAATTTTAATGCCAGAAATTTATAAACGTTAATCCACCACAATCTGTAAAACTTTTCAGCAAATGGAATTAAATTAATGAAAACTTGAGCAAGAAAATTTGCATTCATGTCAAGTTTGAATAAAAGTGTTGGTGAGCTAAAAAAAGATAACAGTATGAAAGTATTGAAGTCGAATCGAAATAAAGTTATACACATCCACACACACATATATATATAACCTTATAATTCTATATTTATAAATGCAGTAATTAGACATATGTAAAAGTATAACTTTAAAAATTTTATCCACTTAAGAGCCGTTTCTAAAGCGCTCCTAAGTGGATAAAAATTTTAAAGTTATACCCCTAAGTGTATATTATTTTTAAAGTTATACTTTACATATGTCTAATTATTATATTTATAATATATATATATATATATGAAAAAGAAAAACAAGTTTTATATACGTAAAAACCTGCAATCGCTTGTATTAATGATCAATAGATGGAG
Organism: Epiperipatus broadwayi; assembly: GCA_028023455.1. Classification (NCBI taxonomy): domain Eukaryota; kingdom Metazoa; phylum Onychophora; class Udeonychophora; order Euonychophora; family Peripatidae; genus Epiperipatus; species Epiperipatus broadwayi. The sequence continues at coordinate 640,628 of JAQFVV010000278.1, forward strand.
CTTTACCAAGAGCTCAAAACAAGCGTATTCTGTTTACATAAACGTCAGAGTCAATATTCACTGTCTCTTTCATTTTGCTCCACCCTCAGATCAGCTGATTTCAAGCTGATTTGCTCTCATCAGTGAAGGGATAGGAGTTATAAAACTAGACCTAAAAACTGACTCCAAGCGTTTATGTAAAACGTTTCTATCAGTTTGCAAGCATGAATTTTTTAGACACGTTAAAGTCTTCAAACTCAGCCTATCAAACAAGATAGCTATATGGGTCTTATTTTAGTTCAGTTTCTCCACATAGTAAAAGTTTCTGCAATCTATATCATTGCAATATTCACTGTCTCTTTCATTTTGCTCCACCCTCAGATCAGCTGGTTTGCTCTCATCAGTGAAGGGATAGGAGTTATAAAACTAGACCTAAACACTAACACATTTATGCAGAACGTTTCTATCAGTTTGCAAGCATGAATCTTTTAGACATGTTAATGTCTTCAAACTCAGCCTATCAAACAAGATAGCTATATGGGTCTGATTTCAGTTCAGTTTCTCCACATAGTAAAAGTTTCTGCAATCTATATCATTGCAAGAAAACTTTAAAGGTACATTTATGAAAAAGAAAAACAAGTTTTATATACGTAAAAACCTGCAATCGCTTGTATTAATGATCAATAGATGGAGCTTTACCAAGACCTCCAAACAAGCGTATTCTGTTTACATAAACGTCAGAGTCAATATTCACTGTCTCTTTCATTTTGCTCCACCCTCAGATCAGCTGATTTCAAGCTGATTTGCTCTCATCAGTGAAGGGGTAGGAGTTATAAAACTAGATCTAAGCACTAACTCCAAGCGTTTATGCAAAACATTTCTTCCAAGCGTTTATGCAAAACATTTCTATCAGTTTGCAAGCATGAATCTTTTAGACACGTTAATGTCTTCAAACTCAACCTATCAAACAAGATAGCTATATGGGTCTGATTTCAGTTCAGTTTCTCCACATAGTAAAAGTTTCTGCAATCTATATCACTGCAAGAAAACTTTAAAGGTACATTTATGAAAAAGAAAAACCAAGTTTTATATACGTAAAAGCTGCTATCGCTTGTATTAATGATCAATAGATGGAGCTTTACCAAGATCTCCAAACAAGCATATTCTGTTTACATAAACATCAGAGTCCACCCTCAGATATATATATATATATATATATATATATATATATATATATATATATATATATTTCCATTCTTGCTATTAAAAGGTATGAAGGTTGCCTTGACAGCAGTGAGAAATATTGATTACTATATTTACTGTGAATGTTTAGATGGTTATTGGTTGGTATCTAATTATATATATATGGAGATTACTAATAGCTCTAATCAAGCTTTTATTTTATAAGTGCCAAAAGAAAAAGGGATTCAAAATCTCTATCGGGGGTTTATATCTCCATACCAATTGGTTTCAAGCTTGTGGCTCACTTTAGTGGAGTGCTGGGACTCTAGAAACTAGATCGAAAATACTAACTCAAAAATCAGCACTTATACAACATGTTTCTATCAATTTGAAAACATGAATTTATCAGACACATAAATGTTTTCAAATCCAGCCTTAAAAACAAGATAGCTATATAGATCTGAATTCAGGTCAGTTTCACAATATAGTAATAGCCTCTGCAATATATAGCATTGCAAAAACCTTTGAAGGTATACTTATAATAATTAAAACAAATCATAAATGTCATAACTTGCTTTTAAGCTTGCATTTTATGATCACTAAATGGATTTTACCAATAGCCATAATCAAGCTTTTATTTTATAAGTGCCAAAAGAGAAAAAATTCAAAATCTCTATTGGGATCCCTATCTCCAGACCAATTGGTTTCAAGCTTGTGGCTCACTTCAGTGGAGCACTAGGACTCTAGAAACTAGATCTAAAATACTAATTCAAAAGTCAGCACTTATAAAGCATGTTTCTATCGATTTGAAGATGAATTTATCAGACATGTAAATGTCTTCAAATTGATAGATACATGTTTTATAAGTTCTGACTTTTGAATTAGTATTTTAGATCTAGTTTCTAGTGTCCCAGTGCTCCACTGAGGTGAGCCACAATCTCGAAACCAATTGGTCTGGAGATAGGGAACCGAATAAAGAGTTTGAATTTTGTCTCTTTCAGCACTTATAAAATAAAAGCAGCTATTGGTAAGCTCCATCTAGTGATCATAAAATGCAAGCTTAAAAGAAAATTATGAAATTTATGACTTGTTTTAATTATATATATATATAATGTATGAGGGATTCAAACTCAATATTAAGTGTTAAAAAATGTAATAATATTTATGAAGAAATGATTTCAAATACACTTTGCATAATAAAAAAAATGCTAATATTTTTTTATTTAATTAGTAGATTATACTATAGATTGAGATGAGAGAACTTATGAAGAAAAGAAGGAATATGAAGATATGCAAGAATGATGCATTAAAAAGAATTGAATATCTCGAATTTTGTAAAATGGTGCGGAAAAGAGTTGAAAATGATATAAGAAAGTATAACTGTGAACTAGCAAGAAAAGCTGTAGAAGAAAATAAAAGTCTTAAGAATGTAAAACAACATTTTGGTATTGGTAGGAAATTTATATCTGCAATAAGGAAAAAAGATGGAATTATTACTAAAAAGAGGGATGACATTCTACAAGATTTTTATCAAGAATTATATAGTAATAAAGAACAAGTACCTCCTATATCTATTACATCTTCCGAATTGCCCAGAATTTTAAATGAAGAAGTGAGAAATGCAATTAAATGTATGAAAAATGGAAAGGCTCCAGGTAATGATGGAATTATAATTGATATATTAAAAGAAGTAGGTGAAGAAACAGAAAAAATATTAGCAAAGTTATATACCAAATGTCTAAATGATAAAGATGTACCGGATGATTGGAAGAATGCAGTAATAATATTAATATTTAAAAAAGGTGATAAAGAAGATATTAGAAATTACAGACCTATCAGCCTTTTATCAGTTTTATATAAAATTTTTACCAAGATAATTACAACTCGTCTACAGAGAACCTTGGATTTTCACCAACCAAGAGAACAAGCTGGATTTAAAAGTGGTTTTAGTACAGTAGATCATATTCAAGTATTGAGAGAAGTTATAGAAAGGACAAATGAATATGAGTTGTCATTATGTTTTGGATTTGTAGATTATGAAAAGGCATTTGATTCTATAAACATTTCTTCAGTGATTAAAGCATTGGATCATCAAGGTATAGATCCAGGATATTGTCATATTTTAAAGAATATTTATAAAAATGCAACAGCAACAATTAGATTACATAATGATACTGGGAAAGTCAACATTGAGAAAGGTGTAAGACAAGGTGACTCCATATCTCCAAAACTTTTTACAGCAGTGCTGCAAGAAGTATTTTGTGGATTAAAATGGGAAACTAAAGGAGTGAAAGTAAATGGAGATTATTTAAGTCATTTAGATTTCGCAGATGATGTAGTTGTTTTTGCAAATAATGCTTCCGAGCTGGAGGAAATGTTGCAGGAGTTATCAGATGAAAGTAGGAAAGTAGGACTAAAGATAAATGTTAAAAAGACTAAAGTAATGTTTAATCAATTTGCTCCAAATATGAAAATAAAGATTGATTATGATGAATTAGAAGAAGTTAAGAGTTACAAATACCTTGGTCAGATTATTAATACAGATGGAAACATAATAGAGGAAATTAATCATAGAATTAAACTTGGTTGGAGTGCTTTTGGTAGAAATAACTTGATATTAAAAGGAAATATGCCTATGTGTTTGAAAAGAAAGGTTTTTAACAAATGTGTTTTACCAGTTCTTACTTATGGATCTGAGACTTGGAAACTTAATAGAAGATCAATACAGAGACTTCAGACCACTCAAAGAAGTATGGAGAGATGTATGTTGTGAGTAACAAGAAGAGATCGAAAACGCAATGTATGGGTAAGAGAACAAACAGGTGTTACTGACCTCATTGAAAAAATTAAAAAATTGAAGTGGAGTTGGGCTGGACATATTGCTAGAAGAGATGATAATAGATGGACAATTGAAATTTTAAACTGGATTCCAAGAGATTGTAAAAGACCCAGAAGGAGACCACATGTAAGATGGATGGATGAAATAAGAAAATGTGTAGGGGTGATGTGGAGAAGAGAAGCTAAAGATCGGAGAAGATGGATTAAACTTGGAGAGACCTTCATCCTGCAGTGGATTGATAATGGTTGATAATGATGATGATGATGACTATAGATATGAAAATGTATTAGTTGAAAGTTTACTAAAATTGACTGTAGAAAATTTGACTTATAAAAATTTCCAATATGCATATTTAAAAATAATTACTTTATAATTATATCTATATAAGAATTTATTATATGTCATTCTTTTTACAAATTAAATAATGCCTAATGCTATACTATTAATTATAAAGAACACAGAAATTCAGATTATATTATAATACTAGCCAAAAACCAAAATTTTACTAAAATTCTTTCACTATCTTCCTTTCATCTACTAACTAATAAAGCCTTTCATTTGAAAAGCTCTTTTTGTTGATAGATGAAACCGTGATAGTGGAAGAATTTTAATAAAATTTTGTTGTTGGAGGCTAGTATTGTAATGTTATATGTTACCATTCTTTTTATATCTGACATGAAATGCTCTAATATAAAGGTGCATTAACAAAGTTAATAATTATTCACCATTCATAGTTCTTTTTTATTTTAGTCATCTCCAATTAAATTTTTTTTGATAAAGTGCACCATAATCATGGTCTTGTATTTAAACAAGGCAAAACTCTCCATACAGTAGTGCCACCCTGTGCCAACCAGAGAAATCAATGGATGCCAGAAGGCTTGTGCATTAACAATTATGTGCTAATATAAGAGATAGTGATCATGTGATCTTTAATGGTCTTGTATTTCTAATTGATTTCATTAGAATACCTTATTTGTTTAAGCTCTATCATTAATATACAATACCTTTATATTGAGTGTTAGTTGAAACACTTAAATCTCAACTGTTTTTGTGTTTAATTTTTAAATTCAAACTTAAAAAAAAAAGACAATTAGTTTTGTTAAGGCTTATGAATATAAGTTCACCATTAATTATACCATTTATTCCAGGTATGAGTTTGTTAAGAAATTAACTATCAACAAACATCATAATAAAATTTGTAGAGGTTTAAATTTGGAAATGTATTTATTACTGGCTTTATTAAATATTGCAATTCTCTTTCTAATTTTCATAGTCATTAATTATTTTGGTTTTGTATTCCATTATTCCTACAACTATATGAGACAGAACTTGTTAAATTTATGTCTAAATTAAATGAGCATTAAAACTATGGATTATCTTGATTCTGTTGACAAGACTCCAGTAATATCTGAAAAAATCAAATCTGATGGGATTTGCTGTTAGGTTTGGGGGAAATGTAATTGAAACCTCATAAAAATTCTATTTCAATGTCACAATTTTTGGTTGGTTTTATTTCCCGAAGAGCATTTTGAAAGGGGATATTGATTTCAGGTATGTATTATGTGCTGAAACTAGAATTCATTTTGTTATATATCAGTTTATAACTCCTGTGAGGTGATTTACAATCTCGTATCTAGTGAAGGAATGTGTAATAGAAAAAGTTGCTCCAAAAAGTAGACTTGAGTATATCAGTAATATTTCTCATATTATTTAATTGCATCTGTAGAAGATTTTTTTGTGCTGAGACTTTTTTTTCTGAATAGGAAAATAATAATCACTAGTAGAATATGCAACGTCAAGAACACTGTCTTGAAACTATTTATATCACAACTACATATAATTGTCCCTGTTATATTTTCTAAAGCAGTTTTCTTAAAAATTACTTAATCTAAACTTTGATAGATGATAAGTAGTATATTATAGGGTTGTGTTTCAGTCTGATTTTAGATTCATATTATTTCAGATGAAAAGTACTGTTTTTGACAGTTTAACAATAAGATCATAGTCTTTGAAAAATATATTCAAAGACTTCTTATTTTTATAAGAACTATTTTATATTTCCTAAAAATATGGTTTTAAGGCAGGACAATAGTATTGGTATAAATCTAGGGGGGGGGGGCTTTCTGTCTATAAGAGCACCATTGTAAACTTTAGATATATTCAAAAGTCACAATTACATTTTTAAAGTCTTCAGCTAAAACAAATATTTGACTTATAATTATTTTTATTAATGCCATTTACTTATTATGCAAAAGAAATAGAAATAACAAATTTAATAAACTAGAACAAAATCAATAAAAATTATTTAAACAAAGGCAAAACTCTCCATACAGTAGTGCCACCTTGTGCCAAACAGAATAATCAATGGATGCCAGAAGGCTTGTGCATAAAATCCCTATCTAGTGCCTACTCATCCAATATCCCCAGACTAGTTTGCCTTTGTTTACAACAATTATGTGCTAGTATAGAGAAGGTGATCATGTGATGTTTAGTGGTTTAAAAATTATTTGTTATTCAGCAAGAAAATTAAAACTTGATGTGTAATTTCCTAACAAAACATGCAATATTTTTGTGAGGTATTCATTTATCAGTTGTTCTCATAGTATGACTTTACAAATTTAATTGTTGTGTATAATGATTCATAAGAATATATCTTCACAAAAATTGGAAATTAGTTTACAAGCAGCTTCTTTTAAATTAGGATATTTCAATTCTGGCACAAGTATCTGCTCATAATCTTATTTTTTATGAGCTCAATGACAATAGTTTTTATTTTTCTGAATATAAATTAAAAACAATTCCTGTATTGCTTGATTTACTTACTATTCAAAAATAATATTAGGTGAATACATTTGGCAATGCATAAATTAATATAAATAGTAACATTGCTTGATAAAGTCCAAATAAAAACTGAATCAATAAGGTTGAACAATATATTATATTTCTAAGATATGGTAACAATAAACCTATTGAAGTTGCTGATGTAAAGTCATAAAAAATCATTTCAAAACTGCCTTCACAAAAAAATAACATATATTGTTTCAAAGCAAGACATAAATATACCATACTAATATAAAGTATATTATTATTTTAATTCAAAAGCTTTATGAACTGCAATGGATTATTTAGAGAGCTGAATGCAGCTTGTGAACTGCACTTTATCCATTCCCATCCTAAATAAACTTTCTGGGAGATCATCAATAAAGCTTTTAAATAAAGTAAATGTGAAAACTAATATCCTTGGAGATCACTGTATAAATATCACATATACAGTTATCATGATATACACAAAAGCTAAACTCTACATACAGTAGTGACACCAGTGCAAGCCAGAGTAATCAATAAATTCAAAAAGATTTGTGCATAAAATCCCTATTAAGTGCCTACTCAAACAATACCCTCAGACTAGTTGCCGGATTGTGGATTTCATCCGTGATGAGCCTTGGATCTGAGAGCACTGCATCTAGATCTGAGGATCTACTGACTTCTTGAATCCATTGATTACTCTGGTTTGCAATGGTGGTGCTACTGTATGGAGAGTTTAGCCTCTGTGTAAAAAGCTTGTGTATGCATAAGAAATGGTGATCATGACATATTTAGGGGTATCATCATTAATGACATGTCATTTTTTAATAGGACATTTTTTTTTCAAGTAAAATATTTTTTTTGCATTTATGAAGTTCAACAATTTTCAGAATAACATTTTTTCAATGATCTGAGATTAGAACAACAAAAGTAGTGTCATAATTAAATTTATTTTGATAGCTCTTTTCAAATAAAGTTGATAAGAATAAAACTTGCCCCCAGATGTTTTTTTCTGGTCTATACATAATAGTATAGAAATATTTTTTATTAATATGATTTTTAAATGACTTATATGGATCACGTAACAATAATATTGGGAAATATTTTTTTTTACCTTTATTATGATTATTTTATTTTAATAGTGATATAGTTTTGCTTTTTTATAAAAATTTGAAATAATTTGTATATTAATAATATTCCTGAATAGGTTTTCCAATCATTGCTTTCGTATAATTTCCAAACTTTATTCTATCTACTCCAAAACATGTTTTGATTTAAGTGTGTGCGTTTAAATAAATTTATAATTACAACTTTAAATTATCGTAATAGATTTCTCACTATAAAATTTTTCTACTGACTCATTGTAAATCGAAAGATTTCGCGAGTATTATTAATGTGTAATAAGAAATGTGGACTTAATCAGTGAAGTATTGAATAGCTTCACGCTCTCAGATCTAACCGCTTCAGCTTCACCTATTTATATACAAAGTAGGTTGAAGTAAAGAAGGGTTTCTCTCTTTTCTTCCAAAACATAAGCTTGTGGTTAAGACCTGTAGAAGTCCCTATTATCGCATTTTTAAGGGCATATTCTTGGGGTTACAGCCTTAGTAAATATTAATTAGGTCTTATTGACAAATATTTCTGGAAGTATTCTAACATTCCTGATTTTTTTTCTGCTTTAAGACAATCAAGAGCAACAAGTTTGAATGTATTAATATTCACTGTTTCATTTGATTAAGATTTTTGAGAAAAATTGTGAAAGAAATAATTATAATCTGAACTAAGGGTAATATTTTTTCATTCCATCAATCTTAACATAACAAGTCTGATATATAAAATTATTAATTCTATTGAAATTAACACTGATAGTTTTTCTAGAAGAGATTCTATAATCGAACATATAAAACAATGAGAAATATTTTTGACTATGGACCATAAAGTTTTTTTCTATGGTCTTTCTTCATCGTTTTTATTAAATTATCATTTAGATATTTAAAAAAAATTTACAGCAAGTTTTTTTATTTTAGTAGGTAAGTGTAGTCATTATAAAGCACTTCTGTATTAAAAACCAACCAATAACAATCACTTTAGAAATAATTGAGGGGTAGACTCTTTGATAACTGTTGTTACAAATGTGTTAGATCAATGGTTGCAAATGAATTTGGAAATATTTTAGTATTATTATATTTTAGATATGAACTATATTGAGTATAGTTTTTTTTCTTATATTCCATTTCAGGATAGGATCATTTTTAATCCTCGGAATGTAAATTCCAAGAGTGATAAGACTTAGTTTATGTTAACAATTGGAGAAAAATATTCTGTATTTGTAGATTATCAAATAATGATAAACCAATATTTATCAAAAGAAAACATATATCTGGGATTGTCTGTATTCCCTTTCTACCTAAACAAAATGTTTTTGTTTTGATTGAGGGATATTATTACAGAAATGTTTGGTTCCTTCCAAAAAATTTTTGAAGAAAATATATTTTTATTATCAGCAGAAAGTAAAGTACTAATTGACCACATTACAAGTTCTAGGATTTTTAAAAACATGTTTCTAACTTAAATGAAAATGAACTTGTTCTATATCTATAATTTACGAATTTCTAATGGTCGTCTAAACAATAAAAAATTGATTTGTGAGCAGATTCAACCCTGAAAAACAGAATTTTCTAATACGAATTTGTCAGAAGTTTGGATCCATTAAAAAATAGTATATCTTTCTTTGGAAAACCCAGCCTTAAACATTCTAGATCTGTTCGCATCCACATATATTTTCCTATTTCATTGCTATTACTAATTAAAATTAAGAAGAACTCTTTTATCAATGGAAATAATGGAAAACCATCTATGAATTGTTGTGTCATATACAGTATTTCAATTAATATTGATTTATTTTTGTAGCAATATTCAAACACATCTATCACATTCAACTGTTATTAAAATTTCTTTTGTCGAATTATTTAATTTTTATTTTAACTATTATAATAAAATAATAAATTTTTAAACATTTATTAATTTATTACAATTAATACACAAAAAGAGATATAAAAGTAATGTTTATCGAATTACGTTGTTTCAATTATCAATAAAAAAAATAGGCATTTCATTTTACAGGATGTTTATAATATTTGCAATTTTTAATTATTTTGTATTATAATGAAAATGTAAATAAAAAATAGGTAAATAAACTACATATAAATACAATAAAATTGCATAATAATGGAATATATCTTTATTACGAATGTTTTTTTTATTTTTTATTTTGGGGATTGCAAATGATTGTAAGTAATACATGAGTCTTTTTATATTGGTGAGTTTGAAAAGCAAAAAATAGATAGATAGACAGAAAGACAGACCGACCGACCGACCGACAGACAGACAGACAGATAGACAGACAGATAGACAGATAGATAGATAGATAGATAGATAGATAGATAGATAGATAGATAGATAGATAGATAGATAGATAGATAGATAGATAGATAGATAGATAGATAGATAGATAGATAGATAGATAGATAGATAGATAGATAGATAGGTAAGTAGAGATTATGTTTGAAAATTATTTTTCTTAATTAGTTGTGAATTCTCAGATACTTTTTTTCCATTCTCACAAATTCAGTTTCTTTTCAATTTTGGGAAGAGAAAAATTTGAATTGAAAAATACAATAAAAAGATAAATTAGTTTGAGAAAAATTATCATAATTTCAATAAAATTTTTGTCATTTTCTATTGCATTTATTAAACTTATTGCATAAATTTATATAAAACAATCATTTATTTTTACTTTTTGAGGCATTAAAATATATTTAAAACAGAGATAATAACTTTAAATTTAAAATCAGTATTTTTTCATTCATTCATCTTTCAATCCAGCATATAGTGAATATACTTCAATGTTTTAAATAACAAAGCAGATCTATAATTATTACTGGTTATACTACAGAATTGAAAAAAAAAAAAATAAAAAAGTGCAGTTTCTACTTCAATTCAATACTATGCAAAACCTCATCTATATAAAAAAATTACATATACTTTTAAAACATGTATATTTGATGAATTATAAAAAAAGTAATCAACCCATTTGCAGAACCAAAATCAAGAATACAAACCATGGAAAATTTGATTTAAACTAATGACTCTATCTTGAGAGAATTTGCTATTAAACTTGCAGCTAATGATAAATTTACCATCTCTAAAATACGCAAATGTGAAATTATATGAAATAGATTTCAAATACTCAATTTTTTTATCAGTGCAACCAAGGAATGCAGTGAAGTTAAATGTATGGTTTCTAATTTAAATTAACTCTGAGAATATCATCAATGTTAAGATGACATCACATGACCACCACCTGATGAAGGCCACAAGCCAGAAACTAGTCTGGGGATATTGTATGAGTATGCACTAGATGGAGATTTTATGCACAAACCTTCTGACATCCATTTATTACTCTAGCTTTCTGTGTGTGGCAATACATATATTAAGATGACATCACTGAAAACCAGATAATTATGATTTAAATGATGAGTGCACAGCTAAAATTATCTATAGTTATTATACAAATGGCAGTTTGACAAACTTGGTTTATAAAAAGTAACAGTATTTTTCTATCTAATATAATTTTTCAATTGATTGACAAAAAACTTAAGATTTATGAATTAAATATTAAAAAGGATATGGAAACAATCTCAACTTATGAATCTAGTGTAATACTAAATTTGGGAAATTGTCACCTGTTCAACCACAGCCATATTACAATTATACTATATAATTGGTAATCTCACATGTTGATTTTCATCAAAAAAAATATAAAAAGTATACCAAAGAATGAGTTGATTTTAATTCTGAAGATATTATAAAAATGATTGGTTTTCAAAAGAAGTTAAAATATGGATGAAGATTACAATGCATAGCAATATTTTTTTAAAAGAATAATCTATAACTAATAATTTGTTTAATTTTAAGACTACTCAAAACTGTGGCAAATCAAAAATCAAAAATTCATCTGTGAAAAATTCTATATATTAAAAAAAGAGAAGAAAAAATTTTCATGGGTTATCATAAAAGGTAAATAAACCAACAAAACATCACATATGACCATTTCCTATGCTTACACAAGCTATTTTTAGCAATAGAAAACTCTCCAGACTATAATTCCACCCAGCTCAAGCTTTAGTAATCAATGGATGCAGGAAGATGTGTGCATGAAATCACATATTGGATGAGTAGGCACTAGACAGGGATTTTGTGCAAAAACTTTTTTGAATCCATTGATTAATAAAGCTTGCACTGAAAGATACTACTGTCTAAAGTGTTTTTTTCAATGCTAATGAAATGTGAAAAAGTTTGCAAATTATAGTGGGATAATTTTTATGATTGAGTGATTTCCATTAAAATAATTTTATTGGAAGTAAATATAAATAGTCTCTAATTCAAGAAAACACATAAGCAGATAATAAAATATTTCAATTATTGAACCCTGGTATATTTGTTACAGAAGCTTAAAATCATAAATATTGCAATATTCTTATGAGTGAAAACACATTACACTTTTTTTTAATGCTCCTAAAGCAGAAATTTAAAGAGGCTGCGAAGAATCAATTATTTTTTTAATAAAATTTATTCAAAATCTTAATTTAAAGTTATAAATATTAATTCTTATTAAGCGCAATGTCAGCACGTAATACTTATATAAAGCTAAATCTTTAGTACATGCGCATTGAGTGCTTAATTTTAGCAAGAGACCTCTACAAATCATAACACGAGATTCGACTTTATAAAGATAAGAGGGACTCTCTAATCTCTAACCTATTTTTCTTAATTATATAGGCAAATTCTAGTCTTTGTTGAAATCCAATGTCATTAAATTAGTAATAATTATATTTATAAAGTGCATACTCGTTACATAAAGTAATATTTATTAAGGCTATGCACCTGAAAAAATGACAGTAGGGACATCTGCAAATCTTTAACATAAGATTTATTTAAAGGACAAGAGCAGCCACAAAGCATTAAATTAGATAAAACGTACATGCAATTTTTTTTACAAAATTATAATGAGAATGACTTAGAATATTATAATTCTGATTAAAGTTAATCAAGTGAACAACAATTAATGATTTCAATAAATGCCACAGTAAGTTTAGAATAACAATTGAAAAAATAATTGTAAGCTAACTGAAAACATTATTAAGTGGAAACTAACATTTTTTTATCATTGACAAAAATTTAATTTATTTAAAGTGACATTTAAAAAGTTTAATCAGTATGGATGACACTTAAGCCTATGATAGTTTTTTTTTTTTTTCCAATTTCAGGCCATATTAATAGAATACAAAAAAAACCAGTTTAACCCTTAAACCACTAATTATATTATTGATTGTATGAGGTAAAAATCAAATCTTTTAATTGGCCAACTCACAAACTGAAGACAAAGCCTATTGTTAAAACATATTCGCCTATAATATTAAATTCAACTCAGATACGTTTATAAAAAGTATATTACTAATTTTTCAGGTTATGAAAGTGAATGAAAGTTCTTTCAAAAATAAATTGCTATTTATTTATTATAAAATATTCAATTTCGGCAAATTTAAAAGCAAATGTCTAAACAAAAAAGTGCTGATGCAAACGCTTTTTTTCAATTTTACGTTATGGAAAAGTAAAGATTTCTTTTTGCTAAATCTTAAATATTTTTACTAAAATCTTCAATATTTTTCGAAAATAATTTTGTTTTTTTATTATATTTTTTAAAAATTATTTTTTAATTTTTCAAATTATACTTTTTTAATACTTAAATCACATTCGAAATGAAAATCTCAGCGTTTTTCTTTATTTTCTTTGATCAGGCAGTTTCTTTGTTCTTTCCAGCCAATCAGAATGTCTTTGTCAGCTGAGAGCCAATCACTGACAAGCTTCTTTCTTTGTTTAGCTTTAAATGCAGGTTTTTTGATTTCTTACTTGTAAAATAATTCGGAAGAGGGCACCATCTTACAGAACTTTTAAAAACCTAATCAATTACTGTCAAACGAATATCCTAGCATTAAAAATAATGGAATTAGAGTGACATCAACTGTTGACAAGAGGCCTCATAAGAGGCGGCAAAAGGGTTAAAGATTCTTTTATTAATATGTGTGTTTTTTTAAATATTTGTAAAAGAAAATAATGGATATAAATGTGAAGAGAGTGATATTTTCACACTCTCAAGTCAAGCTGTTTTAGATTGGTCTATATAAATAAGAATTTAGATTAAAGATAAGATAACCACACTTATCTTTATAAAGTCTATCTTTTTTTGAGATTTGAAAGGTCCCTCTATAATCAAAAATTACATTATTTGGCTATTATACAAATGTTTAAGGCACACGTAAAAAAGATTAAAGCATTTTACCTGCTTACAGACTTCCAGTGTACTTAAATAACCAGAAAGTTACATTAGATTCTATATTTCCATTCAAAAGATCTTAATATTAACTCGTAAATCACATGAGTTCATGTAAGTTAATTTGTGAAAAGGGCATAGTGGATTTAAATATGAAGAGAGTAACATCTTCATGCTCTCACATCAAGATGCTTCAGATTGGTCTATATAAACAAGAATTTAGGTTAAAGGTGAGATGGTTGCTCTTATCTTTATAAAAGCTATCTTATGTTGAGGTTTAAGTGGTTAATGAAAACCTACATTGTTTGGCTATTATGCAAACATTTAAGGCACATGAAAAAAAGGTTAAAGCCTTTTTTTTTCTAATTATAGACTTCTTGTGTGCTATTATCAGAATGTTATATTAGTTTCTATATTTCCATTAAAAAGATCTTAATATTAACTTGTTGTAAATTACAAGATTTTATATAAGTTAATTTGTGAAAGGAAATAGTGAATTTAAATGTGAAGAGAGTAATATCTTTGCACTCTCAAATCAAGAAAATTCATATTGGCCTATATAAGTGAGAATATAGGTTAAAGAAAAAAATTGCTGCTCTACAAAGTCCCCATCTTGTATTGAAGTTTGAGAGGTCCCTCTATAGTCAATAATTATGTTGTTTGGCTATTAAACAAACATTTCAGGTGCATGTAAAAAGGATTAAAGCCTTTCTCTTTCTAATTACAGATTTTCTGTATGCCTACTATATAATCAGAATGTTACATTAGTTTCTATATTTCTACTAACTCATTGTAAATCACAAGATTTCATATAAGTTAATTTGTAAAAAGAAATAGTGGATTTAAATGTAAAGAAAGTAATATCTTAATACTCACAAATCAAGATGCTTCAGATTGGCCTACATAAATAAGAATTTAGGTTAAAAATAAAATGGTCATTCTTATCTTTTTAAAGTCTCTACCTTCTATTGAGATTTGAGAGATTGCTCTATAGTCAAAAAATACATTATTTTGCTATTATACAAAAATTTAAGGTCCTGGGGAAAATTTTAAAGCCCTTCTTTTTCTAATTACAGACTTCTTGTGTGCTTAATAAATAATCAGAATGTTAAATTAGTTTCTATATTTCCATTAAAAAGATATTAATATTAACTCATTGTTAACCACAAGATTTTGCTAAGTTAATTGGTAAAATGAAATAATTCTATAAGTGTTTTACACACAGACAATGAAGCTTAAAATTAAAATTTAATAAAATATCTAAGCACTTTCAGGAAAATATGTAATCCCATGTTCACAGATTTGAGTTTAATGAAAAAATATATAATATGCACATGATATGCAAACATATTACACCTACATACATCATTCACATAGTCCATTTTCTTGAAATGAAAAAGCAAGGTTCTCTTCGAAAAATTGCTGTAGGATTGCTTGCTATGTAGCAAGTTTTTTAACCTTTCTTTTTGTATCATTTCTCTGTATACAAACAATACTTGCTGCTAATGGTTGAAAAATGTGGCCAGTAGTTTTCTCATGTTCTGCAAATACTGAATTACTCTGTGCTTTTGTTTTTGTTGCATTATATAAATATTTATGTTGAGATAATCTGGTTACAACATTTGCCTTGGTTTCACTATAATATGAGGCATGGCAATTATTGTGGGGGCATGTAATTTTATATACAACATGAGGAGTCAATTCGGGTGTTATTTTGTCTTTTAGTATTATTTATTAATCTGTTAGTGGAGGGAGATGAATGAAAGGAAATTTTAAATTCATTGGAAAGTTTATTAATTATTTGTTTGGATAATGAGTGGATATATGGAATAAGGATGCATGGTTTGATTGATTTCTGTTGTTGATTTATTTTATAGAAAAATAGTTTAACTTTTTTATTAATAATTGTTCTTTTATGTCCTATTTTGACAAGATTATCTCTCATATCAGTTTCATATTTGCATAATGAGTAGTTTCTAAAAAGAGATGCTGAGAGGACTGAAAAAAAAAGATGGAATATTATTGCAGTTAACGCCGTCATTCCACAATTTATCACACACACACACACACACACACACACACATATATATATATATATATATATATATGCAATAAGCAAACAGTTAGACTTATACGGAAATTTGAACGAAATTTAAAATTTCTTGCAAATAAGAAAAATATTAAACTTGTAAATTCAGGTAGAAATGATTACGTTAACCTTACGAATGTTAACATTCCTGGTGAAATTAAAACAGTCCTTCAACGAGACTCCAAATTTATTGGTGGTCAGTGGAAACAACCAAGAATTGAGATAACTGCAGATGTAGAAGCAACTCTTATGAACAACTCTAATAAAGATGAAATCATCAATTTAATAGCTAACACTATGAAGAAGAAAAAATTCAAAATCAAAGCAAACGATTGGAATAATATGATATCAAGCACTAAACAATATTTTGACGACAAATCCATTATTTGCTTGAAAGAAGATAAGGGGAATAGGTTTGTGTTGATGAACAACAATGATTATTTAGTTAAAATTAACACACATTAATAAATTAGACTTTGAACAATTAAATGATTTCAATTATAAACTTAATAGAGATAAATTTGCATCTAATATACTTCAAACAAACCATGATAAAATCTTCTCTAAATCAAAATACCTTAGAATTTACCCCTCCACTTCTTCTCACCCTCGAATTTTTGTAAATGTAAACCTTCATAAACCTGATACACTCCTCAGGCTTATGCTTGATTTTGGAACATCACACTATTTTAAAACTGCTAATATAACTAATCGATGGCTTATAGATGAATTAGGCTTCAGAAGTTATAGCATCAAATCTTCTTTCGAGTTTGTAAACAAAATTAAAAAAGTAATTATATATCCAACATTTAAAATTGCATCTTTAGATATTACAGAATTATACGATCTATTGATTGTAAACAATCCATTAAATTAATTAGACAAGAACTTATGGATAAGAACTTTTCAACTACATGGTTAGAATTCGTCATTGAATTCTTAAATTGGTTTGATACTAATATAATTGCTATATTTAGAAATAAATGGTTACGTATGCAGAATGGTTGGCATATGGTCTTTCCATTAAGTGGAATTATTTCCAGTATAGTTCTCAACCACTACAAACAGCATATATTGCCTAAATATTTTAATGCAAGACCAAATATTATATATACACATTATGTTGATAACATATTTATTGCTGCTGCTGAAAATATTATATTTGATACACAAAACAATTTACAGAATATATCACCAAGCTTAACCTCACTATAGTATGGGAAGATTGATAATGAAAAGTTAAATACCTGGATATTTGAATTAGTAGACATATATATAAGATGGATTACCAAATGATTGTAAATCCTGTAGAAGTAAGAGGCTTAATTCATCCTGACTCCCAAGTACCTCAAACTCACAAACTTGCAGCCATCTCAGCATCTCTTTTTAGAAACTACTCATTATGCAAATATGAAGCTGATATGAGAAATAATCTAATACATTATATAGATGATCTTGTCAAAATAGTAAAGAACAATTATCAATAAAAAGTTACACTATTTTTCTATAAAATAAATATCATCAACAACAGAAAGCTAACAAACCATGCATCCTTATTTCATATATTCACTCACTATCCAAACAAATAATTAATAAAATTTCCAATGAATTTGAAATTGCCTTTCATTCACCTCCTTCCACTAACCGATTAATAATATACTAAAGACAAAATAACACCCAAATTGACTCCTCATGTTGTATATAAAATTACATGCCCCCACAATAATTGCCACACCTCATATTATGGTGAAACCTAGGCAAATATTGTAACCAGATTATCTCAACATAAATATTTATATAATTGGACAAAAACCAAAGCACAGAGTAATTCAATATTTGCTGAACATGAGAAAACTATTGGCCATATTTTTCAACCATTAGCAGCAAGTATTGTTTGTACAGAGAGAAATGATACAAAAAGAAAGGTTAAAGAAGTTTGCTGTATAGCAAGTGATCCTACAGCAATTAATCGAAGAGAAGCTTGCTTTTTCATTTCAAGAAAATAGACTTTGTGAATGATGGATGTAGGTTTAAATATGTTTGCATAGCATGTGCATAATATATATCTTTTCATTAAACTTAAATCTGTGAATATGGGATTACATATTTTCCTGAAAGCACTTAGATAATATTTTATTAAATTTTATTTTTAAGCTTCATTCTCTGTGTGTAAAATACTTATAGAATTATATTTTAACATTGAAGTAAAACTTTATTTATTCATTTATTTTAAAAGGAAATAGTGGATTTAAAAGTGAAGAGAATAATATCTCCTCCCTGTCAAATCAAGATGCTTTTGATTGGACTATAAAAATAAGAATTTATGTTAAAGATAAAATGGCTGCTCTTATCTTTATAAGAAAAGTTTTAAGGTTTGAAAGGTCCTTCTATAGTTAAAAACTACATTGGTTGGCTATTATACAAACATTTAAGGTGCATGTGAAAAAAGATTAGAGCTATTTTCTTTTTAGTCAATTCATTTTATTTTATTTTTAGGTAGTGTTGTGATGAAGAGAAATAAAAAACACTTTTAAACTAAAAATTGACACTTTTTGTAACCCTCTCCTTCCTCCTCTTCTCATTTTCTCAAAACCAAAGAAGATATTGAAGAGTTAAGTACTAGTAAAAGTTCACCAAATTTATAACATATGTTAAATCATCATTCTTCCAAAGAAATCTTCAATTGATTAACTAGACACCCCAGAATTTTTTATGAGATCAAATCAGTGTTTAAAGAGTGTATTAAAAAGAAAATGGAAATGTAGATAGCCAACTAGGTTGGTACCATTAAAAGATTATTTACAAAGTAATTTTATTGTTACGATGTTACTTTTATTGTTTTAAATGTTAGTTTTTTATTTCATAAAAATAAAATATATTTTACTTTTACAAATTCATCATGATTTTAGAAGGATTTAAACTTAAGGCATGAAAAACAAAAAAAAAGTACAATATTATACAAAGGTAAGCTTTCCTCCCTTTAAATAAAAAATCTTTTTAATCCTTTTATTATTTTAGTTACGTCTAAAATGTATTTGTCATAAATTTTATTCAAATCTTAAGTCTAATCATGTGGAAAATAAGTTTCGCCATAATACCCCCCCCCCCCGATAAAAGGTATATATATATGTATAAAGTTTAAATCCCTGAAAATCTAACTGCTGAACAAAAACATGATTTTTATTATTTCTTGAAACAATTATATCAAACAGAAATACCAATGTCACACAGTTATGAGCATAATTGGTCATTAAAACTATTAATAAGCTACTCTTGATATTTTTTCATCTGTTGTTTAAGCGCTTATAAAGATTTAAAAGGTCACAATAGTAAAATAGTTTATATATGTATATTTTCAAATAGATAACCAGCATTATATTATTATAATCAGATGATTAAGGATTGACCAAGATGGTTTGTTTTTACAAGATAGTCGTTATCATAATATATTTACAATTTTATATTCAATCTCCTCATTATCAATAGTATCGACAATTCACAAATGGGTATGGGCCGTTCAAACTGCCAGAAAAAAAAGATAAAAATATCAATAGACTAAAGATGAGTGGTCAAAGCAATCGATAAACCTCATTTTTTTGCAGATAGTAATATTGAAGCTATTTTTTTAAACAGACATAAACAGAAATAAAAATGCAAATAATTACCATATATCAAATATTTTTATAAGATTTTTTTAAAAAACTAGAAAAACAAAGAAAGAATAAAAAATAATAAATTACATTATGAAATTTTTTACTTGATATTGCTAATCAGATTTGAAAGAAAGATGCAGTGAAGTATGTCAAAGATTAAGATGAAAAGTGCTGGTTTACATTAGGAAGCTAAGGATTACACGGTAACAGGAAATAATTTAGTTCTTTTTTTAAAATCTGTCAAGAGAAAATGTTGCTGATTGTAAACGTGACTTGGAAAACATTTGCAGATTTTTATACCTTGATATGATAAAAATTGTTTCGAATTATTTGCTTTAATAAAAGCAATATTTTAGAAATTAAATGTTGCAAAGTTAAAAATAGATTTTGTGTGATTGACTGTATTAAAAGATAACATTTACGAGGACCTAATTATTGATTTTTTAAAAAATGCATTAATTAATTCATTTAGTAATTTAATTTCTTAATAAATTCAAAAAATATATATATTCTTCGTTTTTTAATACTATTTATAAGTTAGAAGACATATTTTGAAATATGAATTGTTTCTACAATACAAGCTTTTTCATACCTGCACTTCTATATGTAGTATATAGGGAGTTTGAACTCAGACTTTCAGACAACTCTCAACCATCCATGCTATCTCATACCTCTGATACATTTGATGACACACATGTCAAAAAGATAAATAATCACCAATAAACGTATTTCGTGCTAAACCAGAACTCGTCAGTTGGTGCAGATTATCATCTCCACACACACACACATATATAACGAAAGCTCAGCTTATATTAAGATAGCTAAGACATATATTTATAAAATCGCATTTTTAGGCTGTTGCATAATGTTAATCTGAAATTTCGATGGATGGCATTTTACTAGTGATTAGATGTCTGACTTTGACAGAATAGTATAATTAATTAGAGCTTTACCTTAAATTTAATAACCAGGAATTTTAAGGTCATTGATTTCATTTCCATGTTAGTAATATCTTTGATCAGGCCATAAACAATACCTGAAAAATAGCTAAGAAGAATACCACTCAAAATACGATTTTATATAACAACCTGTGACTTATTACTAATCATTGAATGCATTTGAAAGATAATGTCTGAATTTATTGAAAACGTGTATTAATTAAAAGTAGATGATGAAAATTGTCTATCACATTATTACTATTGGATTTTTTTTAAAGTAAAAAATAATAATTCAAGATTGTATCACAGATATCTAGCAGGAAGCATTTAACTATCCATTCAATATTGGTCAATAAATGGGTATTTGGTAATTTTAAGCTGGAAGGAAAAAAAAACCTGCATTATATTCAAAAAAGATGAATGATAATTCTGCATTTGTTAAAGGGCATCAAACATGAATGCAAATTTTAGAATCTGCTTTTATATTTTGTATAAATATATAGTTTATCAAAAACGAAATATTATTTTAGATCATTTGCTTGATGATAATAATAATCACATAATTTAATTGTTCAAAAAAGTAAATAATGCTCGAATGCTCATTTAGCAAATTGGACATTTATTTGCATAATCTGATTTTTTTTTCTCTGTTCAGATGAGAAATGATAAGGAAAATTTAATTCCCAAGACAAAGAATTTATCAATCTTGCAAACTATATAAGATCATGTGTTCACAGTTATCAACGAAATATAATCCTAGAAAATGAAGATTCAGAACAATGTTTGTTTTTTGGATAAGCTATCATTAGTTTCTTATGAAGTGATCTTCATTTTTTATAATAAACAATCCATATTAATAAAATAATTTTAAATAGTGAAGATTTTGAGAACTTTTTCATATCATCATTTTATCTGTTTTTAAGTTTTTTTTCCTACATGCTTAATATAAGAAAAATACCAAATTTCAATTTTTTTTTAATTTCAAGAATAAATATTTTTCATTCTTATTGTTAAACCAAACTTTTCTAAAATATATAAAAAAAAAACACCAGATAGATTATTGCACTTGAGAGTTATTAATTTAATAGTATTTACCTGAAACTTTTTTTAAATTTTGTTTATAAATGAAAGAACAGCAGAATTGGATTATATTTTGTCTAACAGAAAATAAATATTTCAAGATTTTAATATTCTTAATAAATTTAACACAGGAAGTGATCATTGATTAGTAAGATGTAAGATATGTGTTAATGCAAAACTAGAGAGATAAAAAATATTAAGAAAAACAATATTTACAGTTAATATTCCTAATCTTCAGAAGCATTCTAATAAATTCAAATTAGAACTTCCAAATCGGTTTCATGTTTTAATAGATTTTAAACATGATTAAGATTTGAATGAAATTAATATGAAAATAACTGATATACTTTTAAAAACTGCAACAAAGATAGCTGGTAGAAAAAGTAAGCAATTGACTGATAAAATTTCTACAGAGACTAGAGAATTTATGGAGAAAAGAAGGAATATGAAGATATACAAAAATGATGAATGAAATAAGATTGAATGTCTTGAATTTTGTAAAATGGTACAGAAAAGAGTTGAAAATGATATAAGAAAGTATAACTGTGAATGAACAAGGAAAGTTGTAGAAGAGAATAAAAGTCTTAAGAGTGAAAAACAACATTTTGGTATTGGTAGGAAATTTATATCTGCAATAAGAAAAAAAATGGAATTATTACTAAAAAGAGAGATGATATCATGAAATTAGTAGAAGATTTTTATCAAGAATTATATAGTAATAAAGAACAAGAACCTCCTATATCTATTATATCTTTCGATTTGCCCAGAAGTTTAAATAGAAGAAGTGAGACATGCAATTAAATTTATGAAGAAAGAAAAAGCTCCAGGTAATGATAGAATTATAATTGATATATTAAAAGAAGCAGGTGAAGAAATAGAAATTTTTTAGCAAAGTTATATACCAAATGTCTATATGATAATGATGTACCAGGTGATTGGAAGAATGCAGTATTAATATTAATATTTAAAAAAGGTGATAAAGGTATTAGGAATTACAGACCTATCAGCCTTTTATCAGTTTTATACAAAAATTTTACCAAGATAATTACAACTTGTCTACTGTGAACATTGGATTTCCACCAACCAAGAGAACAATTTGGTTTTAAAAATGGTTTTAGTACAGTAGATCTTGTCCAGGTATTCAGAGAAGTTATAGAAAGGACAAATGAATATGAGTTGCCATTATGCTTTGGATTTGTAGATTATGAAAAGGCATTTGATTGTATAAACATTTCCTCAGTGATTAAATGATTGGATCATCAAGGTATAGATCCAGGATATTGTCATATTTTAAAGAATAATAATAAAAATGCAACAGCAACAATTAGATTATTTAATGATACTAAGAATGTCAATATTGAGAAATATGTAAGACATGTTGACTTCATATCTCCAAACTTTTTGCAGCAGTGCTGCAAGAAGTATTTTGTGGATCAAAATGGGAAGCTAAAGGAGTGAAAGTAAATGGAGATTATTTAAGTCATTTAAATTTTTCAGGTGATGTAGTTATTTTTGCAAATAATGCTTTAGACTTGCAGTTAATGTTGTAAGAGTTATCAGATGATAGTAGAAAAGTTGGACTAAAGATAAATGTTATAAAGCCTGACATAATGTTTAATGAATTTTCTCAAAACATGAAAATAAAGATTGATTATGATGAGTTAGAAGAAGTTAACAGTTACAAATACCTTGGTCAGATTATTAGTACATATGGAAACATAATGGATTAAATTAATCATAGAATTAAACTTGGTTGGTGTGCATTTTATATAAATAACTTG
The DNA here is from genome assembly GCA_028023455.1 of Epiperipatus broadwayi. Classification (NCBI taxonomy): domain Eukaryota; kingdom Metazoa; phylum Onychophora; class Udeonychophora; order Euonychophora; family Peripatidae; genus Epiperipatus; species Epiperipatus broadwayi. The sequence continues at coordinate 664,367 of JAQFVV010000278.1, forward strand.
ATACTAAAGGAGATATGCCTATGTGTTTGAAAAGGTATATTTTTAATAAATGTGTTTTACCAGTTCTTACTCATGGATCTGGGACTTGAACACTTAATACAAGTGTAATACAGAGACTTCAGACCACTCAAAAAAGTATGGAGAGATACATGTTGAGAGTAACAAGAAGAGATTAAAAACACAACATATGGGTAAGTGAACAAACAGATGTTACTGACCTCATTGTAAAAATTAAAAGACAGATGTTGAGTTGGGATAGACATATTGTTAGAAGAGATGATAATATATGGACAATTGAAATTATAAACTGGATTCCAAGAGATTGTAAAAGACCCAGAAATAGACCACATGTGAGATGGATGGATGAAATAATAAAGTGTTCAAGGGTGATGTGGTGAAGGGATGCTAAAGATCAGAGAAGATGGATTGAATGTGGAGAGACCTTCATCCTACAGTGGACTGATAATGGTTGATAATATATACTAAAAATCCATGTCTGTATTTCTTCAATATATATATATATATCAAATTTCTTCAACTACATTTAAAACAGAAATTTCGGCCTGTTTTTAAATATTTTAAATTATTTAAACTTTTTATAAAAAAAGGATTAGTCTTCCCTCAAATTCTCCAACAATTTTATTAAATGTAGTTGTTATATCATGATATCAAAATGATTTTTTAATCATGTTTTATATTTCAAACTGTGTACTCCATTGACAAATATATCAGATGTTTCAATAAACTTTTTATTTATGACTTTTTCATAACATATTTTACATAATCATGGTAACTTTATCATCAAATTGGATACAACTAAAAACACTTTCACTATACTATATATAAAATATTAAATACAACCTTTATATATTTATGCTCTTGAGATATCACCAAAATCATATGTTATATTTAAAACAATAACAAATAAAAATATTAAATTATATAGTTAAGTTTACATGTTCTGAGATGCATTCAACTTAATATTATTAGATATTTTGTCTATACCCGAATCTATATAATTTTATATTTTCTGGCATTATTTTCATTGCAAATTTTTCATTAAATTGAAAACACAAACAAATATTCTTTATAAACAATGAGGATTGCCAATTCCTTAACAAGCTTTGTGATAAATGGTTAGCCAGAGAAAGCACTTAAAATATCTCTGTCAGGAACCCCCCCCCCCCAAACCTCTGACCATGGTTTTGTGCCAAAGGTTTAAATGGGAGGGGGGGTTCTGACAGAGATATTTTAATTGCTTTCTCTGGCTAAGCATTTATCACAAAGCTTGTTGAGGAATTGGCAATCCTCATTGTTCATATCTTACAAGCTTATGAGAATTGAGTCATGTGATCTATGACTTTTATTTTGAAATATTCTTTATGTTTCAAAATAGAAATATTGCAGGATAAGTTTTATTTTAATGTATATATAATACAATAAAATATCAGTTAATTAAAATATTGTTAACAACAATAAAAATTGAAAGTATGTATATAATAATTAATTGCAATTATATTTATTAATTTTGTTGTTGTTATTCATATGTAATTTAGATGGAAGATAATTACTTTTCCATCAATGCGATATGAATAGACAGCTCTTCATACTAATAAATATTTTAACAGAATGGTCAATCCACCCATTTATAAAATCTGCTATGAAATAAACCAATATTTATTGACTGATGGAAATATAGCAAAATTATTTAAAGATTAGATTTTTCATTCAGTTTATTTCTTGTAAAAGTTCAAATTATTTATCCCAGGAATATCTCATTTTATTTCCTTATGATAATGAACTATATTAGTTTTTAAAATGTAATTAAATAATTTCATTAATAACATGATTTTATAGAGAGGGTTCTCTGTTCATAGTGCATGAATGGAATGGTAGCTTATTAGCTATAATATATATATATATACTTCAGTCCCTCACCCCAAAATAAGCTTTAATCAGACAATAAACCCTAACATGATTTTTCAGGATGCCGATAACATAAGTCCTACTGCAAACATAAGCATAGTTAAAATTGTCAGCCAGATAGATGGCTTTTGTTTTCCATTGAAACACACAACGGCCATAGTGAAAGACAAAGTAATGAATGTATAAATAAACAATATTATTTACATTGAAGGTTTAAATAAATGGTAATATAAATTATATATACTTATGTATTTTCTGTTGACTACTTATATTTTCTACAAATGTATTTCTATCTGTATGGAAAAACAATTTTTTCTCACCTGAATCAGGTAATCAAATAATTGGCTTTATGCACAACTAAACAAACGTTTCTAATGTTATTTACTACAATAAACTAGTCAGTATATTAAACAATTTATAATTTCATTTACATATTTTAGATACTTATTTTGTTTATAATTACTAATTAGAGATTTAGTTTTAGAGTTTCATTACAGCAGCTTGTAAATATTCAAAATAAAAGAAAAAAAAAACAGTTTGATTTCTTAAACATCTTTTCCTAAATGATTTTAAATAATGGATTTGATTTTAATAATCAAAATTTATCTTAAGTTAAATGTTGTAATTATAAATTTATTAAACACACATTGATTATGTAAGTAATATTTACTGAGGCTATAACCTCGATAATATGTGTATAAAATGCAATAGTAGTGATCTCTACAGGTACTTTAACCACAAGCTTACACTATGGAAGAAAAGAGGGGAACCCTTCTTTACTTCAACCTACTTTCTATTTAAATAGGTGAAGCTGAAGCGGTTAGATCTGCGAGTGTGAAGCTATTCAATACTTCACTGATTAAGTCCACATTTCTTATTACACATTAATACTCGTGAAATCTTTCGATTTACAATGAGTCAATGGAAAGATTTTATATTTAGAAATCTATTACAGTAATTTAAAGTTGTAATTATAAATTTATTAAATGCACATTGATTACGCATTTTATACGCATATTATCGAGGTTATAGCCTCAGTAAATATTACTTACGTAATCAATGTGCATTTAATAAATTTATAATTACAACTTTAAATTACTGTAACAGATTTCTAAATATAAAATCTTTCCATTGACTCGTAAATCGAAAGATTTTGCGAGTATTAATGTGTAATAAAAAATGTGGACTTAATCAGTGAAGTATTGAATAGCTTCACGCTCACAGATCTAACCGCTTCAGCTTCACCTATTTAAATAGAAAGTAGGTTGAAGTAAAGAAGGGTTCCCCTCTTTTCTTCCATAGCATAAGCTTGTGGTTAAAATACCTGTAGAGGTCCCTACTATCGCATTTTATACGCATATTATCGAGGTTATAGCCTCAGTAAATATTACTTAACTTAAATGATAAATCTTTCTACTAAAGAAAATTCACTTTAAAAAGTTACAGAAGCAGAATTATTATGAGCAATTTTGGAAAGTGTTTTGCAATGAGGGTGCTTGATAATAAATGGATGTGCTTATATGACATATGAATTTTCATAATTTAATATACCATGTGTTTACATTTAATGTGCATGCACAAAATACAGAAATATTTTCTGAAGTTCTGTGCTTGCATTTTTTTGCTGCTTTTGTGTGGACAAATTATTTTTAACTGTAATCATTTTTGTTATCACTCCTCTCTCATAAGTCTCCAATTAACACTTGATTTAATGGTGAAATTAAAACAGAATATTTTGATCTCCAGATAAGATGCATGAGAAAGGAAGAGTATAATTTGGCATTGGAATAAATGTTGATATTTAAACATGAAAACTTATTTAGCCTCAGGGAGGTTGTCAATTAATAATAATTGATAATTTTCTGGCAACATCAAAAGCAGAGATTATCTCTGTTTACATTGATATTTTTTATATCTGTTCCATTATTAATATATATATATAATTTTGTGTGGAGTTTGTTTACATTCATACATTGGCCAAACCAATTGTAGAATAAACATAAGAAGGAAGAATACATATTGGCAGTTAGAGAAAAATCTAATTCATCAGCCATTTATTCACACATTAAATTGACTAACCATGACATTAATTTTAATAAAACACATATTCTGGCAAACATTGATCAATATGATCAAAGACTGCTAAGGGAAGATATTATGATTTTTAATAGGCCTAAGAGAATAAATGAAAAGTGTGAATTAAAAGAAATTAACAATATTTAGAAAAAGTTATTGGTGAATAAAATCGTTTTTAAAATGTCTCAACCAATAGAATTTGGGAATGAGGAGAAAATAACAAATAAAAAATAATGATTTCAAATGTCACACACACATTCTTATCATTTGAGAAAGAAAAAGCTCTGAGGGAAATACTTGTTATGGTACTGAAATGACAGCTATTTTGCTATTATATTTTTTTATACAGAAGTTTATGAAAATAATACTAAGAATTCATCATTTATCTAATAGAATATATATATATAATACAAATCAATGTCTGTATTCTAATAGAATATATATATATAATACAAATCAATGTCTGTATTTCTTCAAAATAATATACGTAAATTTATAAATAAATATTTGAAAATACAGTACTTAAAAGTTTATAAAAATTATATGTATAACCGTAACTTAGAAGTGCTTTCAACTATCTTGTAACTTTGACAACTATCACTTATTGTACCCTTACTAAAAAGAACAACTGAACTAAAAAAATCTGGATAACTAGGATATAACTATACAAAACTATAGTCAAGTTATATATACAATGACTGCTAAGACAATTAAGATTATGACTAGCTCAAGATACACTACTAACATATAGTATCTAATAAAATTAATATTTTCTAATATTTAACTATAAGAAATGTATTAAATTAGAATATAATAATGCTCAGGTTCATAATAAATAATTAGGGTTCTAACTAGAATACGCAACACATTCATTTTACTAACAAATTTAATTTATAACTAGCTCATTCTTTCAAATAAAATACACTTGTAAAACTTTTCACATGAGACATTCAGTGAGGTACAATGGCATAAACATCGAGAATACATCCCTAAAGATACATTCTCAATAGCATGAGAATATTACCCACTAAATTCACATAACAAAATTACTACATAATACTTTCATGTCTTTAAACACATATACAATAATCCTATTATTACTCTTTTTCTAAAAAATACTAATTGAAAATTTATCATTAATTGATATTTCTTATTTATCATTTTTCAATACAATCTTATTATTATTTAGTAAGGCTGTAGGTATCCATATATAACTAGATAAATTAATTATTATATTACACCATAAAATACTTGTATAAATTTATGGTTACAATTTTTAATAATATTAAATTGATATAGAAATAAAACAAACAAACTCCTTTTTAAAACTTGCTTTTTATATAACGATAATGATGAAAAAAAAATCCAATGTTTCGACTATTTCATATAGTCTTTTTCAAGGTACACTAAAGTAAAATATATATAATAATAAATATCACAAATTCCAAAAAATATATAAAAAAAATAAAAACATTAAATTAAAAATTACAAAATATATTCATAACCAAAAATTTACCTTATCTCCCACTTCCCTTTATTACAAACAATCACAACCTAAACATAAACATTTTATTTCATTTAAAAAAAAAAAAAAAAACTATATATATCCTTTAAAACATTTATTAAAAAATAGGTTTTTAATTAAATGTTTTAAAGGATATATATATATATAGCTTTTTTTTTAAAAAAAAAAAAAGAAATAAAATGTTTGTGTTTAGGTTATGATTGTTTGTAATAAAGGGGAGTGGGAGATAAGGTAAATTTTTGGTTATGAATATATTTTGTAATTTTTAATTTAATATTTGTATTTTTTTTTGGGGGGGGGGATATGTGATATTTATTATTATATATATATTATTTTAGTGTACCTTGAAAAAGACTATATAAAATAGTCAAAACGTTGGATTTCTTTTTCATAATTATAGTCATATTAAAAGCAAGTTTTAAAAAGGAGTTTGTTTGTTTTATTTCTATATTGAATATTTATGAACTATTTTGGAAAAAAGAACTGTGTGATTGATATATTAAATTATTAAATTGATATAATCAATTTTAATTCTTGTCTTAAGTGAGTCTAATGTGAAGGAATTTTTAATCTAACTGATAGTAGTTTAGTTCAAGTTCGGAAATAACTTTTATATATAAGTTTACAGAATACGATAATTTCATATTTCTCTTCAGTTTTTGGAATTTACAGTTTTAAAATTAAAAATAATATTTTTTCTCTTAAATACTCTTTCAGTTTTCACCTAAAGCTATAACATAATTCAAATTTTAAATTTTGTGTTTAACATTTATAGTAAAATAAAAATTGTAAAGTGTGTGTTATCTTTTAAAAACAAAAATCAATAACTTTTATGTTAAACATTTTTTGCTTTTAGTTATAATTTTACTATAATATAATAAATTTTAATATGTAATTTGATTTAATACATTAACAATTTTTACCCTCTTTTAGTTTGCTAATAAAATATTGAAGTTAATTTAATTTAGTACGTATTTTTTTTTTAAAAAAATTGATAATGGAGACTTTAAGAGAGAGAGCAAAAAATATTTGCACAATATTTTCTATTAATGTAAATGTAACTATAACGTTTTGCAGATTTTAGTCTAATTGTTTAAGCTAAAATACACTTTTACATTTAACTTTTAAAACTAATGATTTACCCATTAATATAATTTGGAGCGAATTTTACATATATATATATGTTGTAACGAGTAAAAGAATGAATAATGGTTGAAATATTAAAGATTATTCATAGGGAGTACCTATCTATCTATCTATCTATCTATCTATCTATCTATCTATCTATCTATCTATCTATCTATCTATCTATCTATCTATCTATCTATCTATCTATCTATCTATCTATCTATCTATCTATCTATCTATCTATCTATCTATCTATCTATCTATCTATCTATCTATCTATCTATCTATCTATCTATCTATCTATCTATCTATGTCTGTCTGTCTACCTACACACCTATCTATCTGTCTGTCTGTCTTTCTATCTATCTAACTTTATTTCTCTCTCTTTATATATATATATATAGATAATATGCGGGTGCATCTGTTTATAGTTTATTGAATATATATATATAACAATCCACTAGAATAAAGCTATATAATTTTTACAAAATGCCTATATAAAATTGAAGATTAATATCCTTTGCTATAGCCAGCTTCATGATATTCTGCCATCAGAAGTAGAAATACGTTAATATTTAATATTATTAAACTCTCACTCCAGTAACACTCCCACGTGAATTATCTACTTTCCATAAACTGTGAATATTAACGCAATTACACTGTTTATTCAATACATTATCCATACTATTTATAAAATAGGACTCCTTAATTTTTTTTTTCATCAAATATATAAATATAAAATACAATACCCGTTATAAAATATATGTATATATATAAGAAAACAAACAAAATTTACCGTTAATTTTTTTTGTTTTCTTATATATATATATATTGTAACAACTGAATGGGCACAAGGAATTGAGATACTGTGTATCTGCATTGAATATTTATATTGTATTTTTAAAAAAATGAAATAGCCTTAGAATTTTAAAATTTTTTGTTGGAGATTGTTTGAAGCTTAGATATGGATTGATTATGCAGTTGATTGAGCACTTTATAAGTATTCATTATTATTATTGTAGTTAGTGAAATATTTAATGCCAGAAAGAGGGGTTGTTATTATAGGAATCAGTATATTTTTTGGGCAGGAAAATGCAGTTATTTTATGTTAGTGTTTAGTATTGATTTGAATGTTTTCATAATCCCTTATTCATTGATACCTATCCCTTTATCAACATTAATAGTCACCTCAATTATATTTAGTCAAGATAGTTTAATATTTATAGTATAGTGTATGTGCATGCATGTATGACTCTGCATCATTTTCACTTCATTTTCATTTTTTTAATAACATTAAAGAATAGTACATTTAACCTGAAGACATTTAAGGAACAGAAATTATCTTTAGTAATTTAACAAATATATTTCTTTTCAAGGATTAATGGGTATTTGGATAGGTGAATTATTTTATAAATTAAATAAATTATTCATCATTTTGTTTAACAGTTAATTAATATTCATTCCTTTCCAGTTTGTAAAAGTTATTTTTTTTTATTAATATTATTTTTTTGTCTTGATTTACTTGTAAAAAATCAAAATGATTTTTTTTTTTTTTTTAAAGAAAAGATTTTTTTTGAATATGTAATTAGCTTGGGTGCAAAAACATGGGAGTTAACCTTGGGAAAGGAAATGACCTTTTGCTAGGAAAAAAGAAATATCTATATAACAGATAGCTTCCAGTAAAAATTGCTCATTATTGTGATAATTGCAGCCAATGCTCATTATAATTGTAATTGCAGCCAGTTGCTGAAGTCAAATTGATTTAAAAAGCTTTGGAGTGAACTTCTAAAAAATCTTAGGTAATTCATTACGGAAGAATGTCTTTAATTGGAATGCAGGAATAAATTTTAAGAAGGTACATTAGTTTTTCATTTCCCTCCTTAATTTTAAACATTTGAATTAACCAACTCATAATTATTAATATTTAAAAATGTATATCGTTAGTGTTAAGATGGCATTACTTTATTTATCTATAATTAAGAAAGAAGATAGACTGCATGAACATTATTGTTATATAATTAATCCACGTGTGTCTTCTAATATATCTTGGAAATGTATGCAGGACTGTTTTTCAGAATTTATTTTGATTTTTCACCATCTTCTGTGTTATACTTTTATGAGAGTTAAATGCAAAATTAAGGATATGTGTATTTTGATATATCATGCCATGCTTAAATTAATTATAAAAAAAGTGACAGTATTTATTTATCTGGTATTTCTAAAAAATATAATATGTATTTAATGAAAGAAATAAAAATGTGAATTATTTCAAATAACCAAAGGAAACTCCTCATTAAATATTTACTTAAATTGGATGGAAGGACTGAAATGCAGTGCAATTTCTGTTCTCTTTGATAAAAATGCACTATAATAATAAAGTATTAATTGTGGAATTACTAATGAATCATGATATCTTAATTGGCAATATTCAAAAATAAACTATGTCTATACTAGATTATAAAATGTCAAATGATATTTAAGAAATTTATTCAGAACAATGGCTTACTTAATTTAAAACTACTACAGAGTGAATAAAATAATTCCTGTTCAACTGTAGCTAAAAAGGTCTTAAATTTCCATCATAATAAAAAAAGAGAAATTGATTACTTATGTGTGGTTTAGTACCTCAAATAGTTAGGCTATGAACATTGGAAGTGCTGGATCATATTTAAGTTGTGATTATATATATATTTTTTGATTATCCTACAGAAATTCATTTTGTGTTCAAATTCAGTTTGGAATCCGTACCCATATCTTTTCATAAACCCAGATTAGAGTTTTGTAAGCGAACTTTTTTTATTTTAGTCACAGAACAAATAACTTTTGTTTCTTTATTTTTTTATTGCTTGTCATTATGAATGTATATTATAGATAGATAGGCATACTTATTATTATGTTTTATTTATAATTTGGGTTATTATGATCTCCTAGATCGTCTCGGAATGCGTATTCACGAGCAGTGGATACGTTGGTAAAAATTGATTTTGTAAAAATATGTCTTATTTTTCTTTTACGAAGGTAGAGAAAAGAATTTTTTTTTCTTTTATCATATCATTAGAGAGAGGTTTACATTTATTTTATAGATTTTATTATTTCAAAATGAGAATTTTGGCTTTAAATCAATAAACGTATAACTGAAATAGTTTGCTAGATATGATAAAGAAAGTTTGTTCGTAATAATTATAACTATTAAATTCTAAAAGTAACTTAAAGTTTATTCTGAATTAAAAATAATACCTTAATGTATTATTTAATTATCATATTATCTGCATAGTATGTAACTTAGAATTAATTTTTTTTGTGTGTATATTCTTATCCACGCGTGTGTGTGTCTGTTTTGCACAATTATGACATTTGTTTAATAAAGTTCCGTTTGTGAATATTTTAGGTATAAATTTTGGATGTGTCGTACTCTATAGAATTGAACGGATTAGTATGTTATCTGTGTGTATTTATCTGCCAGTGTGTAAATATAATGTTAGACATGTAGAAGAGCTTTGTGAATGGAAAGTAATCTGGATGCATTCTAATATTTGTAGGGATAAAAGATTTTGCTTATTTAGTATATTTTAATAATTTCCATGAGTATAGCCTAGTTTATATTATACATGTATTATGAAATGATAGTTTTGAAGTTATGTGATGTTTTTCTTAGGATCTTGGTGATGAGGAAAAGATTCCCCACCAACAATGTATTTGGAATTAAGTGAATTATTGTAGAAATATTAAGTAAAGAGTTTATTCACTCCTCATGTGAATTTCCCTTGGAACATGTAGTCTGTATAATCATGAATATATAGATCTGTGTTATTTAATATGTGGCCAGATAAATAGTTAAAATAATTTTTGATATAATATTGGTGTCTTATTTTTTGGTGGTTTACGACATTGTCCAAAATGAAATAATTATTTAATATTTTCTTGATGAATGGATAGTTTAAAAGAAAAGATTGTTTTCTATTATGGTTGCTTGACACACACACACACACGTAATATGAACAATATCGTGAATATAAAGGTATAAAGTTGTTGAAATTAAATTGAGAAATAAATGTTTTAAAACACATTATATTCATTTAGTACAGAATTATAAATCATCAATCCATCAGAATGAATATGATTTTATTGTTGTGCATGAAAAGGTATTTGTAATCAAAAATGATTGTTTCATTAGTTAAAAAAAGTTGCTTTGTTGATGGCCAAATATTTTAGTTTGATTTATTTTATTAATCAATAGAAAATCCTGTCATAAATATTTCTGTGCCAATAATATAGTATATTATGTAGTTATGTTTAATTATGTTTAAGTGAAACACTTAAACAAAACAAGTATGGAAAGTTAGAAGATTTAAGTTTTGTTGTTAATTTCTGATTTCAAAAGGGTATAAATAATGTTATATGATGGGATAATCCTAAACTGATACTCAAAGTTTATTGGATAATTTGAAATCTGTAAGAAGTAGTCCTATTGTAAAAAAAAAAGAAATATCATGTTAAAATAATTTTTTTCAATGTAATAAATGATTTGTTTATTTATTAAAAACTGTGTCTTAAGCTATTCTTGTGTACATTCATGTTTCAATTTCCACATCTCCACATTTCATAAATCTATTATAGAGTAGATATATTATTTTATGGTTATGATATCAAACTTGCTCGTGTCTGACAATATTGTTTTCTTAATCCAAACATTATAAGGAATATTTGCCACTGGATAAACGTATTAGAAAGGTTGCCAAGTTGGTATATTTGTTAGATGATGATATGAGATTAAAATACCATATTTTTGTCATTATCTTATTATTGAAACACAGTAAAATATTTTAGTCAATTTGTTTCATTACATTTTATCATACTTTAGAATTATAACTTATGGGCCAATGTATTTTATTTAATTCAACTGTGTTTGTTAAATTCCCTGAGATCTTGCTTATTTCTTGATTGGCATTAAAGTATATGTTTAGATTATGATATGCCAAGTCATACAATTATTTAGGAATATAATTATAGCAAGCTGATATATGTTGTATTTGGATGAAGGAAGAAATTAAGTTTAAAGTATATTTTAATAGACTGTACCAAATTATGATTCTTTATCATACAATTAATTAACAAAGGAATTTACATTATATTAAATGTTTTGTAATATTTATTCTTTTATTCATTTATTATCATATATCTTATGAACTGCCTATAGCTTCCCACTGAGCTGAGCTGAACATAAACTTAAATATAGAGTCTCATTAATAATTTTGTATTATATATCTTATTATATTGTTCTATTCATTAATAGAACTGGCGCCTGGGCATTTTGCTCATGTAATGTATATGAGCAGTGTTGGGAGTGTAGGTTATAATATATGCATATATAAATGAAGAAAAAGTAACTGAAGTTTCCAATGAGTTATATCATGTTTACAATCTTATTACAACCATCTATCAGCCCAAAGTGCAGACCAATCTTCCAGACCACAAACACATAAAAAACTTTTTCACTCAATCAATATAGACTATGTTATAATTCAACTTTATATTCACATTATTTTTAGAGAAACTCTACACTTATATTTTTTCCTTTTTTTGTATTTATTTTCTTTTAAAAATGTTTGAAAAGTATAATTTTATAACTATTTTAATTAGACTGAATAAAAAAAATCAAAAGTTCCCTATCATAGGATTCCGCTTGAAAGTTAATTTTAAAGCTACAATAATTTTGTGGAACATGATAATAGTCATTAGAATACTGCAATAATATCATAAATGTCAAAGAATATCCTACAACAAGACAGGAGATTTATCTAAAAAAATATTTTTTTTATAAATAACATGCTTAAAATGAATATACATTTAATATTAATAACTGAGACTAATTTGTCAAGAAAGTTTAAGTTAACTCTTTCCCCGCCTCTTACGAGGCTCCTCGTCGACATCTGACATCACTCTAACTCAGCCAGTTTTTATATGAAAATATTCGTTAAACACGTATTGAATTCGTTTTTAAAAGTTCTGTAAGATGGTGCCATCTTCCGATTTATTTTACAAGTAAAAAATAAAAAAAACGCATTTAAACCTAAACAAAGAAGGAACATTATTTGTGATTGGTTCTTAGCATGCTCTCAGCCGAAAAAGACATTCTGATTGGCTGGAAAGAACAAAGAAACCACCAGATCAAAGAAAATAAAGAAAAATGCTGAGATTTTCATTTCGAATACGATTTAAATTATTATAAAATTATATTTATGGAAATTAAAAATTATTTTCAGAGAGAATAATAAAAAAACAAAATTATTTTCGAAAAATATTGAAGATTTTAGTAAAAAATATTGAAGATGTAGTAAAAAGAAATATTTACTTTTCTATAACATAAAAGTCGATCTTTTTGTTTATATTATAGCTTTCATGTTGCCGATATTGAATATTTTAGAATAAATAAATAGCAATTTATTTTTGAAAGAACTTTCGTTCTCTTCATAACCTGAAAAATTAATAATATACTTTTTATAAACGTATCTGAGTTGAATTTAATATTATAGGCGAATATGTTTTAACAATAGGCTTTGTCTTCAGTTTGTGAGTTGGCCAATTAAAAGATTTGATTTTTATCTGATACAACCAATAATAAAATTAGCGGTTAAAAGGTTAATAAAGAGAAAATGAACATTTTATTAAAAAATCATTATCATAATATTAAGTTTGAGAAAAGCCCCCCCCCCCTTTCAAATTTTAAATTATTGCATTGGATAAAACAATCAACAATTAACACCAGGCAAAAAGTACTATGTAAGATATTCTACATTATACGTACTTCTACCAGCAGTTAAGGAGTCATCTTTACTATCAAAAATGATGGCCGATATGATCCAGCTGAAATAAAACAGCAAGAAATGACATACATGAATCGGTCCAAAAGTATTATTCCTATATTTTTACTCATAAATGTATATATGTAAATATTCAAACATAATTCAACTCCAAATATTGTATTCAAATAATACTGCAATGGTAATATATGATTACTTATCAACAAAAATAGTTGTGGAATGTGTAATAACTAACAAACACATTTCAAATAGTTGTTTCATAATTCACAAAAGTTTTAAAAATCAATAGCAATTAACGATACCTTGTGATATTTAATGTTGCCATACTGAAGTAGCCTGTTATATCTAAGTTTGATTTAAGATCCATGCTGATTTATATTTCTTATCAGATTTTCCATCTATATAAATTCTAAAAAAGCAACCTGAAAGAATCATTTCGTATTTGCTCAGCAATCTAACAAAATGATGTATTGATATTAACAATCTTTGGAAAGTTTATTGCTTCCAGATTTACTTGCTTAATTTACTTATATATATATATATATATATATATATAGTAATCAAACCAAGTGACAAATCACATGACTTATCTAGCTTGTAATTACCAATATGTAATAAAGAGCAAATATTTCTAAACAATCTTATTTTATTATTATTTATTTATTTATATTTTATGATAAATGCTATAAGAGAAAACATTCAAATCTTTATCTATGATTGTCCCCATCCCGAGATCAGTTTTGAGCTCTTGAAGACTGGTTCAACTTAAAATGGATCAATTAGCTTGTATGAATGTGTTCTAGAAGACTATTTGTTGGCCTGAAGCTCATCAAGCCCTAGACAGAGTGTGAATGTCAACATACCTGATTATATCTTCCTGATTATGACAATCCAAGACTATATCTATCTCACCAACACCAACTCACAAAGAGAACCATAGATAAATGTATATACAATCGTGGGTGGCATTATATATAATGAAAATGAAATTTTGAATAATTTCTTTAGTAAAAATGACATTTAAAAATCTATATATTTTAAAAGATAACAAGTAAATAATTTTGCTTGAATTGAATTAAAATCTAAAAGTAAATATTGAATTATGGACAATTTATTTTTTTTTAAAAAAAGTGGACAATCATAGATAACTATTTGAATGCTTTCACTTATAGCATTCAGAAAATAAATAAATAAAGAAATAAAATAATAAAATAAGCTAATTTAGTAATATTTGCTTTTTATTATATATATATAATAAATTAAGTTTGATGTATATTGATTTGAATATTAAATATATATATGAATTATATATATATATATATAAAATTAGAAAGCAGTCAACCCTTAGACAATCCCAATATAAATAACAATCAACAATCTCAAGGCAACTTTTTAAACTATATTTTACTTTTCAAACTGAGGCTTTTATCATCTCTTATCTCACAATGGCACTACCCTAATTATGTGTTAAATTGTACAATATGGATCACTTCTTTTACAGCCACATGTCAGTGATTAGCCAATGGATTATGTGATGATGAAATATTTATCATTAATGAGTGTTAATTATGTTAACCCTTAAACCGCTAATTATATTATTAGTTGTATGAAGTAAAAATCAAATCTTTTAATTGGCCAACTCACAAACTGAAGACAAAGCCTATTGTTAAAACATATTCGCCTATAATATTAAATTCAACTCAGATACGTTTATAAAAAGTATATTACTAATTTTTCAGGTTATGAAAGTGAATGAAAGTTCTTTCAAAAATAAATTGCTATTTATTTATTCTAAAATATTCAATTTCGGCAACATAAAAGCTATAATATAAACAGAAAGGTTGACTTTTACGTTATAGAAAAGTAAATATTTCTTTTTACTAAATCTTAAATATTTTTACTAAAATCTTCAATATTTTTCGAAAATAATTTTGTTTTTTTAGTATTCTCTCTGAAAATAATTTTAATTTCTCAAAATATTCTTTTATAATAATTTAAATCATATTCGAAATGAAAATCTCAGCGTTTTTCTTTATTTTCTTTGATCAGGCGGTTTCTTTGTTCTTTCCAGCCAATCAGAATGTCTTTTTCGGCTGAGAGCATGCTAAGAACCAATCACAAGTAATGTTCTTTCTTTGTTTAGGTTTAAATGCATTTTTTTTTTATTTTTTACTTGTAAAATAATTCGGAAGAGGGCACCATCTTACAGAACTTTTAAAAACCTATTCAATACCTGTCTAGCGAATATTTTAGCATAAGAACTGGCAGAGTTAGAGTGACGTCAGATGTCGACGAGGAGCTTCATAAGAGGTGGGAAAAGGGTTAACTATCCTGTGACAACCAACCCTCATTACTATTATTTTCCTTAGTCTGATATTACCATAAACATTAGCTCATTAAGTTCTTTTTTTGATAATTATTTTTCATAAATGACACATGTATATACTTATAGGATTTTGTAAAGATTTTGAATGCTGTCAAAAAGATTTTTTTTATAAAATAAACATTTAATAATACTACTAAAAATAAATTACATTACAAAGGCATTATAAATAGTAAGTTCCCTTTACATATTATTCTACACTAAAAATCACAAAATAAATATATTTACAATTTCTACAAATACAAAGCAATACAATATCAATAAAAAATAACAATAAAAGTGGAGAAATCAGGAGGAACTGATATAAAGAATTTTAAAATATACTAATAATCAAAATTGCAGCTCTCACCTCTGATTGTAATGCTTATTTAAGTTCATGGTTCCTAGTACATATTATCTCTGCATTTTCTGTTATGTGTGCACATATATTTTGGGTTCATTTTTCCTCAATGTCAAGTTTAATGCTTCCATGGACTAACAGCTAGATTTGATTCTGCTAAAATGGCTGTCCATTTTCTTGGTTAAATAGATTCATTTCAGTTTACTTATTTCATATATATGTGAAATCATAATAATGTACTGTTTGTAGCTATGGACCTTTATGAAATTTCTCTCTTTTTTTTCTTTACAGGTATCCCATCCTTCTCTCTCACTCTCATCTACAGTAGACTATTTACATAAATCATTTATCAGGAAAAGACATGTTGAGGAGTAGGTCAGTCATCTCTGGTGGTTAGTGCAGTCAGCACTTATAAAGTTGCTATTTATTCAATTATAATGGCCCTCCTTTTAAATCTATTATTATTTTTCCATTGCCTTACTCACAATTATTTCAAATGATTTAAATGGAAAGTTTTCATATAAATTATTAATATATATTATAAGTTAGAATTCTTCACTTTTGATTAGCTTTCAGCAGTGAAGAGAGAGAGAACAATGCAAAAAAAAACTCATTTTATACCCAAAACAAACCAACAAATATTTTATTTTAAATTTTTTTTTTCTTATCTCTTTGGTTTTAATTATTATAATTTTTAACTTAGAAAATAAAATAACGGATAATCTTCTTACAGATCTGTTTATCTGCTAACAAAAGAGATACGTTTAACATAAAGAGAGAAAAAAAATATTATTTCTCTTTTTTGCTATTAAAGAAAATGACCGTTTGTTTTTAGTGAGAGGTTAATTACTTATGTTTAAACCAATTTACCTCAATGTTATTGTACAATATATATATAAATTTGGATAAATATAGCTTCTAAACATAGTGAATGAAACAATCATTAGACAGTCACCATATCATGTAAAAAATGACTATTTATTTTGTAAGATATATACATTTCAAACATATAAGACAAACAATTTCTACATTTGTGTATATTAGTGTTGGCTCTTGAGACAATTGATGAGAATTTTACTGAATAGTACACACCCTGTAGAGTGCTTAATTTTATTTACCTAAAAAGATGATTAAGCAACGAATATTTAATGCTTTATAATTACAGATTACATCTATATAAACAATTAATATTTTTTTTATAATACAAGATGTTATTGGAAATTTTTGTTTACCAATCTATCATAATAAAAACTCTTAAAAGATTTGAATTAGCTTTGTTCACTGTATAATAAATCAAAGGGATAAAAAGTAAAATATATTACATGACCTATCTTTTCGATAATGAAACAGTATTCATTTATGAGAATGTATTTGATGTTTGGAAGAATGAAAATCTAAAAAAAAAACAAAAATAAGTGGTTGTGTTTCTATTGATAAAGAAGTTGATATGTTATATTCTATAAGGCAGTTATGGAGAACCTATGGCATGCGTACCAGAGATGGCACGTTCGATTTTTTTATTGGCACGCAAACTATTTATATATCATAAATTTCATCAATGTTTTTTTTTTTTTGTTGCTAAAATCTGTACTAATAAAAATTTACTGTAAACTAAAAGTAAAATAAATATAATATTATATTAGGATTCAATTTACAATTAAACTCTGATTAAAAGCAATACATTATGATACTTTAAGTCAAATAAAGTGATACCTGTATACTGTATTATCATATTCTATAAACCTATCAAATGATTTCAATAAAACAAGCTAGTAAACTCAATAAAATATTTTATAATTCCTGGAAGTAAGTTTTTTCAAATATAAAGTAAAAGTAATCAAATGATTTTCTGTCCTAATGTTTTTTCATCTAAATGTGTTGACACCATTCATTTTTTTCATGTAATCAAAATTGAGAACAAATAAAATGCATAATCAATACAATCAAATGATTTTTTTTTTTTGCTTGAAGTTTTGGTGTAAAAGTGAAATGATAAATCTTTTATTTATAAAATTATTAAAGCTCATTTAAATTTACTTTTAAATAAATTTGTTATCATTATATTAATATGACTAGTGAAAATAAAAAAACAAAAATTGTAAAACAGTAGAGAATTTCATAATTGGTGGACTGATGAATATGGAGTGATTAACGAAGGCACTATTATTGGATGTGTTTTATATTCTGGAACAGTTGTGTTGAGAACATCATCCATAAAACAGCATTATGAGACCAATCAGGAATAATTCTGTGAAAAAAGTGATGATGAATAAAAAGAATATATTGTCCAAACATTTAAAAATATAAATATTCAATCAACATCCATAATGAAATTTATCAAAAATCATTCAAATATAACTACTGCTAGTTTTTTTTATTTCAAATGTAATTGCAAAACATAGAAAACTTTTTAATGATGGAGAATATATGAAAGATGCTTGGATAAAATATGCACCAGTTGCTTTTGAAGTTTTTAAAAACAAAGCAAAAATTATTCAGAGCATAAAATATTTATCATTAGCTAGAAATTCAGCTAAAGAAAGAACATAACTTACCAACAAAAAAGAGATATAAAATCTTCTAGTTTCATTTTTCACTGCCTTGATGAAAGTACTGATATAAATGGATCAACTTGTGTTGGGAATAATATCAAAGAAGATTTGATCAGTTTAACCTCATTAGTAATAACAACAAAAGGAATAGATATTTGCAACATAGATGTTGCCAAAATTGTATCAGTAACTACAGATGGTGCTTATGACTGAAAAATAAAATAGTTTTCTCAATTTATTTACAAACCTAATTGAACTTCAAGTTTGAGTTTTCATTGCATTATACATCAGCAGATTTTATGTATGAAGGCCAGTTTTAAGCCACTGGATGATGTTATGAATGTTGTGACTAAGTTAATCAATTTTATATCTACACATTGAGCGATATAAATTCAGTATACTATGGTTTATTTATGTATAACAATGTCCGATGGTTGAGGAAAAGTTCTTCAAAGATTCATTGATTGTTTAAAAAAAAATTAGACTGTTTTTATGTAATGAGAAAATCATTGATAAATATAATGAATTAATGGATGTTAATAGCTTTCAAAATTAATGTTTTTTACTGATATTTCTTCACTTCTAAATAAATTAAATGTGAAGCTGCAAGGTTATAATAAGATAATTGTTGTCATGTTTGATTTGATCAAAGCATTTGAAGTTAAATTACAAATTTTCAATCATTATGTTAGTTCTTATGCTTTTAAATATTTTTCTAATGTAAAAAAGTTTTCTACTGATTTACAATCTCAAGAGAAACCAGATCAAGTAAAATTGATGTGAGTCTTTTGTGCAGTTATTCAATTGATAATTGATTAATTTTCTTTAAGATTGACACTGTTCAGATAATTTTCAGAAATATCAAAAATTTATTTTATATCCAGACATAACATCAATGAATAGTGTTAAGTTAGAAATGTTTGAGTGGCTTAATTTGAAAGAAATGGAAATGCAATCAGTCTATTGAAAGTTCTATATAAAAAAAAATGTTAAGTTGAGGAATGAGTTAGAAACAATGAAAAATGATTGATTATTGGATACATGTAAAAAGAATCACATGATCACCATTTGTTATGCTTGCTCTTAACTATTAAAACAGGCAAAACTCTCTATATGTATTGCCACTCAGTGCAAGCCAGAGTAATCAATGGATACCAGAAGGTTTGTGCATAAAATCTCCATCTAATGCCTACTCATCCAATATCACCAGATTAGTTTCTGGCTTGTGGAATGTTGAAGATGAACTATTGACTGCTAATTTTGAAACATTTAATTGTTTAAAAAAATTAACGACTGCTATATTATCATTTTTCCCCTCTACATATGTATGTGAATCAGTGTTTTCAGAAAAAAAATTAATTTAAGTTAGTTCAAGAAATAGAATGATACATGAATCTAGTTCAGCATGTACAATATTAAAAATGGCAAAATATGAACCAGATATAAAAAACTTGGCATCCAATGTACAACAGCCAAAATCTCATTAAATAATATCTATTTATGTTGATTTTATATTTTTATTTCCAAAATTTTGTTTTAATTACTATTAATTTTTTACTATTACATTTTATTCAATTTGTGCTCTTCTAAATAAATATGGTTCACTTGCATCTAGCTTATTTGGAAATTTTGTTTAATTATTATTGTTATTATTTTGTTTTTATAAACTTTTTAAAAAAAACAGCAATAATTAAGTTATGCATATTTTGATTTTACAACTGTTTGGCACGCCAATCATTCAATAAATATTTTTTTGGAAATTTTTGGCATGCACACATCACCACTGCTATAAGGGATGGATGCACAATTATGTTAAACATGAGAAATCACATAATTTTGATTCACTTGTATTAAATTGATAATGATAACAATTATATGATTGAAATTATATATATAAGGTATCATTCAGACTTTAATTTATACTTGGTGACGCTATCTATATATAAATTTTGTTTGTTTATTTATTTAATTTGTAATGTTAACATTATCTAAATTGATCTCAAAATAATTAAAATAGTTTTCGGTAATGGTGCTAGAGCATCGTAATTTAAAATGTCTATTCAGATTTTTAACAAAAGATGCATCAAAAATTATTATTTTATCTCATGGCAAACTTTTAAAATTAATATTTTTTTTTATTCTTAGAATATATATTTTGTTACGAATATATTAATAAAAGTATATAAATAGTTTTATATAAGGGCAATAATAAAGTATGTATTGATAAATTTATTTCAACTGCATACATTTCAAGAATAAATTTTAAACATAAACAAATAGGATATTCAATTATTGTTAATGTATGTAAATGCATGTATGTATGTTTTATGAGTGATTCATTCTATCTTATCAATGACTTAATCTTGTGTTTAGAAAGAAATGTATTCATTAATTGTTTAAAATCTATCTAGCGCATGTGTTGTGGAGTGATCTCTAATTATTATTCCAGTTAAAAAAAATAACAGCACTGTATAAATAAATATCTCGTTATATATGATAAGGAATAATAAAAAAATATTGAATTTTATGTATTTAATATATTATTTTAAAATATATAATTTATTTAAAATGAGTATTTAAAATATTAATTTGTCAAGCATTGGTAGTCGAGAGGTCAGCGACAGCTGCTTTACAAGCAGTTCTCCAGGGTTAGCGGGTTCGCTTCCCGGCTGATGCTATGACATATGAGGAAAAAAAATATTAATTATAGTATATGAAATAAATAAATGAGAAGAAATGTATATTTTATTTAAATCTAATTTTGAATTTATTAGGGATTTATTTTTTAATATTATATATATATTTTAAAGCGTACTGTAATATTTGTTTTTATAAAGTTTATAATATATATGTTTTAACATCATCAACACTGGTGAATTAAAAAAAATAACTTTTATAAGGGAAAAAAATTGATAAATTTGACTCATAATAGAGAAAAAAAAACAGAAATGAGTGAAAATAGAATAAACAGGAGATGCCGTAGAAGTAATATCTAGAATAATGATATAAGTATGAAATCATTGGGTTACACCAATTTAAGCGTCTGATCTCTGTTTTTTTTTTTTTTTGTTTCAATAGCTAAACCACACAGAGGTGTATATATATATCAATAATTTTATTTAAAATGAATATTATGTGCTAAATTCATAAAATGTTCTGCTCAAAAGCCATTCTTAAATCTTGATAATCTGGATATAATAACATCAAGTTAAAAATACATCTCATTGTAATAAATATTTACATCAGAGTTATGTGCTGTGATATACATCATAGGTATTTAAAAAAAATTAAAACCTGCTGTTATTATTTTAAATGAAGCAGTATTAAACGCTGTAAAATATTAATTATGGAATACTCCATTAAAAATAAGAAGCTGTCAAAATGAAATTTTTTTATAGAACATTATAATGTATATGTACACAATAAAACACATAATGAGATTTTCAGAAGAGTATATATAAGCTTTTGTCCTATAAATTATTTGTTTGTGCGTGTTTATATAAAATGTATAATTGACTCATACATTTTTTATTATACATAATAAATATTGTGTTTTCTGACGGAGTTGCAATTTAATGGACATTCCTTGTGAGTAAAAAGAAAATTTTACCATTTTTAAATAGAAATTCTTTATATTTTAAGAATGCATGTGTATGTTAACTATACAAGAAAATTATATCATTAACAAAAAAGAAAAGGTGAGCAAGGTGAGCAAAAAAAATTAGAACAATATATTCATTAATGATAATTTGAGTTTGTTTTAATGAAAGTATGTGTATTTCTTTCTTCATTGATATATATATGAAAACAGATGGCGTTCTACCAAAAATACCGTCAAGCGTAGTTTTCTGTTTACATAAACGTCAGAGGAGTATTCACTATCTCTAACTTTAATTCCACTTTCAGATCATGATTTCAAGCTATTTGCTATCGTCAGTGAAAGACAGGAATAAGAAACTAGATCTAAACACAAACTCTGAGCATTTATGAAAGAGTTTCTATTCAGCTTGCAAGTGTGAATCTTTTAGACACGTTAATGTCTTCAAACTCAGCATAGCAAGCCAGATAGCTACATGGGTCTGATCTCAGTTCAGCATCACCACATAGTAGAAGCCTCTGCAATATACAGCATTGCAAGAAAGACCTCAAAGGTACATTTATGAAAAACAAAAAAACACAAGTTTAAAAACTTGCTAATGATTGTATTTATGATAACAGATGAGGTTCTACCAAAAACACCGTCAAGCGTAGTTTTCTGTTTACATAAACGTCAGAGCGAGTATTCACTATCTCTAACTTTAATTCCACTTTCAGATCATGATTTCAACCTATTTGCTATCGTCAGTGAAACAGGAATAAGAAACTAGATCTAAACACAAACTCTGAGCATTTATGAAACAGTTTCTATTCAGCTTGCAAGCATGAATCTTTTAGACACGTTAATGTCTTCAAACTCAGCATAGCAAGCCAGATAGCTACATGGGTCTGATATCAGTTCAGCATCACCACATAGTAGAAGCCTCTGCAATATACATCATTGCAAGAAAGACCTCAAAGGTACATTTATGAAACACAAAAAAACACAAGTTAAAAAACTTGCTAACGATTGTATTTATGATAACAGATGGCGTTTTACCAAAAACACCGAAGTATTCACTATCTCTAACTTTAATTCCACTTTCAGATCATGATTTCAAGATATTTGCTATCGGTGTTTTTGGTAGAACGCCATCTGTTATCATAATTACACGCGTTAGCAAGTTTTTTAACTTGTGTTTTTTTTGTTTTTCATAAATGTACCTTTGAGGTCTTTCTTGCAATGATGTATATTGCAGAGGCTTCTACTATGTGGTGATGCTGAACTGAGATCAGACCCATGTAGCTATCTGGCTTGCTATGCTGAGTTTGAAGACATTAACGTGTCTAAAAGATTAACGCTTGCAAGCTGAATAGAAACTGTTTCATAAATGCTCAGAGTTTGTGTTTAGATCTAGTTTCTTATTCCTGTCTTTCACTGACAATAGCAAATAGCTTGAAATCATGATCTGAAAGTTGAATTAAAGTTAGAGATAGTGAATACTTGCTCTGACGTTTATGTAAACAGAAAACTACGCTTGACAGTGTTTTTGGTAGAACGCCATCTGTTATCATAAATACAAGCGTTAGCAAGTTTTTTAACTTGTGTTTTTTTATTTTTCATATATATATATATATTGCATACATATTTCTTTATTATGTTTGTTACAACAGAATAAACATGTAATAGGTTCTTATTTAATAGCCCCACAGATTTGGGTGGCTTTTGTAACAGAATAAACTGAGTCAGACTGAATTTGAAGAATGATCTTAGTATGCCCTTTAAATTGTTGAACGACTTGTAACAGAATAAAATGATATGGATAAGAAATGAAGACTTTTGTATAATCTGCAAATTTAAGACAGCAATTGTAGCAAAGTAATGTGTAACTTAATAAGAGTACCAAACTCTTCATACAATTGTGTTATCAAGTACAACCCTTGATAATCAATGGATGCAAGAAGATTTGTGCATAAAATCCCTGAGTAGTGCCTAGTTTCTAGCTTGTGGCTTTTACCCATGAGGAGTCTTGAATTATTTGAGAGCACTGCACCTAGATCTTAGGATTTAATGCAATTCTCCAGCATTAATGAAAGCCACAAGCTAGAAACTAGTTTGGGGATGTTGGATGAGTAGTGAGTATGTAACTAGACAGAGATTTTATGCACAAATCTTCCTGCATCCATTAATTATAATGGCTTGCAATTGGTGTCACTACTGTATGGGGAGTTTAGTACTCTTATTAAAAGCATGTGTAAGCATATGAAATGTTGATCATATGATGTTTTAATGGCTTTTAAAGTATAACTTAACAATTGATTACCAATTATAACTAAATAAAATTAAAATAATACCAATAAAAATGAAAATAAAGAAATTACTAACAGAACAATACTGAGTCATAAATAATAAAATACCCTTGTTGGATAAATCAATTCTAATGTGATAAAATACTTAATAGAAGTAAAAGATTTTCTTATCTTACAGATTCATGAATATTAATCTATCCTTAATAAAATATATAAAAATGAATCCATGTATGGTTTAATTTTATATTTATGAAATCAATCTAAAACACGTTAGTCTTATACAAGAAATGGAGTCAAAGGATTAACAATTTCTTAGTCTTATCTTTTGTGAAAACAACCTTAACTCTAGCTGAACATTATAAAATTGGTGTGAAGTGATGGATCAATAAATCAGTGCAAATTATTTTGGTGGAAAGCTACTTAAAAGCTAGGATAGTCTTGTAAAGCCAATTTAGCCAATACATTAATATTTGTGTTGCACCACAGTAACCACAGAGATCCTAAGATAATGGATTAATATTCATTAATATTATAATATGCCTATAATTGTTATAATTTATGACAGCTACTTTTTAAATGGATTAATTGATATATCAGTAAATATAGTCATACAAATAAATAATTGTGGATTTGTTAAATACCATGGAAACACAATATTAATGAATTTCTGCTATAAAATCTCAGCCTCCACAATTAGTTATAACCTTATCTGGATTCAGTATATTAAATGCAAATTTGTGGAATTTATGTCTTTTATAAAAATGCCAAATAATATTTTTATATGATTGGAATAATTAAAAGTATGCCTGAATACATTTTCTCAGATGTTTGTTTAATGATAATAGATTATAAATTTTATATATCTCTTATACTTAATTAATTTGTTTAATTATTTTAATATTTTACAATTATTACTACAGTTTAATAAAAGTTCTCCAGAAAGACATAGGTAATACATCATATTTATTAGAGAAATAGGATAACTGTGAGTGTCTGTAATTCTATTACATATTAGAGAGTAATTGTATTAAACTTTAAGCTATGTAAAATATGTTACCACCCTATTATTGATTAATCTCATGTTTTATTGATCCCTTAAAGCAATATTATATATTCCTATAATAAAAGCTACCTACAATAAACAATTAAATAGTTATAGGGTTACCCTTCTTATTTTGTTATAAGAGATACTCATGAAAGTTGATGAGGAGTATATGGCACGTTGAATGATTCTCATAGCATTGCTAATCACAAATATTATTGTTTAGTTGAGATCAACTCCTAACAATATTGTGTTACAAGTTATAGCTTTAATATAAGCTTTAAAGTATATTGAGTCATGTTACCATCACCTGTTATGACCATGTCTTATTAAAATTATATATTTTAAGAATGAAAATAAGAGTTGGGTAACTACTTTATTCATTCAAGAGAGGGTTAAGCAATAAATCTGATATATATATATAATTTCTCTGTTGGCACTTATAAAAACAAAGCTTGTTTAGAGCTACTGGTAAGCTCCATCTAGTGATCATTTAAATGCAAGCTCAAAGACAAGTTACAAACTTTATAACTTGTTTTTATTAATTATTATAAGTGTACCTTTGATGATTTTTGACCACCATCAAATAGAACTTAAACCTCAAATTTATACCATTCTTTGATCATTCCAGCTAAGCCATCAACTTGAACTCAATGAACTTCATGAAACATCTATATAATAATATAACACAATTTGTGCAATTTTTCCTTCAGTCACTACTGAGCTAATGTTTTCACAAAAATACATCATATTAAGCAAGTTACAGCAAATGAACATAGTCTCAATTCAAATGTACCTTGCTTTCATTCATGCACTCACTATGCAATTCTCCTCCATGTTCTCAGTTTCTAGCAATGGATAGTATTTTACACAAGAGAATTGTCACTATCAAACCTACTCACCAAATTCACCAGCAGTTGCACAAGCTCATTCAAAACTATTATCACATTTCTAACCAGTTATACATAAGCTGGACATTGGGCCACCCATCCACATCAAATGTTCTTTTGGTACATAAAACTGAAAGGCTTATATTTACCAGAGAGGACATGATTCATCCTATACTTCAAAAATAAACTCTGAACACATGATACATTTAAAATATCCACACACCTCTTTGGACAACCTGAAACTACCATGCTTTTTTCCAGACCAACTAATTAACTGCAAATTTTCCACCCATCTGCACCTCTTGTTATAATGTTCCCATGTAATTACTGACTTCATCTTTAGTTACCTCAGTCATCTCACAAATTATATATACATAATCTCGCCAAATTTTCTATCCCAAAGAATATCAGAGGTCTCTACACCATTGCAGTAGTCACTTCACTAAAATGATTCCATATCCAGCCTATCCAATCTTTAGCTTATTTCCATTGGCCCAGTTAAAAACGAATTGAGCCACACATCCTTCCACTAACTTCACTTTTCCAGTTTGCCAAAAAATGGCCGTCAACTATACAGACAACAAATTTTATAATAATCCTCAACTCAGTTCAAAAGAAAAAAATATGGTCCCATTGCAGTACAGCTACAAGAAGCATTCAATTTCATTCCCATAAACAGTCTTATTCAGATGTTTGCTAATACTACAACCCACCTATTCTCCTATAACTAATCATAAGCTTGTTATCTAGTCATGTGGTGCACATCATCAATTCCAAAACATTCTTCATCCCTAATTCTCACCCAGTCCATACAATAGGGATCACTGCTCAGCTCATGTCTTTTTATGCTCCAAATACAACCATTTCTGCAGCAAATACAGAGCAAACTCACTAGAATCCAAATATTATGCACACAGCAGTATATTTTTGCTTAGTCTACATGAATGATGTTACCATCTTTCTGCCCTCCTTAAAACAACTTCCCATATTGCAAAACATTCTCAGTGATTACATGATGAAATACAAACTTCAATTATTTTATTCTCTAAAAACATGCATAGAAATAAACAAAGAAAACACATTTCATTCCAGGCTTTTTATTCTGCAAAAGTTCACCTGATATGAGGCAGGTAGTACAAATCATGGTACAAGATAGTGCTTTTAAAATCACTAATTCACAAATTCACTTTCAAATGGTTTATTCTATTCCAAAATTCATCTATTCAATAACTCATATAATTACCAAAATTACATACTACTCCCAATTATCAAATTCACAAAGGCATTTATTGCTATCATTAACTCCATTTGCAATAAACTGCTCTGAAATGAGAAAATGCTATCAAACTCTTGTCAAACAATTCAGCTAGAAGTCCAGCCATAATGATTTACACCTCACAGCATCTGAGTATATCACATACAGAAAGCCATCAAGCATATAATCACAATCATCAGTAAATTGCAATTCATCTAGTGCCTGCTCAAACACACATTACTGATAAACTTTTCTCAATTCTATAACTCATAGATTTTACTACTTCAACAGTAACCAAAGTCAACCAGATCACATTCTCCAAAAACTTCAAATAGACCAACTGGAAACTCCATAATCACCCCCACCTCAGCAGTGACCATCCACCCTTTATTCTCAATATCATTAACAACTGATTTCTCTGCCAGTTTAAAAAGTATTTAGAAACAATGTATTTTGACTTCTTGGTCTATCTCAACCTTTCCGCTCTTCCCACAACAGCTTTCCTACATGGTCACTGTCTTTACAAAATTCTTAATAAGACTATGTTACACAGCCAAGAGAATCAACAACAGTGTTTTAATGACTGTCAAGTACCTAACAATAATCATGTTAAACACATACAGTGACCCTTACTTCAGTACAACATATAACACAGCCCTACCAAAAATCACATATCCCCACTTTGTGTGCAGTGACATTTATTCTCTCTACTTTATGGTTGTACATTCATGTTGTCAACAGCTCAAGAAGCCATTCCTCTACATTTACCAACAAATTTGCACTATAAAAAGCATGATATTGCAACATAGCACCCTCAGATATTTTTGCAGCCACTTGGTCACTCTTTAAAGAGCAGTTCAACCTATAAACCAATATTTTGATATCACACTTGTTAAACTTGTCATGCTAATGCAACCCTGAGAAAACTGTTGTAAAATTCATATAATCCGTTTATTGTGTAATAGACTATATTGTTGAATAATAATAATAATAATAATAAAAACAACAACAACAACAACAACAAACAACAACAATAACAACAACAACAATAATAATAAGAAGAAGAGGAAGAAGAAGAATGATGATTTTAAATTTGAATATTTTCTAAATGTAATCATATAAATAAATTCCTACTTTTGTTTAGTCTGAAATTAGAATTAACAAATTACATTATCAACAATCTGATAAGTAGTAAAACAACATATAATATTGCTTAACAGTTTACATTAGTCATCAAATAAATAGTAACTTCTAAATATGCCAGTATCTAACAATTAATAATTGTTGGGAATTTTGAATCAATAATTGAATCAGAAAGTGAAAATTATTACAGGTATATCTTTATACATAATACCAATTTATAAACCATGAATCAATACATTATTAGAATAATATTTTTTTCTAGAAATACATCTATTATAAAAGCAAATTATATATAAGAGTGGCTTATAAAGATTTAATTTAAGGGGATCTGAACCCAAACTTTCAAGCTCCCTACAGTTATCCACTCTATCCTATATAACAGACACACATTTGTCAATTCAAAACATTGATTAACTTTTAAATTAGCTATTTATTTCATTTTCTTACACATAATTTTGTTAAAATAGTGCTATTAAGTTTTAAAATATTTAGTAACATTTTTTTTTTACCTTGAAATTGAACAGAAGATAAAAAAAAAATTCTAATATTTTATTTATTTACTTCCATTTGTAAGCTGTAATCAAAGCTAGATTCAAATCCATTTTAAATATGAATCATTATTTAACATCAAAGGAATATTCAGAATACACATCTAAAAATATAAATTATCTTACACGATTACAGAAAATGTACTTCAAGCGGTTTAAAGACAATAAACTTTGAGGGTTTGTCTTCCCCCCTCCACGTCATATTGAATATAAATGTATAATTAAAGTAATTTATTGATAAGATTTTCTTTTCTCAGATAAAAATATACAATACATCTAATTTTAAAATCGATATCTTTTGAAGTTATAATTCATATTTCATTAAAATAATTCAGACCAATTTGCTAATATTTTATTCCTCATAAACACCGTAGGAAACAAAAGAAATGGTAGTAGTTTCATGTATAAGAGAGGGGAAAAAGCACATTATTAATAAGGTGGGAAAATCTAACGAATAAAAAAAAAAACAGTGAATCACGTAGACTATTTCATTTAGTTCTTTAGTTGCAATTTTTATTATTTGAAGACAAAAAACAATACCTTTCTATCTGGAGCCGTTTCTAAAGGGGGAAATTCACTGTCAGAATTCAGTTTTGAATAATCCCATAAGCAACGAAAAATTCAAGTTATTAAAAAAAATCTTTGTAAATTAAGATCATAGTTAATCTTAAAATAAAACTAATATATTTGATATAAATAAATAATTGCGAAAATCCACAATAAAAAGCTTTATCTAAATATATACCAAAAAATAAGCTTGAGTAGAAAGCTCTTTAGATTCCAATAGAATACAACTATTTATATAACATATCTCTTACACCTAGATGACGATAACGATATTTATGATCAAAAAAACTAAATGTTTTCAAGCTAAAACTTTTGATTATTTTCTGTATTAGAAAGGTTGATAAATTAATTGAAGAGAAACTGATTATTTTTAATTACCTGCAGAATGTATTAAATATTTAAGCATACAGTTTACTCTATTACAATGTAGATTTGAGAGCCGCAGGTATTATTAAAGGGCCTTATGGAAATGTCACTCCTACATCTGACTTGTATATCCTTTCCTGTTTTGTGAAGTACAAGTTAGGTATAAAGCTTGAAAATTTTTCAGATCACAAATAAACATAGATTTTATGAAGAGGGGGTAGATCCTCCATAGTTAACCCAGCTAGCCTCTCAACAAAAAAGTTAATGATTATTGATAGATTTTTTAGATAGAGTATAAAGACACTGATTAATCTCATTTGATTCAATAAAGGTCAATATGCTACTGCAAAACATTTTCTATGAATTAGGAAATTAACAATATTTGATGTGCATTAATATACTGGATTATTTAACCTATATTTCTAAAAGTCAGTATTTTAATCACTACTTATATTTTTTGTATAAATTTATTACAGATTTCAAATTAGGAATCAGTGATATGCTAATATTAAATTTTGTTACTAAACTTCAATGTTAAATTTATGCTTAAATAAAAAAAAAAATATCAAACTAAAAGGAATTAGCTTCAATTGTCATTTAGGTCTTTAGTTGATAATCCCTGTATAGCTTAAAGGCAACTATATATCATTAAATTTATCTATTTATTTAAATATCCATATACACCTGGGTCTGTTTTTATGCAGATTTATTTAACGCAATTTTGAAGTTACGCGATTCACGTTTCTCCGGAAGTCGAACTCCGATAATGCGCTATTACTTTAATCAATAAATTTTGTGTATATTGAAAGTAATAGCACATTATTGAAATTCGACTTTCATCTTAGTAATTTCAATATTTTCAGTGCTTTATAATAGTAAGATTTTATGCAATAATGAAATTAAAATCATGATTTCCACATTTTATGTATACACACATTAAATTTTACAAGATTATAATGTAAATTTGTTCAAACATTGTGCATGTTAATTTTGCATTTTAAATCACATTCTGTTTTTGCTTTTTAAAAAAGAATGTAATCAATTATTAATCATTTAGTGTCCGCAAGTTTATTTTTAAAAGGTGAGTAATAGCAGTGGGCACAATTAAAATTGAAAATTAAAAAATTAAAGACAAAAATAAGAATTTAATTTTTAGTTGTTAGATTAATTACTAATTACGTTGTCACCAGAAAATCATTAACACAACATGAGAGTGATGTTGGCGCTAGTTGTATTTCCTCTTGGGAAGAATCTGATTTTTTACCAGTTTGCAAACGAACCTGTTTATCGGCAAATAGTGATAATAATTAAAACGTGTATAAAAAATGTAAATTACTGTAAATTGTGCATAAAAATATATTTTTTTGAATAAAATTAAATATTATAGTTAAAAAAAGTTTGTCTTGTATCAATTTTTTTCAAATTTGAAATTTTTTATTAGTCATATTTTATTTCCTTATTTTTTTTTTGCCCGGATTTTAAAGTAATTTTATGTTGGTGCTTTGCTTTTATGTGATGTTTGAAAAATCACAGTCCATATCCCCCTTTTTCAATGTAAGTTACATCTATTTTTGTGTGATTTTGTTTGCGCGTGTTTTCTGAGGAACCTATCTATCGCGTAAAATGAGACCCAGGTGTACTACACATATAGATAAATCTTAAAACATATTTTTTCCTAGAAAGTTTTTTTTTTTAAATTTTAATATATATATAAACAAAAAAAAAGACTTATAAATCCAATAAATAATATTATATTTCAACCAGAGGACTGGTTTTCATCAGAAAAAAAAAATATACAGTAAAATGGTGATAATCAAAAATTATTTCCTTTGGTTAGTTTGTTATATATTAATATTTTGATATATATATAATAAAAATGAGGAGATAATATCCACATATTTAGAAATAACCTTTAACCATTGATGTTACCATGAAATTATCAATAACTACTAATTGTTAATCCCTGAAGTCAAACTATTATAGCTTTTCTGTCCAAGCTTTTGATTGAAGTAAAATGTTTCTTTTTATTTCAAACCCAAGATCTTATATGGATTTAAACTGAGAAAACTGTTTATTGTAGGTGTAAGAATATGAAAGAATAGCATTTTCCTTGTTATTCAGCAATTAATATTTATATTTCTCCAGAGAGTTGTATATGTTGAATTAAATATGTTCATGGATTCTTATTATAATAAAGAATACAAATAAGAAAATAATATCTTTATAAATGGTAATAACCTTTATTTAATGTTAGCAAGAAATTATCAATAACTACTAACTGACAATTCCTGTATCCAAACCAATTTATTCATTTAATCTAGAATAGCTCTTTGTTTTAATTTTTTTTGTTGAAGTTAAAGGTTCTTCTTTTACTTCAAACTCAAGATCTTATATGAAATTAAACCCAGAAAACAATTTGTATAGGTGTAAGAATATAAAAAAGTAGCATGTTTTTTGATATTCTGCAAATAATATATAAACTTCTTTAGAGAGTTGTATATGTTAAATTAAATATTTCAATGCATTCTTATGATAATAAACAAAAGGAATGAGAAATTAATATATTCATATATACAAAATACCCTTTAACCTTTGATGTTACTAAAAAATTATCAATTACTATTAAATTACAATCTCAGAAGCTAAGCCAGTTTATTTATTAAACTTATAATTACACATATGGTTGAGTTTTTTTGTTGCAATAAAATGAGTTTTGTTTTACTTTAATTGCAAGTTTTTTATATGGATTAGAAATTAGAAACATTTTATATCTTGAGAAATAGCTTATCAATTACTACTAAATGCCAGTCCATGAATCCAAATCAGTTTTTCCATTAAACTTATAACATCTCTTTTCTTTGAGTTTTTTTGTTGAAATAAAAGGTGTTCTTTTTTACTTCAAACCCAAGATGTTAAATGACTTTAAGCCTCCCATACTCAGACAGATTTTTTTGTCCTCACTAGATTTAAGCTATCAACTTTCACTTTAATATCATTATTATTTATCAAAAATAATAAATTTGACTTCAGTTTGATAGATATTTTTGTTTAGAAATTAAATAATTTTTTATTGCAATTGATTTTTCAGAATTATTTTTAAAATTAGATTTTAATGAACACAATGTGCTGTCACATCATCAAATTTCACATGGAGCAGATTCAATTTGAAAAATAAACAAAATCTTTGTTTGATATTTGTTTTTAAAATCTGAACAAATTATTTTTAATATCTACTAAATCTATCAATTTATGCATTAAAAGTTTAATTTTTTTTGTATTTTTTATGATATTGCTAAATGTTATAACAGATTGTTAGAGTTATATTTCCCATGAACTTAATCTCTATGTTAACATTATGTAGAAAAATATATACTTTTATATTTAAAAATAAAACATTTCTGAAAAAAATAAATATGTAATGATATATATTTTGATTTTTAATAATTACTACACAATTATGATACAAAAATAATCATAAGCATTCAAAAGAATCAAGTTTTTGACCATCATAATATTTTCTCCAAGCAATCTTACAAAGTTTGAGTTTAAGCCAATAAACATCACATGACTATCTCCTCTTATGCTTGTGTATAACTGTTGTTAAAACAGGCAAAACTCACTATATGTATTGCGACACACTAGTCTGGGCATATTGTATGAGTAGGCACTAGATGGGATTTTTTTCATAAGCCTTCTGGCATCCATTGATTTCTCTATCTTGCTGTGTGTGGCAATATATATAGTGAGTTTTGCCTGTTTTTAACAAAAGTTTGAGATTGTTGAATATACACTCACTAGGCATCAACATGTGGTTTCAGAAACTTTGAAATTCCCGCTTATTTGATTATCCTGGTGTTTTTTGATTTTTTTTTAAATTAAAATATTTAGAAAATAAATATATGTGAATTTTAAAGATGTAAAAATTATGTTAGCCAAATTTTTCAGTAGAGGGTGAAAAATGAAAATTTAATTTCTAGATTTCTCAGACATGTGTTCATTGCTTAAATAAATTGGTTGGTTGATACAGAAAGCTTTTTTACACCTATAAAAGTAGCTTTCTGATACAAATCCATATTAGGTCTTGGATTTGAAGTAAATAAAAGCCTTTTTCATTTCAATAACAAACTCAAGCAAATGGGATACTATAGATTCAATGAAAAAACTAGTTTGGCTTCAGGAATTGGCATTTAGTAGGAATTGATAGTTTTTTGATAGCATCAAAGATTAAAGATTATTTCTATTCACACACACATGCACACACATACATATATATATATAATGCTTGAATATTCTACCACATCACTGAGGAAGCCCATATCAGAAACCGGTCTGGGATTGGGGATATTCTGCAAAGCTTGTTAAGACCTTATTTGTGAGCTCTATATATAACAATATATATAATTACAAATAGTCATATTAAAACTTCATTTTTTTAAATTTTAATACTTTATTTTTAAAAAGGTTGACAATAAAAGATAACAGAATTTTAAGCTCTATTCAGGCACTGCCTCTATCTCATTTAACCACACACTTGGGAAAAAATAAACTATGCCTAATATACACCCAAATTCCTTGTTGATATCAATATTATTGTCATGCCCACTCAAAATTTATAGATTTTAGAAGTCAATGATCTGCCTTTTTTTTTAAATATTCAAACAACTAAAGAGTAAAAATGATAACAACTGAAGGCATAGACATTTTTTTTTTAAATTTCTCACTACAAATGTATAATGAATTTTAAACTTTCTTTTTTTAAATAATAATATGATCTTTTTAACACATTAATTATTACTGAAAATATTTTAAATTTGATATATCTTTATATAAAAAATTAAAATTCCATTTTCATTTATTTTTCATAATATTTAATCTTTAGTGAAACTGTCTATATTTTATATTTTCTACTTTAAATTCATTGAAATATTTTTTGAAAGTTAGGATGATATTTGTTCTATTCAAAATCATTATATGTGTCTTCAGCAGAATAAGTTTTTTTTTTTTTCAAATATAAATTAAATTATTAACATTTTATAACTATCTATTAAATAATTTTACTATTATTTATAATATTCCATTCATTTCCACATTATTGTTTTTTTCATATGTAACAAACTTCATTTCAATTTACTTTCAATGTTTGTATATTAAAATAAATGCACAAAACTTCATTTAAACCTCATTTAAACCAATTGCTTTTTTTTTGGTTAACTTTCTTTTCGAACAATTTTCTATTAAGTAAGTAATAACTTTTTTCCTTCATAATATTTTTCTTCAATTAAAAATGACCTGATTATGTTGATAAAGTAAAAATCAATGTTAAATGACACCACAAAGCAAAATAAAAAAAAAAATCTTAGTATTTTCTCTTTTTGGATTATGAAATACAATATCGAATTAAATAAGATATTATTTTATATAGCGCTATGTTTTAATACTGTAATAGTGATATTAGCGATTAAGCCAATGCACATGAGCTTTAAAAATAAATTAAAAATGAATACTCTCACTTTTTTCCAGACACTAGATACAGTATTTTAGAAAGAAAGAAATGAATCCGCCCATTCTTTCAATCCAAACATTTATGTATGGGCAAATCTTAAGCATATGGAAATGAGAGCATAAAAGTGTTAAGCAATCACTTTAAATTACATTTGTTAAGTTTGAACAAATGATGCCTGTGAAATCTTTACAATTTACGACCCGTCATTCTTTAGTTGAAATTAAACATATATAATAAGATATTATTTTATCTAGCACTATGTTTTAATACTGTAATAATGATATTAGCGATTAAGCCAATATGGAATAAAGGAAATCCATCTTTATTTATTATCTCCTACCAGTAGTTTTAATAAATTATTTATCACATCTAAAACCTTAACTAAATCATATCCAGCATTGCATACATGCAGACAATGTCAAATTCCAAACCTATCCAACACTATGTTCCAAACATTATCATCAGCGAAACATACTTCCAAACCTAAAGACATACACTCATACTTTAATTAAAATAAACAGATAACAAATCATCAAAAGTTTGATAAAATATGATGGACTAATGGGTATTTTATATTAATATATCAAAGCAATGGTCATATTAAACTGTCATATACATGTTCATTAGCATTGTTATTTAAATGTGCAAAAATTAACATAAAAAAGTTGCAATGATAAGAATATATGAAAGAGACATCAATAATTTATCTAGTTTGTATTTACTTTATCATATTATTATACTAACATTGACAAGAGAACACCACACATCATTAATTAAGATAATATATATATTTTTTTTAAAAGTACAAATAGTTCTAAGTATATACACCACACATCATTAATTAAGATAATATATATATTTTTTTTAAAAGTACAAATAGTTCTCAGTCTATTCTAATGAACACAGCTTACTTTCCCAATAAATTGATCACTCTATTTTGTAACTTCATGGTTGGGCTTGATATCTGTCAAGACCTATTTAAATGGTCAATTACATAAAGTTTTAAATTTTAATTGATAATTATTAAATAATAACTATTCAATATTAAGTAGGTATATTATATCAAGAGTGTGTTATAATGGTTGCCAAATTTTATTACAAAAATAAGTAAATTTCATCTATAAATCTTCTAGAATGATAAAGAATTGGGATATTGAAGGTGGGTGCTAGGCCCTCTGCCAGATTGTGTATGAGACTTTTTATACGCAGTCCATCAGGTGGACTAATTTCAATGTTAAGATTGTAATTAAAACTATAAAAATATTAATAATTTTATTATTATTAAGTAATAGTCAAAAAGATTCAAAATTATAACTATTCTAAATTAATCTTTACAATTAATTCTCAAGTATATTTTTACTGCAATTTAAGTTAATTTTGAACAACTTAAATTAATTGATAATTATGCTTATAGATGGACAATTATTAATTATTTGTTAATGTATGCACATACAACAACTCAATAGGTCTGTTAATTTGTACAGTAATTGTTTCTGATGAAAGTTTATAAATAGGCTAAACTTAGATTTTTATAGGAGAGAACAGGATAACAACTAGGGAAATTGGAAGAACTTAAGAATAAAATGGAAGAATTAAATTAACAAAGAACTGACAAACAGAAAATTATTATAAAGTAAAATTGAATTGAATTGAGTTAAAAATGGAATTGAATTGTATTTTAGTGTGCAACTAATGGAGTAGGAATCTCCATTTGGCTTTCATACATGAAACATATTACTTCTGTGAATTGATAATTGTGAAGAGTTTACATTTAAAACTGGTAGACATATTGGGGAAAAAAGGCTCCAAAATGGTAAAAGTTTGTAAGCTTGAAATTTCACTTCTGTTTTATAGCTGTTTTAATTATTATATTTACTATATGCATTATAAATTTAATTATGACTCATTTGGGATGGCAAGAGGAAAGAAAATTATTTTGTACTTTCAGTCAGAATGAATTTAAAAATCAGAAGAACTATAATATGAGATATTTCATTTCAATAATAATTTATTCACAATATATAATGATTACATCTTGATGAAAAAAAAAGTACACTAACATGATTAGATTAATGTTCTGTTTGTCATTTGGCTAGAAAGTATTATGTGAACATGACTATTATATCACTTATATGGTTGGGTAAATTGAAGAAAGTTTGTATAGTTTGTGAGATACTCAGAACTTGTTTACATGTTTAGAATGTTTTATATAAGTGTAAGTTTACAATTGACTAATATAATAGTCTGAGTTGATTGGAGTTGAGAAACAGGAAGGAGATAGTGAGATTAATAACCAGGTGTCATCAAAGGCTTTACTGGAGGCAAGGAGCTGATCACCTTTCTTGACTTTTTTGTGTGTTTGATAAAACAATGGTATAACTTGTGGGGTTGGTAATTCCATGAGTGTTTTGCATCTTACAATCCATATGGCATAAAGGACAAAGATGAAAAGCCTTATTATTGAAAATGTTCCGTCATGAATGGTGTTTTCAAGTGAGAGAATTATGTTAGTTCTATTGTTGGAGTTGATGATGATAATATCTTTCTAAGTCCTGGGCATCAGTGTATAATATGGTCTATGGTTTCATCTTCTAGGGAGCACAGACCACATATTGGGTTGATGCTAGAAAGACCTCTTCGGTGATGAAGAAACCAATTTGTGGAAAACGCATTAAGATTAACTTTAGTGGTGATGTCAAAAAATTTGGGTTCCAGACTCCATCTTTTGAAGTATGTAATTAGTCTTTGGTTGGTTACATTTAGACTGTTTTCAACAGGCTGTTGGTTAGAGTTCATTAGGCTGCACACTACCCATAGGGTAATTTTTTCGATCAAGGTTAGTGGGCATGATCACACTCAGGACATGCATAAACAAATATCAAATGTTATATTTAAGTAAAATATAACTATTGCAATTCTATTATTCTATATTAATTTCATTACATGGATGAAACATATTTAAAAAAAAGAAAATGCTATATTGCTATTAAAAAAATAAGCTCAATAATAACTTATACCTATCTAATACAATAATATAAATGAAGCTACTAAATTATAAAAGCTTACAAATTATTTATTGAGACTTTTAATATGAGGTATTCTCAGCATTGCCGTTAACACTTGCATTAGGGCAAGGCTAAAATATATCACCTTGCAACTTCACAAGTGGAATTGATATGTTTATTAAAGTAACCTTAAAACATCACATGATCACTATCTCCCATGCTTGCTTATAACTGTTGTTAAAATAGACAAAACTCTCTCCATACAGTAGTGCCAATCTAAGCAAGACAGAGTAATCAATGGATGCCAGAAGGCTTGTGCATAAAATCCCTAGATAGGGATAGGGATTTTATAAACAAGCCTTCTGGCATCCATTGATTACTCTGTTTTGCTTAGAGTGGCACTACTGTGTCTAGGGATTTTATGCACAAGCCTTCTGGCATCCATTGATTACTCTGTCTTGCTTAGAGTGGCACTACTTTATGAAGAGAGTTTTGCCTATTTATAAAAGTAAGTTGTAAAATCTCATTAAAAGTGAATCAAATTCCAACTTCAATTTTGATAGATTAATTATTGTGTTAATCATATTGCGGATTGGATTTCTGATGTGTTAATTATTAAATATTGTCATTAGTCAATAACGTATATGAAAGACGTATACATAATGAAAATAAGAATCAATATTTATCTTCAATTTTTCCTTCATTTCTGGAATAACAAAGCGCTGAAGTTAATGGATGAAACTATGATTGTATATAGATCCAGCAATGTACTAGAATTACCATTTAAATTGATAAAAAAATTGAAATATACTCCATGTGGGAAAGGATATTTATCAATAATGCTGCAGATTTTAAATGTTGCAACCAAGATTTAATTCTCTTACTTTCACAAGAAATAATGTGAAACATAAAGTTTATATAGTGATTTTTATTGTCATTAATATTCTATATGTTGTCTTATAATATTACATATGTTGTTACTGAAGGTATAAAGAACAGTTTATGTAAGTAATAAAATACATGATAACTATAAATTTGATCAAATATAAGTACATCAAAAAAGTAAAGTAATTCTATTTGTTGTAAATTTTATTCATATTTTAAAATATGAACACAGATAAAAAACTATTACAGTTTATTCTTAATATTTTTTCTTTCTAGGATAATTGCTAAAATTTTTGAACAATAATAATAAATCTGTAGTATGTAACTTTGGCTAATTTAAGTGCATTAAACATGGTATTTTATATATGTAATGCTTAACTGATTAATAGCT
The DNA here is from genome assembly GCA_028023455.1 of Epiperipatus broadwayi. NCBI lineage: Eukaryota > Metazoa > Onychophora > Udeonychophora > Euonychophora > Peripatidae > Epiperipatus > Epiperipatus broadwayi. The sequence goes on from JAQFVV010000278.1 coordinate 704,599, forward strand.
AATAACAGCTATAGTTATGGGTAATTCTTGAATTGATAATGATAGTTATAAATTTTATATGTTCAAGAGTAATATATTCCATTTTGTTAGTGACTTTATATATTCATAGTAGATAATATTAATATTACATATATCTGTTATCATGTTGAATAATTATTATAATAAGTGTATAATATTTTGGAATATGTGGTAGGCCCATGTTGCATCACTTCACCTGAGCGATGACATAAATGACCATCTTAGATAAATCATGAATGATGCCCATCAAACATTGAGCAGATTAAGGCTATACTTGTGTAGTATAATGATCTAATTATTAAATAAAGGACTAACAACCCCTTTTCCCCTCATATCCCTAAAGATAATCCAGAAGTGGTACCACGATTTCAAACCATGTGTTGATATAATTGTTAAACAAAAGATTGATCACCTCTTCTTTTTATATCCCCAAAGCTGTTCCATAAATGACACTGAGATTACAGACATATGCAGTCAGAAAGTGACCATAGTCTATATTAATTTGTTCACTTTTCCTTAGCTCAACCCCACTATATCTTTGGATACATTATATGTTTTAATATGTTCCATATTCTTATGTTCTAATGGTTTGGTATCGATAACAGTAAAATTGTTTCTGAAATATGGTATTTGAAAATGTAGATTGTATTTACCACTGAGCAAAATGATGATAAAAGATAATATTACTTAAAAGTTATTTTATAGTAGATTGTTACTATCCGTTCAATATGATCTCATGTATACCATTAAACTATGTTATTTGTCATTTAAACTCAATTTGTTTTAAAATGCTGATATTTTTGCTTAATGTTAAAAGTTCATATAATATTTTTCTTAAATCTTAAAAGAGTCTTAAAGGAAAAACTAATAATTAAAAAGCAGAAAAATGATAGTCTTGATTCTTAAAGCAGTATTGCTGTTTAATAGGCTAAATAAATGGATTAAAGCAAGAAATCAATAGTTTTTAGCATTATATTCTAAGTAGATTTTGAAATATATTGCCTTTGTTTATTTAAAGTGAATAAGGTTTTAGAGCCATGATACTAATAAAAGGTAAATATGAGAAACTCAATGTGAGTATAAATTTAAGTAGTAACAAATTAAAAGGTAATATTTTTCCCCCCATGTGTCATAGCATCAGCCGGGAAGCGAGCCCGCTACCCGGGACAACTGCTTGTAAAGCGGCTGTCACTGACCGCTCGACCACCAATGCTTGGCAAAGGTAATAATTTAAAATATAAAATGCATAATAAGTCCAATAAGCTCATATTAATAATAAGTTTGAGCAATAATAAATTAAAAGGTAGTAATTTAGTAAAATATTTAATAGATCGTAAGAGATCTTCCCTTAATCACAAAATGTTATAATACAATCTTGTTTTATGTAAATTTTTGTCACAATTGTTCAAGATTTTGTATTTTTTCTTTATTGTTATTAGTATATTCACAAAACTTGTAAATAATGTAAATATTTCTTGAAAGTATATTTAGTTGTCTGTGGCCTTATTGCTAATCACTATCAATATTGTTATTGCTATTGCTATCAACATATTATTTTTATTGTGGTCATAAAAAATCATCATCGGTTAATATAATATTTTTTTGTGTGTTAGCATATCAAAATAAGTTGTGTTAAGCTCTTAGATTTAGATTATATAAAGCTTTATGGATTATTGATCGAGACACAGTTGATCTTAAGCATATGTATTATTTTTTAATTAATATTTTAAAGATGAAATATTTAGTTTTTAAAGTAATCTGTTGATCTAAATCATTAGATACATCATTCACTGATCTTGATCATATTGCCCATGATTGTTAAATAAAGAAGTGATTAATGCTTCATAAAATTTAATGTTCACATGATCACTATTTTTTATGCTAGCACATAACTGTTATTAAAACAGGATTCCAGAAGGCTTGTGCATAAAATCCCTATCTAGTGCCCACTCATCCAATATCACCAGACTAGTTTCTGGCTTGTGGCCTTCATCAGTGAAGAACTTTGGATCTGGAGCACTGCACCTGGATCTGAGATTACTGCACCTAAGATCTAGGTGCAGTGCTCTCAGATCCAAAGCTCCTCACTGATGAAGGCCACAAGCCAAAAACTAGTCTGGGGATATTGGATGAGTAGGCACTAGATGGGGATTTTATGAACAAGCCTTCTAGGTGCAGTGCTCTCAGATCCAAAGCTCTTCACTGACAAAGGCCACACGCCAGAAACTAGTTTGGGTATATTGGATGAGTAGGCACTAGATGGGGATTTTATGCCAAGCCTTCTGAGATCCATTGGTTACTCTGGTTGGGACTGAGTGGTACTACTGTATGGAGAGTTTTACCAGTTTTGGAAATTTAATGTTCATGTTATTGTCAGTATTAAAATTGTCAAATGTTCTTTACTAATTCCATTTTGTTTTATGAGCTGTCTTTGCTTGTTATATTTGGGTAGTGGCAAAATCCCTTTCACTGATCCAAATATACCTTTAAAATAGTAATATTTAAGTTATTTGAACCTTGAGAAACATAAATTGTTTCAATTTAGACTCTATTGTAATTTTTCCATTTTTAAAGTTATTTATTATACTTAGCCTTGATCTGTTATGTTTATTCTTATTGTTTGATTGATTTAGTAGAAATTTTATAAATGTAAATTTCTTTTCTAGTTTAAAACTTATAATCTATTATAATTTAAAGGTTAAATATTGTGTTTTAGCCAAGCTTAGAACTCCTTGCTTTATTTTATTATTGTCTTGCAGTTGTTTGATACAATATTAGTTTTATACTTCAGGATCTTATTCTTCATCATCAACATTGTTATCATATCTCATCTATATTTTCTTCTTTTTATTTTTCATCCTCATTTCATCTTAAGTCATTCTTCATAGACCCCTATTCAATAATCACCTTCATTATTCATCACTCTAACACATTCACTATTTCTTCTCCTCACTCTTTTAAGTTCATTCATTTTTATTAATTAATAATTATTTGTTTTTCATCATCCATTTAATCATCTACATCTTGATTAATTTATCACACAACCCATAATTTGAATTCCATATTCATTTCATAGACCTGATTATTAATTATATAGTGTTATAGCAACTAGACTTATCTTGTAATATTTTACCCTTTATCTTAAAGTTAATTTAATCGATGTTTAATATTTGGGGTTATTATCTTCATGTAGATTTTGTGACCCCACCCTTTCGATACGCTTATGCACATGCTAACCAAACTTGTTTCTAATATTCTGTTTTGTAATTATAACTACATTCTATAAGAGATGTAGGGCTGATATAAGGCAATATCGGAATTGGTAGTACCTTGTAGCTTCTACTTATGTTTACTCATGCTCATGTTAACCAAGTCAGTTTCTAATATATTTATTATTGTTGTTTGTTGATGTTTATGGTTTATATAATATGATATAATATAGTAATCTTAATAATTAGCTATCAGCACATGCACTTTATAGATTTTAACTATAAATGAATACTCTCACTTTCCAAACACAAGATAAAGACTTTGTGAAAAGTTAGAATGAATCCATCTACCTTTTCGACCCAATCATTTATCTATGGGCAAATCTTAAGCATTTAAAAATGAAAGTGTGAAGATGTTAAGTGATCACTTCAAATTACTTTTACTATGCCTGAATGAATGACACTTGCAAAATTTTTTAGAATTTATGATATGTCATTCTTATTTGAAATTAAACATATGTAAATAAGATATTTATTTTATATAGTTCTATGTTGTATAAACTGTAATAATGCACATGTACTTTGTGGATTTAACTATAAATGAATACTCTCACTTTCCAAACACAATATAAAGTCTTTGAGAAAAGGTAGAATGATGTATCATAAATTCTAGAAAATTTTGCAAGCATCATTCATTCAGGCATAGTAAAAGTAATTTAAAGTGATCACTTAACATCTTCATGCTCTCATTTCCAAATGCTTAAGATTTGCCCATACATAAACATTTGGGTTATATATATATATATCAGGGATTTGAACTCAAATTTGCCCATACATATACATATGGGTTATATATATATATATCAGGGATTTGAACTCAAACTTTCAAGCACCCACCAACTATCCACACTATCTCATACAACTGATACACATGACCACATACATGTAGAAAAGATAAATAATCATCAATGTAGTATTTCATGCTAAATCAGCACTCATCAGTTGGTCCAGATTATCATCTCCCATATATATATATATTTGTTTATCATCTTCCATAATATATATAATCAGTACTAAGTTTGTACCTTGATCATTCCACAATATACAATAAGTGCTCAGTTTATATTAAGATAGCAAATCTTCATACTTTAATGTACATGCTTCAATCCACTCCAACCTCCAACTTTTCAGCCATCCATATCATTGAAAATCTGATGATGAAAAAGCCAAATCCCATGCTAATGCCAACATTATTGCCAAACCCATGTTGACCTGAAGTGACTCTGACCCCTCATGTATAGGACCTTATCCATTTAAATACATAGAAGTGGAATGGGCAAGGTACAAGCTTATATGTAAATAATTGAAAACAAGGCACTCTTCACAATCCTGGAGCTTAATTGTAAATATCAGGGATTTGAACTCAGACTTTCAAGTGCCCACAAACTATCCACACTATCTCATACAACTGATACACATGACCACCCACATGTAGAAAAGATAAATAATCATCAATATACATATTTCATGCTAAACCAGCACTCATCAGTTGGTCCAAATTATCATCTTCCACAATATATATAATCAGTACTAAGTTTGTACCCTGACTATTCCACAATATACAATAAGTGCTCAGTTTATATTAAGATAGCAAATCTTCATACTTTAATGGACAGGCTTCAATCCACTCCAACCTCCAACTTTTCAGCCATCCATATCATAGAAAATCTGATGATGGAAAAGCCAAATCTCATACTGATGCCAACATTATTGTCAAGCCCATGTTGACCTGAAGTGACTATGACCCCTCATGTATAGGTCCTTATCCATTTAAATACATAGAAGTGGAATGGTCTAGGTACAAGCTTAGCATTGATTATATATATGTATGGTAGATGATAATCTGGACCAACTGATGAGTGCTATATTGGTGATTATTTATTTTTTCTACATGTGTGTAGTCATATGTATCAGTTGTATGAGATAATGTGGATAGTTAGTGGGCACTTGAAAGTCTGGGTTCAAATCCCCAATATTTACAATTAAGCTCCAGGATTGTGAAGAGTGCCAGGTTTTCAAATATTTACATGTAAGCTTGTATCCTGTCCATCCCTCTTCTATGTATTTAAATGGATAAGGTCCTATACATGAGGGATCAGAGTGACTTCGGGTCAACATGGGCTTGGAAATAATGTTGACATCAGCATGGGATTTGACCTTCCATCATCAGATTTTCAATGATATGAATGGCTGAAAGGTTGGAGGGTAGAGTGGATTGAAGCCTGTCCATTAAAATGTGATTTGCTATTTTAAAATAAACTGAGCACTGATTATATATATGTCTGAGAGATGATAATCTGGACCAACTGATGAGTGCTGGTTTAGCATGAAATATGTATATTGGTGATTTATCTTTTCTACATGTGTGTGGTCATGTGTATCAGTTGTATGAGATAGGGTGGATAGTTGGTGTGCACTTCAAAGTCTGAGTTCAAATCCCCAATACTTATAATTAAGCTCCAGAATTGTGAGGAGTGCCTGGTTTTCAAATATTTATAAATAAGATTGTATCCTGCCCATCCTTCTTCTATGTATTTAAATGGATAACGTTCTATACATGAGGGGTCAAAGTGACTTCAGGTCAACATAGGGCTTGTAAATAATGTTGGCATCAGCATGGGATTTGACCTTCATCATCAGATTTTCAATAATATGGATGGCTGAAAAGTTGGAGGGTGGAGTGGATTGAAGCCTGTCCATTAAAGCGTGAAGATTTGCTATCTTAATATAAACTGAGCAGTGATTATATATACGTGTGAGAGATGATAATCTGGACCAACTGATGAGTGCTGGTTTAGCATGAAATATGAATATTGGTGATTATTTATCTTTTCTACATGTGTGTGGTCATGTGTATCAGTTGTATGAGATAAATGTAGATAGTTGATGGGTGCTTGAAAGTCTGAGTTCAAATCTTCAATATTTAAATTAAGCTCCAGGATTGTGAAAAGTGCCTGGTTTTCAAATATTTATATGTGTGTGTGTGTGTGTAACGTGATATATGATTTGATTTTCTTACTAATTTTATATATATATAAGAAAGAAACAATGCATAATGCTAGGTAAACTCAATACAAAACATTTAAAATGTTCCATAGTTATATTATTCCAACCACTTTTCCATTTAAATAAAGAAAACTCAAATTTTAGCCCTACACTGAAAAATAATCTAATATATATTAAAACTCAAACTAATTTCAATAAGAAGTGTGAATCTAAGAAAGCAAAGTTATTGCACTGCAACATGGTTATTTGCAATGTAAGAAATTTGCTTTCTTAGATTCACACCTCATTTAAATTAACTTGAGTTTTAATATAGGTTACATGATTGCACATAATATTGTAGAGAATTTTCTTTTCAGTGTAGCGCTAAAATTTGAGCTTTCTTTAGTTAAAAATGTAGGGTGCCTGGTATAATATAGTTATGAAACATTTCAAATGTTATATGACTTGCTTTATTGATTATTATAATTTTGCCCTTGAGGCTTTGACAATGTTATATTGTTAAGACCATTAATATATGGTGAGGCTGAAGTGTTTTCAGATCCATATAGCTATTTAGGTTAGATAGCTGGATTTAAAGACATTTACGTTTCTGAAAATTTCAGATTTTCTACTTAATAATTATGTATTAGATAAGTGCTGGCTTTGAGTTGGGTATTTTAGATCTAGTATCCAAATATTCAAGTGCCTCACTGAGGTGAGCTAAAAGCTCAGCATCTCTGAGATTAGGGATTATATTAGATAGAGATTTTAAATGCTTTCTCTTGCGGCACTTATCAATAAGAGCTTGCTAGAGCGATTGGTATGCTCCCTAATTATGCATATACATATATATGAAAAACAAAAAAAAGAAGTTAAAAACTTGCTAATGCTTGTATTTATGTCAACAGATGGCATTCTACCAAAAACACCGTCAAGCGTAAGTTTGTTTACATAAATGTCAGAGCAAACATTCACTATCTCTAACTTTTCTGAGTTTGAAGACATTAACGTGGCTAAATGATTCACGCTTGCAAGTTGAATAGAAACTGTTTCATAAATGCTCAGAGTTTGTGTTTAGATCTAGTTTCTTACTCCTGTCTTTCACTGATGATAGCAAATAGCTTGAAATCATGATCTGAAAGTGAAATTAAAGTTAGAGATAGTGAATGCATGCTCTGACGTTTATGTAAACAAACTTACGCTTGACGGTGTTTTTGGTAGAACGCCATATGTTGATATATATATAAGTACATATTTATATATTAAGTTAATTATAAATTAAATTTAATATATATATGTCATATAACACAATTTACATTATAATATTTTGTCGTATAAACTCTGCAGAAAAAAACTCATTCAACAAGCTGAGTAGAAATATAAACTTAAGTTGTTTTTTGATGAAATATGTTCTTTTTTTGCTGAGATTTAAAACCTCATTACTAACCTCATTTTTAAAAGTATCCATCACCAAATTTAATTTGTTAAAAAAAATGCAGCTTATTTCTGTCTTGAAAATGAAAATTTACGATGTTAAATACTTTTAAATAATAATAATATTGATGTGATTTTTTTTCCTAAAATTTTTACTCGCAAAAATTAGCAGAAATTATTCAATATGACTGCATATTGTCTTAATATATATAAACAGGTATCCAATATTTTTTCCTTATTATAAGAACAGCTGATTAGAAAAAGATAGTCAAGTGAGGTGTAAAAAAATAAAACAATACAACAGTCTCATTCAGCTGGAAATATTGCATTACATGATGCTTAGTCATCAAATTCTGGGTTATACTCGCTATTACTTAATAACTTTTCTGGGTTTTTTCTTTCTGTTATGTGTTCTGCTACTTTCATTTTGTTTGCCTTCTGATGGATTTGATATACACTAATATATGGCCAAAGATGTAAAGGCATCCAAAAATATCAATGCTTAACTGCTTTTGATATGTAAATTATTGTCTTTATAGCTATGAATATATTTTACATATTGAAAGCATCCTAAGTACTAATAAAATCAAATTTAAATTATAAAGATTACCTTTTCTGTATGAATGTCAATAATATTGATTTAAATAAAAAGGTTATAATAAAGTAATTTGTTTTTAAACACAGGCTAAACTCTCCATAAAGTAGCACCCCTCAATACAAGTCAGAGTAATCAATAAATGCAGGAAGGTTTGCACATAAAATCTCTATCTATTGCCTACTCATCCAATATCACTAGACTAGATTCTAGCTTGTGGTTTCGATCATTGAGGAGCCTTGGATTTGAGAGCACTGCACCTAGATCTTAGGATTTAATTGCATTACTCCAGCAGCCTCCTTTTATTTTATTAGCTAATTATAAAGCTTTGAGTCCAAAATGAAAACACTATAATGTTTTCAATTCAAGCTTATTAGCTTGTATAGTCATATAGATCTAAACTCAAATCAGCATCCATACATTTTGGTATCGCTGGTTTTTTAATAACTAGAGTCACCATAAACCTGTTGTAGAGGATTGGTATTAAGCCACTAAACATCACATGATCACCATTCTTTATTCTTACACAAGCTGTTTACACAGAGGCTAATCATTCCATACAGTAGCACCACTCAGTGCAAGACAGAGTAATCAATGAATGTTTTTAACATTTTTTTATATTTATTTAATTTCTGTCCTCTGATTTAAAATAACCTTTACAATATATTTATCATCCCTCTTTACTGTTATCTGTTTGATATTTCATCTTTATGCAATTTTTTAATTATAAATTCTCTTATAACAAAATATGATTGAAAAATTGCAAAATAAAGTTGGTTTACTCAATGCCAATGTTAATTAAAAGATCACTTTATAAGCTTCATCAAAACAAAAATAGTATTAAAAATATAATGTTTATTATTTTTGTTTACACTTTTATGTAGGAAAATTAGAAAGTAATTAATAAAATATATTTTTATATATGCATATATAAAACGTAGAATTATATTATTATTTTACACTCTGAAAAAGACTGCTAATTACTCAAAATATCAGCAGAAACCATTTGATCACAATACCAAGAAAAAAATGGTTTATAAAAACATTTTTTTATAATTAATTTTTCTTTCCCCCTCTATTCAGGTAAGTGGCATTCATCCAGGTTACAAATTAAATAAGAATAATGATTTTAAGATCTTTTTTTAAATATACATGTCAAATATAGATTCTATAATATAACTAATGAAAAAGTCTTACTCATGGAAATCCTTATAGATATTAGAATTATACAATTTTTTTAATTTTAAAGTAATTTAAATTCTTTTTTTTTAGTTTTATATAAATGCCACTTGTAAATGTTCTGCCTTTAGTATATATAAATTATATATTGATTTGAATATATATATAATGTTTTCACGGTTATATGATGTCGATAAAATAAAATTTTTGGGTAAGAACCGTGTATTATTTTGCATTACAATCCAAGTAAACAACATTTTAAAATTGTTATGGGAGACTTTAATGCTAGAATTGATAAACAAATGAAAGATGAAAGTTCTGTAGGTAATTTTGGTTATGGTAATAGAAATGAGAGAGGACATAGACTTGTGGAGTTTGCAGAAAAAGAAAAACTTTATATTATAAATTCTTTTTTTGAGAAAAATGTTAAAAGGAAATGGACATGGAAGCATCCAAATGAAGGTAGAGCAGAATTGGATTATATTTTGACTAACAGGAAATACATATTTCAAGATTGTAATGTTCTTAATAAATTTAACACAGGAAGTCATCATCGATTAGTAAGGTGTAAGATACGTGTTAATGCGAAACTAGAGAGACAAAAATTATTAAGAAAAACAATATTTACAGTTGATATTCCTAATCTTCAGAAACATTCTAATGAATTTAAATTAGAACTTACAAATTGGCTTCAAGTATTACAAGATTTTGAACATGATTCAGATTTGAATGAAATTAATATGAAAATAACTGATACACTTTTAAAAACTGCAACAAAAATAGCTGGTAGAAAAAAGCAGCAATTGACCAATAAAATTTCTACTGAGACTAGAGAATTCATGAAGAAAAGGAGGAATATGAAGATATACAAAAATGATGCATTAAAAAGAATTGAATATCTCGAATTTTGTAAAATGGTGCGGAAAAGAGTTGAAAATGATATAAGAAAGTATAACTGTGAACTAGCAAGGAAAGCTGTAGAAGAAAATAAAAGTCTTAAGAATGTAAAACAACATATTGGTAGGAAATTTATATCTGCAATAAGAAAAAAAGAGGGAATTGTTACTAAAAAGAGAGATGACATCATGAAATTGGTAGAAGATTTTTATCAAGAATTATATAGTAATAAAGAACAAGTACCTCCTATATCTATTACATCTTCCAAATTGCCCAGAATTTTAAATGAAGAAGTGAGATATGCAATTAAATGTATGAAGAAAGGAAAGGCTCCAGGTAATGATGGAATTATAATTGATATATTAAAAGAAGCAGGTGAAGAAATGGAAATTTTTTTAGCAAAGTTATATACCAAATGTCTAAATGATAAAGATGTACTGGATGATTGGAAGAATGCAGTAATAATATTAATATTTAAAAAAGGTGATAAAGAAGATATTAGAAATTACAGACCTATCAGCCTTTTATCAGTTTTATATAAAAATTTTACCAAGATAATTACAACTCGTCTACAGAGAACATTGGATTTCCACCAACCAAGAGAACAAGCTGGATTTAAAAGTGGTTTTAGTACAGTAGATCATATCCAGGTGTTGAGAGAAGTTATAGAAAGGACGAATGAATATGAGTTGTCATTATGTTTTGGATTTGTAGATTATGAAAAGGCATTTGATTCTATAAACATTTCTTCAGTGATTAAAGCATTGGATCATCAAGGTATAGATCCAGGATATTGTCATATTTTGAAGAATATTTATAAAAATGCAACAGCAACAATTAGATTACATAATGATACTGGGAAAGTCAACATTGAGAAGGGTGTAAGACAAGGTGACTCCATATCTCCAAAAATTTTTACAGCAGTGCTGCAAGAAGTATTTTGTAAATTAAAATGGGAAACTAAAGGAGTGAAAGTAAATGGAGATTATTTAAGTCATTTAGATTTCGCAGATGATGTAGTTGATTTTGCAAATAATGCTTCAGAGCTGCAGGATATGTTGCAGGAATTATCAGATGAAAGTAGGAAAGTAGGACTAAAGATAAATGTTAAAAAGACTAAAGTAATGTTTAATCGATTTGCTCAAAATATGAAAATAAAGATTGATTACGATGAATTAGAAAAAGTTAACAGTTACAAATACCTTGGTCAGATTATTAATACAGATGGAAACATAATGGAAGAAATTAATCATAGAATTAAACTTGGTTGGAGTGCTTTTGGTAGAAATAACTTGATACTAAAAGGAAATATGCCTATGTGTTTGAAAGGAAGGTTTTTAACAAATGTGTTTTACCAGTTCTTACTTATGGATCTGAGACTTGGACACTTAATAGAAGAGTAATACAGAGACTTCAGACCACTCAAAGAAATATGGAGAGATGCATGTTGGGAGTAACAAGAAGAGATCAAAAACGCAATGTATGGGTAAGAGAACAAACAGGTGTTACTGACCTCATTGAAAAAATTAAAAGATTGAAGTGGAGTTGGGCTGGACATATTGCTAGAAGAGATGATAATAGATGGATAATTGAAATGTTAAACTGGATTCCAAGAGATTGTAAAAGACTCAGAAAGAGACCACATGTGAGATGGATGGATGAAATAAGAAAGTGTGCAGGGGTGATGTGGAGAACAGAAGCTAAAGATCAGAAAAGATGGATTAAACTTGGAGAGACCTTCATCCTGCAATGGATTGATAATGGTTTATGATGATATATATATATATATATATATCATATATATAAATATATATATATATATTATCATCATCATCATCATCATCATTATCAACCATTATCAATCCACTGCAGGATGAAGGTCTCTCCAAGTTTAATCCATCTTCTCCGATCTTTAGCTTCTCTTCTCCACATCACCCCTACACATTTTCTTATTTCATCCATCCATCTTACATGTGGTCTCCTTCTGGGTCTTTTACAATCTCTTGGAATCCAGTTTAAAACTTCAATTGTCCATCTATTATCATCTCTTCTAGCAATATGTCCAGCCCAACTCCACTTCAATCTTTTAATTTTTTCAATGAGGTCAGTAACACCTGTTTGTTCTCTTACCCATACATTGCGTTTTCGATCTCTTCTTGTTACTCCCAACATACATCTCTCCATACTTCTTTGAGTGGTCTGAAGTCTCTGTATTGATCTTCTATTAAGTGTCCAAGTCTCAGATCCATAAGTAAGAACTGGTAAAACACATTTGTTAAAAACCTTTCTTTTCAAACACATAGGCATATTTCCTTTTAATATCAAGTTATTTCTACCAAAAGCACTCCAACCAAGTTTAATTCTATGATTAATTTCCTCTATTATGTTTCCATCTGTATTAATAATCTGACCAAGGTATTTGTAACTCTTAACTTCTTCTAATTCATCATAATCAATCTTTATTTTCATATTTGGAGCAAATCGATTAGACATTACTTTAGTCTTTTTAGCATTTATCTTTAGTCCTACTTTCCTACTTTCATCTGATAACTCCTGCAACATTTCCTGCAGCTCGGAAGCATTATTTGCAAAAACAACTACATCATCTGCGAAATCTAAATGACTTAAATAATATCCATTTACTTTCACTCCTTTAGTTTCCCATTTTAATCCACAAAATACTTCTTGCAGCACTGCTGTAAAAAGTTTTGGAGATATGGAGTCACCTTGTCTTACACCTTTCTCAATGTTGACTTTCCCAGTATCATTATGTAATCTAATTGTTGCTGTTGCATTTTTATAAATATTCTTTAAAATATGACAATATCCTGGATCTATACCTTGATGATCCAATGCTTTAATCACTGAAGAAATGTTTATAGAATCAAATGCCTTTTCATAATCTACAAATCCAAAACATAATGACAACTCATATTCATTTGTCCTTTCTATAACTTCTCTCAATACTTGAATATGATCTACTGTACTAAAACCACTTTTAAATCCAGCTTGTTCTCTTGGTTGGTGAAAATCCAAGGTTCTCTGTAGACGAGTTGTAATTATCTTGGTAAAAATTTTATATAAAACTGATAAAAGGCTGATAGGTCTGTAATTTCTAATATCTTCTTTATCACCTTTTTTAAATATTAATATTATTACTGCATTCTTCCAATCATCCGGTACATCTTTATCATTTAGACATTTGGTATATAACTTTGCTAATATTTTTTCTGTTTCTTCACCTGCTTCTTTTAATATATCAATTATAATTCCATCATTACCTGGAGCCTTTCCTTTTTTCATACATTTAATTGCATTTCTCACTTCTTCATTTAAAATTCTGGGCAATTCGGAAGATGTAATAGATATAGGAGGTACTTGTTCTTTATTACTATATAATTCTTGATAAAAATCTTCTACCAATTTCATAATGTCATCCCTCTTTTTAGTAATAATTCCATCTTTTTTCCTTATTGCAGATATAAATTTCCTACCAATACCAAAATGTTGTTTTACATTCTTAAGACTTTTATTTTCTTCTACAGCTTTTCTTGCTAGTTCACAGTTATACTTTCTTATATCATTTTCAACTCTTTTCCGCACCATTTTACAAAATTCGAGATATTCAATTCTTTTTAATGCATCATTCTTGCATATCTTCATATTCCTTCTTTTCTTCATAAGTTCTCTAGTCTCAGTAGAAATTTTATTAGTCAATTGCTGCTTTTTTCTACCAGCTATCTTTGTTGCAGTTTTTAAAAGTGTATCAGTTATTTTCATATTAATTTCATTCAAATCTGAATCATGTTCAAAATCTACTAATACTTGAAACCGATTTGTAAGTTCTAATTTAAATTCATTAGAATGTTTCTGAAGATTAGGAATATCAACTGTAAATATTGTTTTTCTTAATAATTTTTGTCTCTCTAGTTTTACATTAACATGTATCTTATCCCTTACTAATCGATGATCACATCCTGTGTTAAATTTATTAAGAACATTACAATCTAGAAATATGTATTTCCTGTTAGTCAAAATATAATCCAATTCTGCTGTACCTTCATTTGGATGCTTCCATGTCCATTTCCTTCTAACATTTTTCTCAAAAAAAGAATTCATAATATAAAGTTTTTCCTTCTCTGCAAACTCCACAAGTCTATGTCCTCTCTCATTTCTATTACCATAACCAAAATTACCTACAACACTTTCATCTTTCATTTGTTTACCAATTCTAGCATTAAAATCTCCCATAACAATTTTAAAATGTTGTTTACTCTGATCAAAAGCCTTTTGTACATCCATATAAAAATCTTCTACTACTTCATCACTGTGAGAACTTGTTGGGGCATAAACCTGAATTATCTGCATTTGATATCTGCTATTAAGTTGTATAACTAATCTTGCCACTCTGTCTGATACACCATCAATCTCCACAATATTGTTCTTCCACTTTTTATTTATAATTAATCCTACTCCACTTGTATTTCCAATATTTGTGCCTTTATAATAGAGCATATGTCCACTTTTTAAATCAATTGTCTCTTCACCTTTTCTTCTAACTTCACAAAGTCCAATAATATCCCATTTAATATAAGAGAGTTCTTCTTCTAATTCTTGCAATCTTCCTTCACTTGAAAGTGATCTGCAGTTGTAAGTACCTAAATAAAAAGTCGTCATCAAATGGCAGCCTGGGTCCGCCTCCAGGATATTCTTAGCACCCTCCGCCTTCGGCCACCAACCGCTGCCTTGGTTGGTGACTTTACAGCCTCCTGGGATTAAGGGCCATGCTTTATTTTTGTCTGTCATAATTGTATAATTGGGAAAAATCTTTATCATTTACACAAACATTCATTCTGCCTTATCAGGCACTGAGAAGAAAGACCATGGTGTTTCTTGATCTTAAACTCAGAGGTAAAAAGCCAATAAACTCACCACGCTGGCTAATGCGTGTTGGTGAGCAGCCCATCCATGTTCGTATACTATATGAATAAACATATAGTAATAACAGCTGCAATGACAAGAACGTATGGAGTGGACATTAGGAATTTGCCCTGCTCGGTTCCTTTAAGGCCTCCAAGAGGAATCAAAGGGTCTCCTTTCAGTTAATAGATAGAGTGGAGACTGGTGGGTCATGTGAAAGTCTATGCTTATATAATCCTATACTATATATATATATATAGACCCAAGTATATAATAAGCCTGTGTTTCAGTTATAAGCTTTATATAAATTATCTCCTATTTCAAACCCAAACCTGTTTAGTTAGTAAGTTTTTTTAATATTTGCTTATTTATTAATATGTCTTTGATACATTAAATATGATTTGGAGATTCCAAGCTTTCAGATATTTGGTTTTGGTAAACTATTACATATTTCACTGCTTATGTTTCAAAAATTAACACACTGATTAATTATAAATAAATTCATTTAATTATTCATCTGCAACTGACCTCAAATAAAAGTGTACATTCTAACAGTAAGAATAAAAAAAATAGTTTAAAATTGTCACTCATGTAATTTGGTTCCAATGACTTCCTACCCAATAGATAGCAACTAAGACTATATACTACACATTTTCAATCATAAATATAGTATTTGAGGATGTATAATAGTTAGCATCAGTAGAATTTTATAATGCAGACCTATGTAAAGAACCTGTGAATTCTATGCACACCATTTAATATCAACATCAATAATAATACAAAAAAATAGTCCACTTACTACTTCTAATCAAGCTTTTACATGTATTATAGATTATAACAAAGATAATTAAACACAAAAACTTAAAAGTGAAGTTAAAAAAAAGAAGTTATAAATAAATATAATAATAAGCTGAATGTTTTTGAGGATCCATGCCTCATAATCATAGCTTTCTTAAAATATATAATAAAATATATACAAAGATATTTAAATTACCACATGTTACGTGGACCATTTTTTCGATATATCAAAGCAAGTGTCTTTTTTATTTATAGCATTAATATTTCCATTAATATAGAATGCTTCTTTTATTTTCATCTTATGATCATTTGATTCAGTGCATATAATTACAAAATTGGCAGGAGTAAAATTGTGTCCAGATTTCATGGAATGCTCCAAAAATACAGAAGATATATTGTTGTTCTTCTGAGCTCTATTGTAAGTGTACACATGTTGAGCAAGCCTAGTATTAATAGTAGCTTTAGTTTCACCATAATATATAGCATGACATTTTTCTTGAGGATACTACATGTGGGGTGAATGAACGATCAATATGATCTTTTGAGTTGTTGATCAATCTGTTAGAATTAGGAGGAGTTCTGAATTCTATTTTAAACTTATTGAATAATGCTTTAGTTAGTTTGTTAGATATTTTGGAAATGTAAGGAATGGTAATTCTAGGAAGTTGAATATGTGGTACAATATTATTTATTTTATTATGGATTTCGTAATATTATTTTTAATAGATTTAAATTTAAAACCTGCTGTCATTAAATCTTTAATAAAATTATTCATATTTTCTTTTCTGTCTGCTTCATATTTACAAAGATGCAAATTTCTAAATAAGAAAGAATTTAAATCAGCAAATTTGTGTGATGCGGGTGAGTTAGATTTAGGGTGAATACAGCTTCTAATTTCAAAAGGCTTAATTATCATCTTGTAATCTATACTGTTATTATTTCTTGATAATGAAAGGTCAAGATATTTGATTTCTTTGTTGTTGTTTTTATATAGAATGCTACGTGATAAATTAGATAAACATTGAAGTTCTTGTCGTATATGTAAAAGCTGTTTCTGAAGTACGTACTTAATTTTAAAATTATTATGAATTGTTCTATTAATTTTGATAATACAACAATTAGGTATAATATTATAATCTTTGCATTTATAATAAAATTTATACATATATTTAAATTAGACGTATTACGTGGACCATTTCTTCGATATATTAAAGCAAGTGTCTTTTCTATTTATATCATTAATATTTTTTGTTACATGTTTTAAATTTATAAAGCTAAATCGTTTTAATGGTATATTGTTTTATTTGATTTACCTATAAAAGCTACTGTTGAGCAAGGTAAGAATATCTATATGCTGCATATGCATACAAATGAATATAAAATATATTTATTTTAATTTGTGGTTCACCTTTATTTTATAAACAGAGAGCATTAAGTGTAATAATATTGTTCAAATATAAATTGTAAGTTGTCATAAATAAAAGATATATTTGCAATAACTTGAATGTTGCGATACATAAAAATATTTTAATTATTAACTTTATTCAGTCTTTAATCTCAAATAGATGAAAACAAAGCAAGAAAGTAGTAATATTGCTTAAATATAAAATATTAGTAAACATGCGTATAACATTTTGTAAATGCTTACATGTAATTAGTAATATAAAATATTTCCATTATTTTAATTATTATTTTAATGTAAGAGCTAAATTATTAAGATAACAAACCTTCAACTATTCAGCTCCATATTATTGAAAATCTGATAATGGCATATTCAAAGCATATCTGTGTCGACCATAAGTCATTCTGAACCCTCATATGTAGGACCTTAAGATTATTTTTAAAAAAACATAGAAGTGGGATGGGCAGAATACAGGCTGAATCTTTAATAATTTAATACAAGTATAGTATATATACTTAAGCTAATTGTTATTAGAAAGATATTTTAAGCCAGACGTTCAATATTCCTTCAGTCATCTATTCCTTCCTATATAACTGACGCACATGAACACATACCCGTGGAAAAGATAAATGATCTTGAATATACATATTTCAGGTGGAATCAGCACTAAATCCATACATTGGAGATCATTTAGCTTTTTCACATGTATGTGGTCATGTGTGTCTGTTATATAGGATTGAGAGGATGACTGAAAGAAACTTGAAAGTCTGAGTTCAAATCTTTTTTAATTACATCTAGCTTAAATATATATATATATACTGTAGTTGTATTTGAATATATATATATATGAAAAACAAAAAAAACACAAGTTAAAAAACTTGCTAACGCTTGTATTTATGATAACAGATGGCGTTCTACCAGAAACACCATCAAGCGTAGTTTTCTGTTTACATAAACATCAGAGCGAGTATTCACTATCTCTAACTTTAATTCCACTTTCAGATCATGATTTCAAGCTATTTGCTATCATAAATACAAGCATTAGCAAGTTTTTTAACTTGGTGTTTTTTTGTTTTTCATAAATGTACCTTTGAGGTCTTTCTTGCAATGATGTATATTGCAGAGGTTTCTACTATGTGGTGATGCTGAACTGAGATCAGACCCATGTAGCTATCTGGCTTGCCATGCTGAGTTTGAAGACATTAACGTGTCTAAGTGATTCAGCTTGCAAGCTGAAAAGAAACTGTTTCATAAATGCTCAGAGTTTGTGTTTAGATCTAGTTTCTTATTCCTGTCTTTCACTGACGATAGCAAATAGCTTGAGATCATGATCTGAAAGTGGAATTAAAGTTAGAGATAGTGAATACTCGCTCTGACATTTATGTAAACAGAAAACTACGCTTGACGGTGTTTTTTGGTAGAACGCCATCTGTTATCATATATATATACTGGAAATAACAGAGTAGGAGTCATGATCCATGGACTTTAAGTTTCAGTGTTACTAGACAGATCAATATGTGTAATGTTACATCACTTTTATGGCTTATATAAATTATTTATAATAAATATTAATATACATATAAACATTTTTTTTTCTATTTTTTTTTTTTTTTGGTAGTTATTACCAGATAAATGAATATTTGATTTGAAATAATGTTTTTATAATGGTTTCACTGAACTAAAAAAGGAACAGTAGTTTTAAGAATAAACATTCCAATTCTTTACAACTGCTTTGAATGTTAAATAGAAGAAAATAAAAATAGGCAAAAACAAATCAAAATTATTACACAGAGACCTCCTGATCCACACAGCAAGATCAACATTATACAGATGAATAATAAATAGTAGTTTAAAAAAAGTTTTAGAATTTTATAATGAATTTTGAAAAAAGAATTGAATAAAATGACATAATATATTTTCTCCGTAGTTACATTTCAAATATTTTAAGATTTTTATTATTTCAAAAATAATAAATAAAAATAATGTTTAATATATTAAGTATTTTTAATTTTATAAAGATTAAAATACATAAAAGCGATTTTCTAAAATTAAAATGTAAAACCAAATGAATATTTATGAGTTTTTAAGTCAACAGGCATTGACTGGTAATTGACATTACAGAGGCAAAACTCTCCATACATAAAATGGTCGTCATGTGATATTTAGTGATTTAAATAAGTATGTTAGCAAATATTAGCTTGAGTTAAGTACAACTTTACCCAAAATTCTGAAATTCTGTTGTAAATTTAAATACAAAACCTGCAAATGAGAGTATCAACCACAGCAAAAAATAAATGTATTCTGGCTCCGTTAAGCAAAATTTTACTTATGTTTATGTATACTTATATTTTTCTCACCCATCTAATTAATTTTAAATCTAAAATAATAATATTTTTCAAGTTATTGTATAATCATTTTCTACACATTATACACAGTTGGAATAAAGAACAAATATTAATAATCATGAAATTAGTCATAGTATCACACAACATTAGAGTTTAAAATCAGTTAGTAAAAATGTTCAACTCGCAATGTTATTGGATATTGTAAAGCACACACAATTGGCTTGGTTAAAACAAAGTTTTATGTTGGATCTCAAATTGATTCCTTTAGTTATCTCAGTAAACCAGGTTATTCACTATTTTCAAGAGTATCATCTGCATTGTCTGTGGGCATAGGGGGGGGTGATAATTTTGTTATGTAATTTTAACTCTTTAAAATACTATGCATAGCAATCATTTATTAATTATCTATGTTCATCATCAAACAATAAATTTAAATATAACCTTTGCCACTCCTAAATCAAAAAATAATCATCAGAATAATATTGAGTTTAAAGGCACTTTTTGTCATTTCACATTTCAGCACATCCACTTTTGTTAGTGGATGATTTTAACATGAGCTACAGAACTTTTATCTCAAAATGGCTGCATCTTGTCAATTTTCCTT
Source organism: Epiperipatus broadwayi (assembly GCA_028023455.1). Classification (NCBI taxonomy): domain Eukaryota; kingdom Metazoa; phylum Onychophora; class Udeonychophora; order Euonychophora; family Peripatidae; genus Epiperipatus; species Epiperipatus broadwayi. Next base: position 725,045 of record JAQFVV010000278.1, read on the forward strand.
TTATGAGAGGAAAGGTTTTCTGCCAAACAAGTACTCCTTTATGATATTTTGTTAATAATTAAATTGTCCAAAATATTTCATATGATAAATAATAATTTACCTCAAACATTTACTATTTTTGTGTACAACTTTACTTAAAAATCAAAATTCTCTCCAATAAATATATATATTAAATAAATGCTGCCTATGCAATTTATTATGATGGTAAAATTATTTTAACTTTAATAATAAAAAAATATATATTGTTACTGAAATCATTGATGCACACTTTCTATTAAAATAATCTCAGCCTCAGGATGGCATTTGAGCATTCCATCATCAGATTTTCAATTGGATGGATGGTTGAAGAGTTGGAGTGTGGGATGGATTGAAGCCTGTCCATTGAAGTATGAGGTTTGACCATCTAATATATATATATGAGTACTTATAGCATATATGTGTAAAGATGATAATCTGGACCAACTGATGATTGCTGGTTTAGCATGAAATATGTATATTGATGATTATTTATCTTTTCAACATATATGTGTTCAAGTGTATCTGTATTATGAGATGGTGTGGAGAGTGGTGGGTGGTGTGAAAGTCTGTGCTCATATACCATATATATTACATATTTATACACAGGTATATAATAAGCCTGTGTGTTTCAGTTATTACATATTTAATGTAGATTCTAGATATTATCCATGAGATATCTACCTGCCTTTATTATGAAAATATAATTGTATATTAATGAAACAATATTTTTATTTTTTAATTATATGCACCATAATTCTGATTCAATATTTCTTCTTTTAAATTCATATGTATATCTTATTATTCATTGTTTCTCTATTATACGAAGGTCAGTGAATCTACTCTCTCAAAATCTGATGATACATATACCCATATATATGGCTGTTTTTGTATGCACAAGCAAATTAATTCCATCATCATTATTTCCCCCTATTATGAATTGACTGCAGGATGAATGTATCTTCAAGATTAATACATTCTCTTTAATCCTTGAACTCTCTTCTTCACACCACTTCAAAAAACTTTCTTATTTTAGGCATCCATTTGATGTATAATTATTTTTTAGTCCTGTCTAAGTTCTTGGGATCCAATTTTAAATTCAGCTGCCCATCTATAATCATTTCTTCTAGTAACACATCTGTTTCATTCTTTTAAGTGAATAATAACTTAATTCACACAACCATGAATTTTGTTTTTGACCTCTTCTTGTTACATCTAATTTACATCTCTCCACACTTTGTGACTTTTGCATATTCAAATCAGAAATTTTTATCATAAAAAGAATGATAAAAAGGTTGATAACTTTTATTTTTATTGATGTCATAATGTCTCTCTCTCTCTCTCTATATATATATATATATATGTTATGGCGTTAGTTTAATATGACAGCTCATAAAAGAGGGAATAATAATACAATAGAAAAACGGAAAGAAAACTAATTATTTAGATAGTTTTCTTGTGGATAATTAATTAAAATTTTTTTGTTGTGAAGTAAAGAACGGCTATTAGAATAATAATACTTATGATAGAAAATCATGAAGTATAATCTTATCTTGACCATGGATAGATAACCTCGTCATAAGAAGTGTGTATGTGTGAGAATAAATGTAAACTAACACACACATCAACATATTTGTTTGTTGTACATAAAAATATGTATTAATAGTAATAATGATTAAACTTGGCAATAGCTAAAAATATACATAAATAAAAATCATTCTGATTAAATAATATTTTAAAACAAAAATATTAATGTGTAAAATTTTATTATTTTTATTTTATTATTTTTTAATTGAATACACTAATGAGTGAGAGAGTGATAAATAAAAAAGAGAAACATTCTAAGCCAGGGATACTCAACCTTTTTCTTTCCTGGGCCACATATATTTGTGTGCTACATCAAACGGGCCGCGGCAACCAATTGGTATCACATAAAAAAATGTTTGACTGCTCAATTCATGCATGCCACAGCTTGTGGCTCACTTTACTATATCTTAGAATTAACAGAACACAAACACTTTTATTTGATATAAACATTTATTTAAATATCAGTGTGATTTTTGATATCGAGATAAACTTTTAACATTTTTAGATAAATCTGATTTATATGTGCTACATGCTACTCTTAATATATCATCAAGGTATAAATCAGTAAGTCTGTTTCTATGCACATTCTTCACATATTTCATTTTCGAAGATGATGATTCACAAAGATATATTGATGCAAACAATGTGAGCAACATTTGTGCACACTTTTTGACAGTAATTTCCAAAATTCCATATACTCCTTTCCCCCCTTTTTTCTTTAAAAATGGCTTCCAAATTTGAGTCATTTTTAAATTCAACAAATTAATTAAATAGCTTAACATAATTATGTCCAAATGCAGCTAACTGTGTAATAGTTGCTATTTCTAAGTGTCAGGGATTTTCTATAAGCAAAAGACAATTCTTAATATTTTGTAAATCTTGAAATCTACTTTTAAATTCTTTCAATAAGGTATCTAAATAATTTAAAATAATTACATAGGTTTCTGAAGAAATGTCAATACCATCTTGCTTAGAATTTGTCAATATTGGAAAATGATATAGTATTTGGTATTGCATATCTTGGTAATAAATATTTAGTTTTTCTTCACAAGCAAATACTTTGTCATTTGTAAAATAATTTTATTTTCACCTTGCAAACTAATATTAAGATCATAAAGTTTTTCTGTGATGTCACATAAATAAGCTAAAAGACACCACCATCCATCACTGTCAAGCTCATTATAAGTTTTATTGTTTACTTGTAAAAATGAAATAATTTCTGACATAATAAAAAAAAGCGATTCAAAACTTTACCTCTGCTTAGCCATCACACCGAAGTATGAACAATTATATCACCATAATTACTATTTATTTTTTCCAAAAGATTTTTAAATTTTCTGTGGTTTAATTCTTGGGCTCGAATATAATTCACAATGTTTATGATGATTTTCACTACAACATCTACTTCTTTAATGGATATATGTGCCCCAAGTTTTCTTGGTGACTTAAACAATGAAATGATAAAAGATTTGTTAGATTATATTTCTTTTTTAATAGGGAAACAAATCCCTTTTTGGATCCAATCATTAAAGGACACCCATCAGTGCACACAGAAACCTTTTTTTTTTTATTTCAGTCTTATTCTTCTCCAGAAAAGTACAAATACTATTGAGAAAATCACTATCTCTAGTTTGATTATTCATAGGAAGAAATTTCAAAAAATATTCACAAATTGAATTCTGTTCCATACAATATCTGATAAAAATAGCACATTGTAATGTTGCTGAAATGTCAGTACTAGAATCATTAGCCAAACTAAAATATTTGCAGTTTTTCAAATCTTCTATTATATTATCAAAAATATGTTTTGCAATATCTTCAATACGTCTAATACAGGTTGAATCTGACAGTTGTCATTTCTTAATTTGTAATAATATTTGATTTTTATTATTAAATTTATCAAATAATATATTCGAAGCATTTAGGAAACATTCTTTTACAACTTCAGCATTCTTAAATGATTTCATATTTTTGCCAAGTATATAACAAATTTTATGTGATGCTCGTGTCACCACTGTTTCTTGTGAGATTGCCACTGACTAACATTTTGTTGATGTTGCAATGATTTCTTGAAGAAAGCTAATTTTTCACTTCTTATTAAAGACCCATGAGCAAAAGTGTCATTAAACAATTTATGTTTCATGGTGTAATGACAATCAATGTTATATTTTTTTAATGTGACACTTTCTTGACAAATCAAACACGTTGCTGAACCTTTCTTATTCAACACAACAAAACATTCCTCTTTCCAGTTGTCTTGAAATATTCTATTTTCATTTGATAATTTTTATTTGTTGCTTGAAGACATCATTATGATGTTTAAATTATAGTTTGATATAAAATACTATGCATCTATGTGTATACTAATTCACAATTCACGTACAAAACTAAAATGTTTTACTTTGCTTTCAAAAACATGGACTATTGATTGAATTAAAGTTTCAAACTTCTAATTGGTCAATTATACACTCTGCAGTAAATATATTTGTCTTTTTAAAATTATATTTGTTTTAGTTTAGTATCTAAAATGGAAATTTATAATTTATCTGATTACAGAAAGGTTTTTTAAAAATAAATTTCTATTTATAATTGATGATAATAATCTAACACTATCAAATTATAATAAATGCTTACCATCCAATTATAAATTCCAAAAGTAATTTATTGAATTTCTTATCAATATGTTTTAGAATAAAAATAAATTTTTTGACTAAAATCTGAAAAACAAACAAGTGGGGTAAAAAAAAAAAAAGCTTAGTAAATTATGTTTTCATTTTCAAATTAAAAATGTAGAAATACAACTGTCAAAGTCATGAATTGGCATTCTCTTGCAGAGAAAAAACATTCAATCAGAAGCTTGAAAAGAACATCACATGATCACTATCTCATACTAGCACAATAATTGTTATTAAACAATTGAAATCAAGAGATCCTAAGATCTAGGTGCAGTGCTCTCAGATCCAAGGCTCCTCACTGATGAAGGCCACAAGCCAGAAACTAGTCTGGGGATATTGGATGAGTAGGCACTAGATAGGGATTTTATGCACAAGCCTTCTGGCATCCATTGATTGCTCTTGTTAGCACAAGATGGCACTACTATATGGAGAGTGTTGTTTTGATTTGAATTGTTTTAAGCTTGAAAAGACAGATTTATATCGTTATTATAGCATTAAATTTAAATATTTACTGTTTTGTTTCCTTGCAAAAAATACTGAAGGTGTTAAAATCAGTGAAATAATACTAAAGATAGCAGGTTGAGAGTGAGTACAAGTCATATATGAAGATACTCGGGCATTTCTGGCGCAGATTTGGCAGATTCTTCAGATCTGTGAAATTTAAAAAAACCATAAGGTTACTAGGGTGTCAATAAAAAATTCATTAATTAAGAAGAGTGTTGTCACATCTGTTGACCATCAGTCTAATTCTGGGCCACACATAAAAGCTTGGTGGGCCATATGCAGCCCAGGGACCACAGGTTGAGCATCACTGTTCTAAGCTCTTGAATTGAACAATATATTCATGAAAAATTTGGTCTTCAGGACATATAGTAAAATAAGAACTTTAATTTAGTTATCATCTTGAACTTGTGGATAAAAGTAAAGATAGTCGATACAATTATTTGTCTACTCGATAAGACTTTCAAGAACTGGATTAATGATTAATGAAGTAATGAATTAGCTTAAGTTCATTTCTCTCTTTCTCTCAAGTTATAGTTTATATAATGATGATTTTATGGTAGAAGCAAATAAATAAATATTCAGACATACTAATCCAAATAATTAATAGATTACAGTAATAAAATAAAACCACCAGGAGATTTATTATTTAATTAGACTGCGGACCCCCCCCCCCCGAAGAAAACATTATATATGGTAGATTTGATTAAACAATTATTTATGATTAGTTCAATTTGCATTCAAACTAATGATTCAAATAATAATAAAGTTTTATTATTAATTTCTTGGTTTTATTTTTTTTCAAGATATTAATAATGGGAAAAATTAAAACATTCTAGAAATAATAAGTTTGTTTAATAGTTATTAATCTTTATTTTATTAATAAAAATATGTATTCAATTTAAAGAATGATAATATTTTTCTAAAAAAATATTGATAGAAAAATGTTTTCGTTGATAATCTTTACACACACATTTGAATATCTAGGAGTTTTTAAAACAAATAGTTATAAAAAAATAATTATCCACTTTCATAATTTTGTGATTGGATATTATTTATAGTCTTTTAAAATAATAATAAATGTAAGATAAAAAATATATACTTATAAATATTTTTTGAATTATATTAAATAGACTTTATTTTGTAAAAAAGGCAAATATTTTTACTTTATTTTTTTATGTATATTGATAAAGATATATTCATTTCTATAGTTTATAATAAGTTTTATGATTATTTGCCCTAATTATATAACATTTCTAATCAGATTCATAAATAAAACTAACAAATCAACATAAATAATAAATATTAAGTAAACACAATAGGTATGCATGTTAAAAATAAAGTACTTATAATTTGCAAATATTTAAAGTTTATTTTACATGCGGGTATGTATTCTAGTGTTAGAACATAGATTTATTTATTAACATAGATTTATTTATTAGCTTATCTAAATCAAGTTCAATGGTGTTTATTTATTTTTATAAATAAATTTAGGAGTATAATTTAAAAAAAAATGTGTGTTCAATTTTTGAATAAATAAAATGAGAGAGATAAATGTTATATACATTAGATATTTACTTCTTAATTTAGTTATCTGTTTTATTGTTATTTCAATTTTGTATTATATTTTGTTCCTATATGTTTAGGAGTAAAAATTTATATTATCAATTCTCCCGATGGTTCATGATTCATTTCCATTTAAGCATTTATTTTATTTTAAATCTAATATATATATATATAATTATAATAAAAATAATAAATTTAATGGTAACAAACTATTATAAACAATCCTTAAATCCGCAGAAGGTTAATTTCTTAAAAGTGCCTCAACTGCCAGCAAATTAAAAAAAAAACAAAGCTGAAGCAAATGTCATCAATTCAAATCCCACGAATCTCGTATTTTAATGTTAGAAGATTGTCTATTTATTAAATGCTTTTTATTTCTATTTATAAAAATTGCCTCCATAATTTTTCTTTATGTCAATTTAAAAAAAGTTATAATGATTTAAAGGAAATGAGAATTAATAGTAAACAATGGATAACTATTCCATTTATTTGAAATCCAAAAGTGAAATTTTAGAATGTGTTTAATGTTTCATTCTACATTCCAAACAATATTAATAAATTAGTCAATAATTCTAAGGATGTCATACCTGTCAAGCAGAAAAGTAATGTCATATATCAAATTTTTTTGTGATTGTATGTTAATAAATATAGGTGAATCAAGGTGCAGTATTGAGAAGAGATTAATGGAGCATGAATTGTTATATAAGCATGTAAAAAGTAAAAATAATGGTGATTTAATGTCTCCTTCAGTTTTCTTTTATCATGAAAAAACATGTAAATATAAATTTAAATTTGATTTTGAAAATGTAAAAAATTATTCATGAAAAAAGAAACCATAATAAAAGAAAAATTAAGGAGGCAATTTTTATAAATAGGAATAAAATGCATTTAATAAATAGACAAGCTTAGTTATTATTTACCAATTATTAGGCCAAGGAAGCGTTTTGAGAGGGCTATAAATTTGCTTTGTTCAAAATTATTTTGGAAAAGCAAGGTGGTATCCATCAGTATTGCTAAAATTCAAATGCCAAAGCCTTTAAATGGTCTAGGTCAGAGATCTATATCTTTTCTTCATGTAACTTGTCAAAAGCTTGCTTAGTTATCTCTTCCTTTGGTTATTGATCCTACAGATACATCACCTCCATTTTTAAGTTATTAGATTGCTGACTTATGGAAGTTGGTTATTAAGTTGATACCCTCGGATCAAGTTGCACTTGATGGAAAATTGACATTCTGGGATGTTTATAAATTAAAATATCCACATTATACTCCTCTTTTGACTTCATTAGGTGTTTCAAGTAAAGTTCTCTTGCATAAAATTAAACTTCTTTTCATTGAAGCAAGACATGTTGATTTTGTACTTAAACTGAATATAAATTCTCTCCCAACAAGTTATTTTTTAGTGACCAGCGGAGGCTACATTAAGATTTCATCTCAGTGTCAGTTGTGTAGATTGTACGATGAGACAATACACCATATTTTTTATATTTGTCCTGCTGTTAAGTCGATTAGGGACTTTATGTTTGCGAATGTCTCTCTGGATCTTGGGGATGCTCATTCTGTTAGTAATACTCTCAAGAAGGGATCTTTTGCAGCAACAAGATTATCTATCTTTATAACATTTTCTTTATGGATGATGTGTTGCGGGCTCATCTTTGGTCATTCTCAGGACTCGGCTCTGCCTTTATCAAGCTCCTTGACCAAGTCAAGCAGTGAGACTCTCTGCTTTTACCTGTGAGTCTACATGATGATACTTGGGTGAAGGTTTCATTTTCCTCTTTGTCTTATTAACATATCTTTTTCTCTACATTGACCTTTAGAAGTTTCATTCTGAATGCTATGTAATTTTTAATAAAGTTTAACTGTATATTACTATGTTACTATGTTTAATAAATTTATTTTAAAACAAAACATAAATAGACAAGCTGCTAACATTAAAATACGAGATTCATGGTATTTGAATTGATGATGTTTGCTTCCACTTTGTTTTTTTTTTAATTTAATGGCAGTTGAGGCAGATTTAAGAAATTAACCAAAATTACTTCTGTGGATTTAAGGATTGTTTATAATAGTTTGTTACTGTTAAAGTTATTATTTTTATTATAATTACAATTTTGTTTTAATTAACAGACATTATATATATATATATATATATATATTAATGACAGATATCACAAAAGAGTTCATAACATTAGTTTCATCATGTCCTCTTTATTATATATACATAAAATATATTTTCTCATAACTCATGATAGTAGTGTAATAACCATATGGTTAATGTAACTAGACAGGGAGAGATAGCATGAATTTTAATGGCTAAGCAATATAACTTGTGTTACCCTCATAATTTTGAAATATATGTAAGTTGGGATGGATTGTAAAATACTTTTCCAATTAACAGATTTTACTGACATTACAATTTTATTTTCCCATTCATGAGGTCTATTTCTGAATGCTTGTGCACCTTTCTGACTATTACAACATATAAGTATATATTGTAATATTTTAGACACCAGCCAGCAAAACCATGTCAAATATTACATGCTTATAAAAATAAAATTAGAAAGAAAAAATATTTGAATTTTCTCATATATTCTATAATAATAACTATTAATTTATTTAAATATTTTTTATTTATTAAATGATAATATGAAAATTTTAAATGTTTTTTTTTTAAAAAAAATGGGAATATTTATATTTTGTTTTAAAGCAGTTGTAAAATAGAGAGCAAATTATAAGATCAAATAAATAATTTCTTTTACTCTTTCTCTTCAGTATTTTTATTTACCAGTTTTAATTTTGAAAAAAAAAAAGTTCTAATACATTTGTTTGTTTTCAGTAATTTATTGCTTAGTTTTATTTTTTTTTAAAAAGAGATAATAGTAAGAGAGATAATTAAATAAGATTTTTTTTTTTTTTTTTTTTAAAAAAGGAAAAAAGTAAAGTTTTAATATTTTTGGTTAAGAAATTTTGTTTTCATTAATTAAAATTTCTTTTTTTTTATTTTCTCTTCTTCTTTTAAACAAAAAGTAGTGTTGTTCAAATCAAAAAGTAATTAAAAAAAATATGTCATTGTTGTTGTTTTTTGGCATAAGAAAAAAAATAAGTACAGAGGAATTTCTTTTTTTATAATTGGAATTTTTTGACTAAAAAAAAAAAACAATCAAATAACTTTCTCTAGAAATAGACACAATTGTAGGGTTAAAAGGAGTCATAGGTGAAAGAAACATGTAATTTTATGAATACTGGATTGTTCCAAAAATATTGAGGCAATTTGTGGCAATAAATTTTAGTGTAGGTTAAAGAATAGTCATTCTGGAATAACTTGCTGAAGAAAACAATAGGGACAGTTAGTCGGATCCAACTAATGAAGAATATAGAGGCAGCAGTTCAGCTATGAAGAGAACAGTGAGGAATAATGTGATAGTCTGAAGTAAGTCTCATCTCATTACAAGTAAAAAAGATTTTTAAAATGAATTTGGAAGAAACTATGTGTTAAGTTTTATTTAGGGGCTGAGCATCATAAAACCTCGCCATGCAACCTGTTCACTAAAGAAAATTTAGAAGAAAAATAATATTGAACTAATATGCAATTAGACATGTTTCTATCCTAAATATTGACAGTTTCATAGTGTGTTAGTTTCATCTAAAAGTTATCACACTGGACAAATGGTTAAATTTATTGTGTGATAGTCTGATCTGGAAATTATTAGATTGAAAAAATGCTTAGATTCATTATGTACGCTTGTCCAACCTGTGAATTATTATATTACAAAAAAAAATGGATAAATTCAGGCTGTGTGAAAGCTGAAATTATTATGTTGTAAAAATGAATAACTTTAACTGTGCACATGACTCTAGAAATATGTGTTAATGGAGAAGCTTACAAGAAGAAAAACATATGAAAAAAAAACTAAAAATTACAACAACCATATAAAAGATTCAAAAAAATAAATCCATGGTAAAAATGTGATTTAATGTGCACATTACACTTACATTTATAGTTATTTTTCTATAAATAATTGGTAATAATTAATAATATTATTAATTTAATTTTGATTTTGTTTTCTTTATGTCAGACTATTGTATTTTCATAAGAAAAAGAAAAAAGGGTTTTTAATGTAATGCATGTTGTTTTGTCTTTGAAATGTTGTTTTGAAATTTTAATCATTGAAGAAGTAAACAAGAGCCAACACTAAGTTAATATTACTTACTATATGAACTTATATTTTGTTAATAAAATATTTATTTAAGTATAGATTGCCATATTATATTTTTTTTTAAAAATTCTTTATTTATGGGTTAATTTATTAAATAATTGTTATAAAATAATAGTATTGTTGTTTTATTCTATAAGTTGTATCTCTAAGAATAGGCAGTTTTTCTGACTAAATTTCAGTGTAGTATAGTATTTTAGAGATTTGTGAATTATCCTAGTAAAATAATTTAAATTAGAGTATGATTATATGTTTATATTTTGTTGTTTACAGTCACAGTCTCTATGGTCCATGTGATGTTAAGCTAACTGTATAGCAATAATGGATAATTTAGTCAAGCGTTGTTAGCCGAGAGGTCATCGCAACCACCTTGCAAGCAAGTAGTTGGTTGCAGATGGTTGTGGGTTCACATTCCGGCCGATGCTATGGCATATAAAAAAAAATAATGGATAATTTATTTATATGTGAGATTTATGTTTGCATTTGGACTTTCAGATAATTCTTTGAATGGCACAAAGGTCAACGTCACCTTTAATACCATTCACTGCATTATCTTTTTTAAAGAAAATTTAATTTATAGTTGGCCTGTACACTCATGTATTATATGACCAGATCATCAATGGTGATCAGCATATATCATGATTCCAGAATTATTTTTATAGTACTTTACCACTTAAATATGTGCATCTAGATGATTGTTGTGCATGATATGCTCTAAGTTTGATCATGACTATTAATTCTTTAAATCCAGTCATAAAACATACCCATTGTTGTAATGCTGATAATGGAGTTTATATATGTATTTGTTATAATTACATATACATCTGGGTGTCTTTTTACATGGACTTATTTAACATGATTTTGAAGTTACACAATTCCATGTTTCACCAGAAGTCGAACTCCGATAATGCGCTATTACTTTAAATAATAAATTTCGCGTATATTGAAAATAATAGCACTTTATTGGAATTCGTCTTTCATCTTAGTAATTTCAATATTTTCAGTGCTTTATAATAGTAAGATTTTATGCAATAATGAAATTAAAATCATGATTTCCACATTTTATGTATACACACATTAAATTTTACAAGATTATAATGTAAATTTGTTCAAACATTGTGCGTATTAATTTTGCATTTTAAATCACATTCTGTTTTTACTTTTTAAAAAAGAATGTAATCAATTATTAATCATTTATTGTCCGCAAGTTTATTTTTAATCAGTAATAGCAGTGAGCACAATTAAAATTGAAAATTAAAGACAAAATAAGAATTTAATTTTTAGTTGTTAGATTAATTACTGATTACATTGTCACCAGAAAACCATTAACAACATGAGAGTGACATTGGCGCTAGTTGTATTTTCTCATGTGAAGAATCTGATTTTTTTACGAGTTTGCAAACGAACCTGTTTATCGGCAAATCATGATAATAATTAAAACGTGTATAAAAAATGTAAATTACTGTAAATTATGCATAAAAATATATTGTTTTGAATAAAATTAAATATTATGGTTAAAAAAAGTTTATCTTGTATCAATTTTTTTCAAATTTGAAATTTTTTATTAGTCATATTTTATTTCCTTTTTTTTTTTTGCACGAATTTTAAAGTAATTTTACATTGGTGCTTTGCTTTTATGTGAATTTTGAAAAATCTGTCTGTATCCCCTCTTTTTCAACGTAAGTTATGTCTACTTTTGCGCAATTTCATTTGCGCGTATTTTCTGAGGAACCTATCTATCGTGTAAAACGAGACCCAGGTGTATTGTTGTTCCCATTGTTGTAATGCTGATAATGGAGTTTATATATGTATTTGTTATAATTACATATATTGTTGTTCCCATTGTTGTAATGCTGATAATGGAGTTTTTATATGTATTTGTTATAATTACATATATTGTTGTTCCCATTGTTGTAATGCTGATAATGGAGTTTTTATATGTATTTGTTATAATTACATATATTGTTGTTCCCATTGTTGTAATGCTGATAATGGAGTTTATATATGTATTTGTTATAATTACATATATTGTTGTTCCCATTGTTGTAATGCAGATAATGGAGTTTATATATGTATTTGTTATAATTACATATATTGTTGTTCCCATTGTTGTAATGCTGATAATGGAGTTTATATATGTGTATAATTACATATATTGTTGTTCCCATTGTTGTAATGCTGATAATGTTTATATATGTATTTGTTATAATTACATATATTGTTGTTCTCATTGTTGTAATGCTGATAATGGAGTTTATATATGTATTTGTTATAATTACATATATTGTTGTTCCTTGCTGATTCTCATGGTCGTTTTATATTTATATCTGTTCCTTTTATATTTATTCATATACTATTTGTCATTTCATTGTTTTTGATTGCTATAAATTTATATTTAGAGATGTTCTACCATCACTTAATTTTACCCCCTTCTTTGAATACTATTATTATAATATATAAAAATGTTAATATTATATATTGCATTGTTTTAACACTTTTGTTTTAAAATTTGATCTAGTTTTTTAAAAAATAATAATATATTAATGTAAAAACACATTATTTTATAAATATGTTTTTACAAAAATAGAGAATGTAATACAAATAGTTTTTAATATCAAAGAAATATTTTTAAATGTGGTATTTATGAAACCAACAACACATACTTTATTTACAATATTTTTGTTTTATTAATTGATTATGGTGTTCACTTAATGAATTAGTATTCTTTGAGTTATTTTGTAACATAAAAATATCGAAGCATAAATTTCTGAGAAAAGGCAATATTAGTCCAATTTCTCTTATTTTCGTAGTCACTCACCCATTGTACAAGGATGTATGAATCTATTTTTTATTTGCAAATTTAAATTCAAGCCATTTGAAATAAATCTACAATTACTTGACAATACAATTATCATTGTTAAAATAGATTACTTCCCATTATATGTAAATAAACACAAAAACTTAAAAGTGAAGTTAAAAAAGTGAAGTTATAAATAAATATAATAATAAGCTGAACGTTTTCGAGGATCCATGCCTCATAATCATAGCTTTCTTAAAAATATATAATAAAATATATACAAAGATATTTAAATTAGCTCGTGTTACATGGACCATTTCTTCATATCAAAGCAAGTGTCTTTTCTATTTATAGCATTAATATTTCCATTAATATAGAATGCTTTTTTTTTATTTTCCTCTTATGATCATTTGATTCAGTGCATATAATTACAAGATTGGCAGGAGTAAAATTGTGTCCAGATTTCATAAAATGCTCCAAAAATACAGAAGATATATTGTTCTTCTGAGCTCTATTGTAAATATACACATGTTGAGCAAGCCTAGTATTAATAGTAGCTTTAGTTTCACCATAATATACAGTAAGACATTTTTCTTGAGGACATGAAATGGAATACACTACATGTGGTGTGAATGAACGATCAATATGATCTTTTGAGTTGTTGATCAATCTGTTAGAATTAGGAGGAATTCTAAATCCTATTTTAAACTTATTGAATAATGCTTTAGTTAGTTTGTTAGATATTTTGGAAATGTAAGGAATGGTAATTCTAGGAAGTTGAATATGTTAATCCACTAAACATCACATGATCACTATCTCATACTAGCACATAATTGTTATTAAACAATGTGCTAAGAAGAGCAATCAATGGATGCCAGAAAGCTTGTGTATAAAATCCCTATTTAGTGCAGATGAGTAGGCACTAGATAGGGATTTTATGCACAAGCCTTTTGGCATCCATTGATTGCTCTTGTTAGCACAAGATAGCACTACTATATGGAGAGTTTTGCATTGTTTTGAAGTTGAATATGTGGTACAATATTATTTATTTTATTATGGAATTTAGTAATATTATTTTTAATAGATTTAAATTTAAAAACTGCTGTCCTTAAATCTTTAATAAAATTATTCAGATTTTCTTTTCTGCAAATTTCTAAATAAGAAAGAATTTAAACCAGCAAATTTGTGTGATGCAGGTGAGTTAGATTTAGGGTGAATACAGCTTCTAATTTCAAAAGGCTTAATTATCATCTTGTAATCTATACTGTTATTATTTCTTGATAATGAAAGATCAAGATATTTGATTTCTTTGTTGTTATTTTCATATACAATGCTAAGTGATAAATTAGATAAACTTTGAGGTTCTTCTCGTATATGTAAAATATTATCCATAGAGGAAATGATAAATATATCATCCACATACTGAATATATGTAAAATCATGAGTGGAATTGTAATATTTTGGTATTATAGAGCTCTCAAATTTATTTAAGTAGACATTAGATAAAATGCCACTGATAGGTAAACCCATTGGCCATCCATCTTTCATAGTATACCACTTGTTTTCAAAGAGTGTAAAAATGTGCAAATCAAGCCAAGAAAGAAAAGCAACAATAAATTTAACTCTTTCAATAGGGCAACGTGTTCTCAAAAGTTTTTATGCACTATTTGAATGGATAATTTTCTATTAATGGATCCATATAATTCTTTCACATCCATAGTAGCCATAGTGGATGTATTCATAAGTTGAATGTTTTTAATTTTAAAAATAAATTGGAAACAAGAATTGATAGTATATGAGCCAAAATTAAGATATTCTATAAGTAATTGATTTATCAATTTGGCTGCTTCAAAATAATGCACTCCACCAAAATCCATCATCAATCTTAATGGTTCACCTGGCTTATGTAATTTAGAATTGGCAAACATTCGGGATCTAGTGGCAGAAGGATAAATCTTATAATATTCAGATTTAGTAATACCTTTGTCTTTAAATTTTCGAAGCACATCAATGATAAATTTATCTCTATCTATTTTAATATTAAAGTTGTCGTCTTGTATTAGTTTTAATATCAATAATTTGATCATACATTTTATTTTTATAATCTATATTATTTAGCCAAACAAAACAGTTGCCTTTATCTTCCCTAAGGCAAGTAATATTGTGAGATATAAAGTATTGTTTAGTCTTTAAAATATCTTTATCCCATACTTTACTTTCTGTATTAGACAAGTTTTTATTTAATAATTTAGATAAATCTGTTATAATAGCATCTCTTTGTGGATTGTTAATGAGGCTGACTTCAATGTCTGTAATTAATTCAAGTTTAGGAGATCTCCAACTACCACCTACATATTTAGGTCCCAAAGATAATTTTTTTTAAATTTTATATGGTGGTGTAAACGATGTTTTATTAACAAAAGAGTTTGTATTATTTATATAAAGATTTCTATTTTGCTTAAAAGCCAAAAAATTTATTTTATGTTCAAATTTTAATGTATGAAATCTTTCAATTTTACAAAAGTTTATTTTGAATCCATTGAGGAATCGCACAGTTTGCAGTCATTCTATTCCATCTCATTGTTTGTTTTTTTGAAAATAATTTTACATTGATTTGTGATATATGATAAAAGCTGTTTCTGAAGTACGTACTTAATTTTAAAATTATTATGAATTGTTCTATTAATTTTGATAATACAACAATTAGGTAGAATATTATAATCTTTGCATTTATAAAAGAAAGAGAGCCTTTGCTCAAAAATTTTCATAGAAATTCCGCAATTTAAGATCTGCTTTTCTTGACCTCTATTCATAATGTAATAAAATAGATTACTTCCCGTTATATATAAATAAACACAAAAACTTAAAAGTGAAGTTAAAAAAGAGAAGTTATAAATAAATATAATAATAAGCTGAACGTTTTCGAGGATCCATGCCTCATAATCATAACTTTCTTAAAAATATATAATAAAATATATACAAAGATATTTAAATTAGCACGTGTTACGTGGACCATTTCTTCGATATATCAAAGCAAGTGTCTTTTCTATTTATAGCATTAATATTTCCAGTAATATGATCATTTGATTCAGTGCATATAATTGTGTGTCCTTCCTTTCAAATTTTTTGCACTTATGATTACTATATATATATAATAAAACAATTCACTAGAATAAAATTACAAAATTTTAAAAAATGTCTATATAAAATTGAATTATTATATAATACGTTGTTTTTGCAGAACATGCCGTGATTTGTAATGGAGAATTCTGCTTTGATAGAGTTTTTATTTTGCATAAGGAAATGATTTGAAGAAAAGAAAAATTAAGGAGTCCTATTTTATAAATAGTACGGATAATGTATTGAATAAACAGTTTAATTGTGTTAATATTCACAATTTATGGAAAGTAGGTAATTCACGTGGGAACGTTACTGGTGTGAGAGTTTAATAATATTCAAATATTAACGTATTGCTATCTAAGATGGCGGAATAAGCGAAGCTGGCTATAGCAAAGGATATTAATCTTCAATTTTATATAGGCATTTTTTTTAAATTTTGTAGTTCTATTCTAGTGAATTGTTTTATTATACTTATATTATTTGATATTATATATTAAACTTTGCTTTAATAGTGCAACTTTTACTGTAGCTCTGTCATATCATGAATATCTATGAGCATGAACTTTATTAATCTCTCTCACTATGAATGCTTTTTAAAATACCCATTTCATTTCCAAATCAGTAAGGCATATATAAATCAGATACACATTTTAGGTATACTTAAACTGATTACTGTTTAAACAATATTACTAAATTTATTGTTTCATTAAAAATTAATATCCACATATAATATGTCTAAGTAAATCCAAATCAAACATAATAGTCTATTTATATCTGGGCTGCAAAAAAGTTTGCATTAATTAGAGAGACTCTTTGATTCTTTTTTAAACTAAGCAGGGCAAATTCTTTTTTTTCTTGTGTCATAGCATCAAGTGGGGAGGCGAACCCACTAACCCGGGACAATTGCTTGTATAGCAGCTGTCGTTGACCTCTCAACCACCAAATTCTTAATGTACATCTTATACATTCTTGTAATATTATATGGTTATTTATAGAGAAAACAACATGAATGATTAGTCACTGACACACCTTCCTGCATGCTAATTTTACTGAATTTTTTATCATTGTGTTTAAAATCAAAAAATACAATAACATGAATATCAAATAGCTTTTTTTGGAGTTAGGATTAATGTGTGTAATTATCACTTTTAAATATTGTGACATACAAACTTAAATTATATTTTTTATTCCAAGTAGTTGTAAAGCTATCAGCCAAAGCAGTGGCTGCCTGTTGAAAGCAGAGTACTTTTAATATTTTTTTTAATAATTGCTAATTAATTAATGAAATTATTATTTTAAATTATTGCCATACATCTATTTTTATATCCAAATTCTAGTTTCTTTCTTCAACCTCATTTTAGTTCTTTTTTCAAACCAAATTTGCATATCATTTTACTTAGAAAAAAAAATGTTTTTAATTGAAATAAATAGTTTATTTCAGTATATATATATTTTTCACATGAGTCATAGCATCAGCCGGGAAGCGAACCCACTAACCTGGGACAACTGCTTGTAATGCAGCTGTGCTGACCTCTCGACCACCAATGCTTGACATTTCAGTGTATTATTACTAACTGTTAAAAGTATTTAGAAAAAGTGTGAATAAAGTTAGCATTTATTTAAATATATTTAACTATTTAAATAGACGATGAAAATATTCAAAAATATAAATATAATTGCATCAATATAAATCTTTAGGCAAACAATAAATTATAAAATTTACTAAATTTAATATTTATTTTTTAAAAAATTCATTTCAGAATATGAAAATATTTTCTTAAGGTAAAACGAAATATATTATAAATGTTACTTTATAAACTTTGTTATAAAAAAAACTCGTGATATGTGTGTCTATCATGATTATAATATATAATTTAAAGAAGAATAGATAAAGTTTTGACATTTTTTCAAGCTTTAATCAGCTTTAACACTTTCTTTGAGATAGTAATTTCATAATTAATCTACTTAACTAATGAATATTTAGTTATCTTTATTTAGAATATGAAACAATGATATAAAAATATGAACACTCCCCCACAAAATATTTCAAAAATTTAGTAGGAAATGTTTTTTTTCTTTGAGATTTTGAAGAGTTGTAGAAAAAGTATTTGTTCTGCCTTGAGTTACTAAAAGTATTTGCCTTTATATGTAATAAAATTTTATTACTGGTGAATCCTTATAATTCATATCAGAAGGTATTTTAATTATAAATGTGATTGAGGAATTTAAATAATTTAAATATTTATATTTATTTAAAGTATTTCAAATTTACTTTCATCCTGCCTGCTGAATTTTTTTATAGAACAACCCCCCCCCCCCCAATCAACCAACTACAAATGTGTTTATCTAAAAAACTAAAATATATTTGGATAATCCATAATTAAACTAGTCTTTCTATGTTATAAATAAACCATGCAACATCATAGTGTTACATGCATCTTTAGAAGCAATAGATTTGTTCATCTTTAGTGGCCATTAGCATTATTTTTCACTATTATGTATTCATTGTAAGATAAGGTTCTCTCCAGTCTCCCCAATCACTAGTCTTTCCTCTCCAAATCACATCAACAATCTTTCTTATTTTATTCTTATGGTATATTTTAAATTTGTTTGCTATCTCTTGAAATACAATTGTAAACTTTGACTATAAACAAAACTATCATCTCTTCTAGAAATATATCTATCCCTGCTCTATTTAAGTCTTTTAATTTTTTTACTGATAAGTGGGGTACTTGTTTGTTATTTTATCTATGTATTTTATTTTCAGTCTCTTTTTATTATTCCAATAAAGATCTTTTCATATTTTATTAATGACCTAAAGTGCCTGCACTAATTGTGTGTGTATATTAGATCCATAAGTGAGAATTGATAAAACACAAAAAAGAAGTTTGTTATTAACTGAAAGGAGATTTTTAATTTCTCTTTGAAGACTTAAAAAAAATGAACAGAAAAAATTACTAATGACTACTTTATATGTGCTTATCATTGCAGCTGTTTTTATTTGTGTTATTGTTTCGTTTAATATAAAAATATAATTGGATGATCCTTATCATACAGTATTATGAGTTTAATGGATTTTTATCTCTGAATTACAGTTCTTCTACTCAATTGCTTGGTAGTTCTTAACTGAACCATCAGTTGAATTTTTTTGATGTTGAAGAATGTTGTGTGAATTATTTTTCTTACACATATTTATACTCATGATAGACACAACTAATTTTCAGTTGTATGAAGTATAACATCTTTGAAGTAAATAATACCAGATGCCCTGAACTCTACATAAATTCCATAAATATTTTGAGAAAAGAATAAAACATCAGAACACAGCAATCTTCAACATTATTAAGTTTTACCATATGGAAAATTCTACTTTTTAATGTACTCCTTGTTGGAATATTTTTGAAAATGTTTTTCTTCTGTAATAATTAGTCTGATGAGAACTACCTCAAAGTTATTCTATTTTTTTTTAGAATCTATATAAAATAAATAAATATGTAGTTAAAAAACTCTCCATACAGTAGTGTTACTCAGTGTCAACTAGAGTAATCAATGGATGCCAGAAGGCTTGTGCATAAAATCCCTATCTAATGCCTGCTCATCCAATATCCCCAGACTAGTTTCTTGCTTGTGGCCTTCGTCAGTGAGGAGCTCTGTATCTGAGAGCACTGCACCTAGATCTTAGGATCTAATGCAACCCTCCAACAGCCACCTTTTATCTCTACTTAACTACAAAACAATGAGAATAAAATTTGAAAGCACAATAATATTTTCAATTTAAACTCAATACCTTATATAGTCATTTGTTACTCTGGTTGGCATTGAGTGACACTACTGTACGGAGTGTTTTGCCTGTTTTAATAACAGTAATGTGCTAGCATAAGAAATAGTGATCATGTGATGTTTAGTGGTTAAATATATAGTTAAGATATATTTATTCTAACACAATTTGGTTGGTTTAATCAAATATGGTTTGGGTCATTCTTCTTTTGGATCTGTATAAAAAAAGGATTATATATTTTTAAGTTTCCCAAAGATTAGAAAATTAAAACAGATCATGGTGAGATTTAGTCAATTCACACCAGCATGATAAAACTGCTTTATAAAACTTTTGTAGTTTGGCATACTAGGAGCTAAAAATATTTGTAATTGTATTAATTTGATTAATTAATAAACCTGTCATTAAACGTTTGTTTACATGGTGATTTCAAATTACCACAAATTATTAGGTACAAGCTTTCAAATTATGTTAGTTTTAGGATTTATGCTGTATGAATGCTAAAAGAATTGTGTGAATGTTCTTGACAGTTTTTGACTTTGGGATTGCTATTTGAATTAACCTTATATTTTTTACAAAATATATGTGTATTTCCACTTACTCATTATAGCAGCAAAAAATTCACATTTACTATTGACAAAAAATTGTAAATGTATATTTTCATTCTGAATCAATAGTATAAGTAATGTCTCCAAAATTTGCAGAATGAAAATGCTCATATACGAGGTGTGACTGCATAAGTGGATTTGCTATTAATGGCTGACATAGAAATTAAATTCATTTAGAAATTTGGAAAGGATTATAACTCAATCTATCTTTTTTTCGTTATAGATAAAAATATACACTATGCAGGAAATGTTATAAAATGATAACTCCTTTACAGATTTACAGCTATAAATATGGCCAGCCTAATTAAAAGCAGTACTAAGATGTAAATTGGTAAAGGAGTTATAATTTTATGATCTTTCCTGAATTGAAACATATTGGTTGATCAGATGCTAATCCCTGTTTTAAACAAATAGAATCTTATTCTAATTTACTTTTTTACACATGTATGACTGCTACTATTTTTTCTGCTTTAGTTTGCACTAGACTTCTATAACAATTATATTATTTGCATTATAATTCAAATTTATGTTTGTTTACATGATAAAAAGGTGGTTTCTTTCTTTTTTATAACTTAAAGCTAAGCCCACTATCTGTAAAGTTTACCATAATCATAGCTATTATAGTGTTCATTGGGATTTGTATAAAATATAAATCCAAAAATTATATTTTTTTGGAAATTTTACTCATAATTTATAATTATTTGAAGTAGTAAAATTATTTTTTCATCAGTAGTGCACCAAACTGATTAATAAATTATCATTATTATCTCTACTTATTTCAGTAAAAAACAAAACTCTACTTCCATATCATCATCATCATCATCATCAACCATTATCAATCCATTGCAGGATGAAGGTCTCTCCAAGTTTAATCCATTTTCTCCGATCTTTAGCTTCCCTTCTCCACATCACCCCTGCACACTTTCTTATTTCATCTATCCACCTCACATGTGGTCTCTTTCTGGGTATTTTACAATCTCTTGGAATCCAGTTTAAGATTTCAATTGTCCACCTCCTATTATCTCTTCTAGCAATATGTCTAGCCCATGTCCACTTCAATCTTTTAATTTTTTCATATATTTAATATTATATATTAATATAAAAAGCAAATTATCTATAGCAGGATTAATTTCTCCATAAATTGATGCACATCAGAAAAAATATCAAAAATACATATAGGTGTATTCTATGTGTAAAAAATTTTAAGGTAAAAATTTGAAAGATGTAATACTTATATGATTTTTAATTTAAGTCTTCATAATGAAAGTGAGGAAAATGAGAAAAAGATTTTGTTACAATAGAATATACACACAGAAGCAAAACTCTCCATACAGTAGCATCACTCAGTACAAGTCAGAGTAATCAATGAATGAAGGAAAATAGGGAATTTATGCACAAACCTTCCTGCATCTACTGATTACTCTGGTTTATACTGAGTGAAACTACTGTATTGAGAGTTTTGCCTCTGTGAAAAACAGCTTGTGTAAGCATAAAGAATGGTGATTGTGTGATGTTTAGTGGAATATGATTAGACAAAATAAACTAACATGGGGAAAATAATTATATAATAAATAGTAAAAAATATATGAGTTTATTATAGTATAAAAAGATTCAGAAAAATGGCTAATATGCATTAGGGCATACATTGCATGCCATTTATCACCATTTGTCATCACATTAGATTTGGAACAGATAAACTTTTGCATGTTTAATGAGTAATTTCTATTTTTAAAATGTTGATAAAACCCATAAATAAATGCTGCTTAGTTTTAAACATATTAATATTTTGAAATGAAGAATATTCATAAAAAACATTTACCCGTTTATAGAAAGAAATGATTATCATGCTATGTCATTTATGAACATTTATGCACAAAAGATCGGAAAAAGAAAGTTCGACTCTTTTGAATTTGAGACATAGGTCAATCCATGGAAAAGTTTATTAACGTCAGAAGAAATGATATTATGGGATGGACATCTAATTAAGATTCATACTTTTAGAAACAACTTTTACACTAATAAATATTAGATTTTGAGAGATCTTGTTGTGTAAGGGTTATAAATAATCTAACATTTCACTCTAGACTTTGCAATCATATAATTTATATCCTTCCACAACAGGACAAATCGAAAATGTATATTTAACTCAGTGGATGTCATAAAAGCATTTTGTATTCATTTGCTGACATTGGTTTTTATATTTAAAAAAATAAATTAAATTATTTTTTATAATATAGAAAATGAATAAATGATGAAATTGTCTTTACTTTTTAATTTTCTCTCAGTATAATTTTACGATTTACTAAGAAAGTTTAACACGCATCATTTTTTCAAAACAAAAGGAAGATCTACAATAAATTTCTAATGGATATTCAAAATTATTGCCCTTGATTTGCTCTGATAAATGGGTTGTTTTAACTCAATTTAAAAAGTAAATAAAAAGGAAGTAAAGACTGCATTTGATTAGAAAGATTTTTCACCTTAAAATGAAATTCAAATTAAGCCTTAATTCTATTTCCCTTTCAATATACTGTAATAAAAAAAAAAGAAATACACAATTTATTTTTTAATCTTGTAACTCATAATTATTTAAATTTTATAAAATTACATTGATTTTATTCAATTTCCTTATAATTTATTTGTAATTAAAAAAAAAATAAAGCTACATTTCAACATATTTAATAATTAATAACTATAACAAAAAGAAATAAAATTATTTTGCAATTTCCTAGATATATAAAACACATACATACACGCACATTTATATAGACCAATATCAATTAAGATTATATCAACACCCACAAGATCCAGGTGTTTCATTTTACTTTACCAACTTCACTTAAATCGTTTTGTGGTATTTATTTATTTTGTTGTTGTTTAATATAATAAGAATTTTAATAAATTTAATAATTATTCTTTTTTTTTTTTGCAATCGGACAAAAAATATATTAATATTCTAATTTTTTATTTTAATATTTGAATACATGTATAATGTATACATTGAACTTTAGGTGTAATTAGAGGGGATTTGGATGTAGACTTTCAAACTCCCTTCAGCTATTTACTCCATTTTATATAATCGATACATATGATCACATGTGTGAAAAAGATAAATGATCTCGAATATATATATATATAATTTTCACCATTTTTTAATTCATTTCAAATTTTTAATGAAAATAATATAAGAAGTTAGTCTTGTCATAAATAAATAATATTTATTTTTATTATATAAAACAAATATACTAATAATGACCAATAATAAATTTTGTCCAAATACAAACTCCTTTAATCTAGTTATCCAATAGCCCAAAGCGACACATTGATTACTTTAAATTCAGATATTATATTTAAATGAATTTCTTTTTGTTTCTATTCATCACAACTGACCAGAGTTTTTTTTTTTTAATTTCACATTTGTATTTTTTTTAGATTCATAAACGATAATGTAAGAAATTTAAGTAAATATATTTCCATTCCATGCATAGATATTTAAACATGTTTATTAAAAAGAAAATATTTTACCTGCGGAAAAAAATATATTTCTAAAACAAACATTAATACATTTAAAAATATTTAATTAAAATATTTATTTTTTAAATTAATCTGTTTTATGTATTTTATTAGTTTTACTTTTATTCCTTTATTATTTAAAGCTGTTCTTTGCTAAATGTTATAAATAAACCAATATAGCAGAGTTAATGCTGTACCAGTTTATTTTTAGAAGACATATGATCAACGATCGAAAGTTTAAATATTTAAAATGTAACGTCACTAAATAAATTACTGCAGGTGAATATTTGTCTCTCTAGTAGCTTCTCCATGACTTGCTATCTATGACTAGAGAATTATTTTTCGTTCATATCTTTTAGCTACAAATATCTAGATAATCATTTACCAAATAATATCGGCTGCTTAGTTAGGCTAACAATTGAAAAATCACAAACTTCTTAAAAGATGACCAATATTTCAGATCCCAGGTTATAATTATTACTGAAGTTTTTTATATTCATAATGAATCAATAATTTTAAAATGTGTGTTAGATACAAATACACAATTTATCAATTAGCTATAAATCCTCTTTGCTGATGCAAGTTTTATAAACTTTTATAAAGAGACTATCTGAGCATATTCAAAACCCAATAAACAAATTTATTACAAGATTATGCAAAAAGTAGGCAAATGTAATTCTGAAAGTTCCTAAAATAGACTTTTTGTTGCAGCTAATTCCAGTTTACTTTTATTGAGTTCATTATGTTATTTTATAGCATATATTATCCTTCATCAGTGATGAACATTACACTGTAGACAATTTTACATGTTTTACAATTGCTAAACTAATGACTTGAAAATTGAATTCAATCTAATTTGTTTGTCAAATGGGTTTACTGATAATAGATAACAGGTATCATTAAAATATATATTTGTTGTTATACTTAGAGATCCATATAGTTATAGCAGTAAATTGTCTGGGTTCAAAATCTTACAGTGTTTGAAACTTTCAAAGAGTTGTTTGAAATAACATAAAAAGTAATAGTCTATACTAGAAATATATGCAGAATTCAATGTTTTTCATTAATTAAATCAAATAGTATTTATTTTACTGTGATTTTTCTGGAATTACTAATTGGTATTTGCAGACTACACATGATTATTATAAACATCTAGACAGAATATATATAATATATTAAAAACTAGTCAATACTTAGACAATCCCAAATATCAATAACAATCAACGACTTCAAACTGCTGTCAAACCAACCTTCTTTAACAATAAGAATTAAATCACATCCTTATTAATGGTCTAATATACTTTTTTTTTCATTCATATGCCAAATGCGTTGACCCAGAAGCTAACCCTCACCAGCTGCTTGGAAGGCAGCCATGCTAGCTACTAGGCCACCAATACTTGACTTGTCTAATATACTTATTTATATAGACCCTACAGCTGCAGAAAGGAGTTTGCTATTAACTGAAAGGAGACCCTTTGATTCCTCTTGGAGGCCTTAAAGGAACCAAGCCGGGCAAATTCCTAATGTCCACTCCATACGTTCTTGTCGTTGCAGCTGTTATTACTATGTGATTATTTATATAGTATACGAACATGGATGGGCTGCTCACCAACATGCATTAGCCAGCATGGTGAGTTTATTGGCTTTTTACCTCTGAGTTTAAGATCAAGAAACACCATGGTCTTTCTTCTCAGTGCCTGATAAGGCAAAATGAATGTTTGTGTAAATGATAAATATTTTTCCAATACATATATGCAATTATGACAGACAAAAATAAAGCATGGCCCTTATTCCCAGGAGGCTGTAAAGTCACCAACCAAGGCAGCGGTTGGTGGCCGAAGGCGGAGGGTGCTAAGAATCCCCTGATTGTGGACCCAGGCTGCCATTGCAACTTGATCACAGAGATTGAAATTATTGATAAAAAGTTTAACCCTCTTTAAACTGGTAAATAAAACCTATTCTGCAATGCAGACTAATAAATAGTCAATTATAACATTACAAACTGCAATTATAAATTTCAAATTTCACCCAAGGTATTACTTAGATTATAAGTGTAATAATGCTCAAAGCTAAATGAGTTTATAAGTAATCATTAAAAATCAGTCAACACTTAGACAATACCAAATATCAATAACAATCAACAACTTCAAACTGTCATTAAGGCATCTTTTTTTATATCAAATATACTTATATAGACACTAAAGATTATATATGTATATATTTAAAAGTACATTTCTTTGTCATAAAATTTTTCCAAAAATAAAGTAGCAGAAATTAAAATTTCAAACATTTAAGTCAAACCAAATCCTACATGATTTTTCTTTATTTACAAGTAGTTACCATATTAATCATGTTATTATAAAAATTTGCAGAGCCAACCATTATGATAAAGTTATTATTATTATCATAATCATCATCATTATATAATATTTTTGTGATAAAAGTATTGAAGTGGATATGAGTTATATAATTAATATTTGGGCTTGGGAATTATTTTTAGGAAACTACATTTCTTTAAGCCAATAAACATTACTTGACCACCACTTCTTCTGTTTGTGTATAACTATTATTAAAACAGGCAAAACTCACTATACGTATTGCTACACACAGCAAGCTAGAATAATCAATGGATGCCAGAAGGCTTGTGCATAAAGTCCCCATCTAGTGCCTATCATCCAATATCCCCAGACTGGTTTCTGGCTTGTGGCCTTCGTCAGTGAGGAGCCTTGGATCTGAGAGCACTGCACCTAGATCTTAGGATTTTATGCACAAGCCTTCTGGCATCTATTGATTACTCTAGCTTGCTGTGTGTGGCAATACGTATAGTGAGTTTTGCCTGTTTTAAATTACATTTCTCCGGTATTAATTATAAAATTACCTATGCGTCACTGATTCAAAAAATGTTCTGGATCTATGCTTTATACTTTTATAACATCAGCTGCTTTACTCCAATGCTGTATTCATTCATTCCTTAATTGTTATTCTTTATGTTAATTTTAATTGTATTTTCAATGAGGAAAAGTTTTTGTTTGTTTTTGCCATCTTTAAATACATTTTTAAATTAGGAAACGGATCACAGGAATTTTTTTTCTTCATATACGTTGTTTTAATTGAAATACTGTAGTTGAAAAAAAAAAAAAAAAACTATTTCTTCTTTTATTATTTTTTATATTTGTTTTCATTAAAATATATTTAGAAAAAATAAAACAATTAATTTTCCTGAATGATTTACTGGAATAGTAAAATGGTAAAACCAGGATATCAGGGTATAAGAAATATGACTTCAGCTGTAAAACATCCAACACTCGATTTTTTGACATTTCATCAATAAACAACAAAATCATTTTTTATTCATAAATAAATTAAACTTATTTTCCAATTTATTTCAATTTAATCGCAGTTTAATTTTAAATGGATTTTATTCTCTAAAATAAGTCATTTGGTCTATTACTCAGATTTGAAAAAATTCAAAGTCAAGTTTGACTTGTTTTATTTTTCTCAGCTGGAAATCTATTCATTGGTTTCGTATTTTTAAAACTGAAGATCTCAACATTATAATAAACCTCTCACTTTACTTAGCCATCTCATTACGTATTGATGCAAAACTGATATCATCGGGAAAAAAAACATGATTTAGAGGATTTCTCTCTACCAGATTTAAATTCATATTGCTTTTGCATTATAAAATTGTTAAGTTGCTTAAGATTTTAAAGATGTTGAAACTATGGAAATTTTTAAAATGACTCTTATTGTAATAAATAATATAAACATAGAAATGATAAATATAGTATAGATAAAGATGTAACTCATTTATAAAAGAATCAATTTATCAAATTATATAAACATAATGAATACAACCCAAAAACTATTAAGAATATAAATGCAATTTATCCACCTTAATTTAAATACATGTTAGCAAAAAAAAAAATAGTATAAATATACACACAATCTTATCATTTGACTATCCTGCAGTCTTCTTTAGAGCCACTCCAAATTAAAATAGGAACGGCCTGGAAGTAAAATGCAGGGCTGTCAAAATTTAAGATTGTGTGTACATATACACAATATTTTTTATTTGCTTAAAAGCGTTCTAAGTAAGGTGGACAAATTGCATTTATATAAGTTATTACAGCAAAATAAGGGAATGGGTGGAAATAGAAATATTTATTGAAATTACTTTTTAATTCTAAGAAATGTATAGTGAGTAATAACCACTCTATGCATAATTATTATAATTAAACTGAAAGGCTGTAAACCTCTCAAGCTTATTATAATTATAATACTTATCTGTCAGCCAATCAGATGTTATGATGGCTGTCTGAATAGCGATCAAACCATAAACACAAGACAAAGAATTTTACAAGAAATGGGTAGTCCACCCTCTTCTCTACTTGACTTTCTATATATCTAACCCAGTCCAAAGCATTTAGGTTTGAAAGTGTAAAACTTTAAATATCTTCACATTTAACTCAGTGAGTCTAAATTACAAACATACAGCACAGAATCCTATGATAAGTATTATAATTATAATAAATGTGAGAGGTTTTCAGCCTTTCAATTTAATTTCAAACTGTCTGTGCTTTATAAAATAAATATTGTTTACATATGTTACTGCAATTTATAACATCTAAAAACTACTGTGTAGTAAATAGTAGGATTTCATGCTGTATGTTTGTAATTTAGACTCAGTGAGTTAAATGTGAAGATTTTTAAAGCCTCACACTTTAAAACCTAAATTCTTTAAACTGGCTTAGATATATAGAAAGACAAGTAGAGAAGAGGATGGACCACCCTTTTCTTGTAAAATTCTTTGTCTTGTGTTTACGGTTTGATCGCTATTCAGACACCCATCATAACATCTGATCGGCTGTCAGATAAGTATTATAATTATAATAAGTGCAAGAGGTTTGTAGCCTTTCAATTTAATTTCAAACTGTCTGCACTTTATAAAATAAATTATTATAATGATAATAGTAACAATAGTTCAAATATGAAATGAATCAAACTTTCATATTATTCCAAAATTTATAATAGATTAATAAAAAACAAAAATTACATTGATAAGCAAGTCCATATTGGATGATCAAAGAGCAAAATTATGGATAAACTAATAGGTAATTATAAATCAGAAGTTGATAAGAAATATAAAACAAAATTGCATATAAAATTAATTTTGATTTTTGAAATATGATTTACTATGATCATACAGGGAAACAGAGATATGAGCCAAAGATCATAACAATGAAATTAATAGATGAGATGATAAATATACTTTACACATTCATTACTTAACATATGGTCATAAAATAAATGCTGCAAAAATATTAAACCTTTAAATTACATTAAAGATTCAGGAAAAGACAAATCATATGAAACATATTACATTAAATATAACTTATTTAATTGTATTAATATTTACAAAACAATAAATTTAATTAACAACAAAATAAGTGGGCATGAATAAAAAATTATATATATATATATAAAGTTGTAAAATGTAAGTATTAATAAAAAATTATATATATATATATAAAGTTGTAAAATGTAAGTATTAACTGAAATACAGGCTTATTATATACCTGTATCAATATATGTAATATCTAGGGTATATGAGTACAGACTTTCACACCACCCACCACTCACCACTATCTCAAATCACTGATACACTTAAACACATATATGTTGAAAAGATAAATAATCACCAATAGATGTATTTCATGCTAAACCAGCAATAGCCAGTTGTTCCAGATAATCATTTCTACACATATATGCAGTAAGTGCTCAGATATATATTAAGATAGCCAATCCTCATACTTTAATGGACAGGCTTCAATCCACTCCATACACACTTCAACTCTTCTACCATCCATCCAATTGAAAATCTGATGATGGAATGCTCAAAGGCCACCTTGAGACTGAGATTCTTGTCATACTAATGTTGACCTAATGTCAATCTGACCCCTCATGTACAGGACAATCCATTTAATACATATACAAAAGATGGGTAGACATCTCTACTAAGTAATAATTAAAACACACAGGCTTATTACATACATGTGTCTATATAGGTAATATATAGGGTATATGAGTACAGACTTTCACACAACCCACCACTCTTCACACTATCTCATAACACTGATACACTCGAACACATATATGTTGAAAAGATAAATAATCACCAATATACATACTTCATGCTAAACCAGCAAACATCGATCCAGATTATCATCTCTACACATATATGCAATAAGTGCTCAGATATATCTTAAGATAAAATGTAGGTATTATTTATTTTGCATATTTTTATGTTATATAGTCAACTCTTTGAAATTAAATTTCTATATGAACCTTTTATTCTATTTTATTGACGTTTGCTTTAACAAAAAAAATTTAAGATTTAATGTAAAATAAACAAAGAATTTCAATATTATATAAATAAATGTGAGAATTTTATACTGGTCTGAAAGCCATCATTTCAACTTCAACTATAAGCTAGTCAAAACTAAATGTAAATACAGTATTATTGAATCTATTTCACTAAATATCACATTTCAAACTTGAATTTAAGTATTATATTTAAATTTTCTTTCTCATTTAAATACTATACATCTGTAGTTAAATCATATACTAATTTTATTTCTGAACATTTTAATAATGGTGACTCTCTTTGCATAAACATAATAATATGCTAATCAAAACTAAATATAAATATGGTACTATAGCATCTATTTTTTCCTCTCACTAAATATTACACTACAAATGTGAATTTATGTACTGTAATCACATTTTCTTTGCAATTTAAATACTACATGACTGTAGTAAAAAAACATATGTACTGTTTTTTATTTAAGTGGTTTTTAAATAATATTTAAAGCACAGTCGATATTGAAATAATTGAGAGTGCAAATTTCTCAAGCATTTATGACTACAACTAGCAATCAAATCTTAAGCATTGGGACAGAGAATTTAATAAGAAAAGAGCGGTTCCACTCTCTTCTTTACTTGTCTTTATATATATCCAAGCCAGTCCAAAGTACTTATATTTGAAAACGTGAATCTTAAATATCTTCACACTTAACTCACTGAGTTCAAATTATGAACATACAGTGTGAAATCTTGCGATTTACTACACAGTAGTTTTTGATGTTATAAATTTGCAGCAATAGATGTAAATAATATTTAAAGTGCAGTCAATATTGAAATAATTGAGAGAGTGCCAATTTCTCAAGCGCTTATGACTACAACTAGTCAATCAAATCTTAAGCACTGGGACAGAGAATTTAATAAGAAAAGAGCGGTTCCACTCTCTTCTTTACTTGTCTTTATATATATCCAAGCCAGTCCAAACTACTTATATTTGAAAGCGTGAATCTTAAATATCTTCACACTTAACTCACTGAGTTCAAATTATGAACATACAGCATAAAATCTTTTGATTTACTATGCAGTAGCTTTCAATGTTATAAATTTGCAGCAATATATGTAAATAATATTTAAAGCACAGTCGATATTGAAATAAGTGAGAGAGTGCAAATTTCTCAAGCGCTTATGACTACAACTAGCCAATCAAATCTTAAGCACTGGGACAGAAAATTTAATAAGAAAAGAGCAGGTCCACTCTCTTCTTTACTGCATAGTAAATCGAAAGATTTCACGCTGTATGTTCATAATTTGAACTCAGTGAGTTAAGTGTGAAGATATTTAAGATTCATGCTTTCAAATATAAGTACTTTGGACTGGCTTGGATATATATAAAGACAAGTAAAGAAGAGAGTGGAACTGCTCTTTTCTTATTAAATTCTCTGTCCCAGTGCTTAAGATTTGATTGGCTAGTTGTAGTCATAAGTGCTTGAGAAATTTGCACTCTCTCAATTATTTCAATATCGACTGCGCTTTAAATATTATTTACATATATTGCTGAAAATTTATAACATCGAAAACTACTGTATAGTAAATCGAAAGATTTTATGCTGTATGTTCATAATTTGAACTCAGTGAGTTAAGTGTGAAGATGTTTAAGATTCATGCTTTCAAATATAAGTACTTTGGACTGGCTTGGACATATATAAAGACAAGTAAAGAAGAGAGTGGAACCGCTCTTTTCTTATTAAATTCTCTGTCCCAGTGCTTAAGATTTGATTGGCTAGTTGTAGTCATAAGCGCTTGAGAAATTTGCACTAAGTGGTTTTTATTATGGTGGAATTTCTTTCTTTTCACAGCCATAATATTTTTTTAATTGGTTGTAGATTTGATATGTAACAGTAATTGTCAATTTGACACATGACAGACAGACAAACAAATTTAAATTCCCCAATCAGACAACAGAGAAAATACAGATTGTATATATAAGATTGTTATTTTACTTCCATTATGGAAAATCTAGATGGTGGTATATATGGAATAATTGTCTAATGTTAAATTAGTTTAATATTTGAAATGGGCATTAAACCATGTGCTAAAAAGGCTTTATACTAATAATAATTTTTAATATATTTTTATAGAGCTGTTATATATATATATATATATATACTGGAAAATTTTATTACAATATATATATATATATATATATATATATATATATATATATATAACATTAATAAAATTTTCCAGTATTAAACTTTTAAACATCTCATGATCACTATCTCCCATGCTTGCTCATAACTGTTGTTAAAATAAGCATAATTCTCTCCATACAGTAGTGCCACTCAAAGCAAAACAGAGTAATCAATTGATGCCAGAAGGCTTGTGCATAACATACCTATCTAGTGCCTACTCATCCAATATCCCCAAACTAGTTTCTATATAAGCTATTGAGCTTAGATTGAAAATATTTGTGCGTTTTCAATTTCTCATAGTTTTGTAGTTATGTAGATTTAAAAGGTGGCTGCTGGAGGGGTGCATTAGATCCTAAGATCTAGGTGCAGTGCTCTCAGATCCAAAGCTCTTCACTGATGAAGGCCACAAGCCAGAATCTAGTTTGGAGCTATTGGATGAATAGGCACTAGATAGGGATTTTACGCACAAGCCTTCTGGCATCCATTGATTACTCTGTCTTGCTTTGAGTGGCACTACTGTATGGAGAGAGTTTTACCTATTTTAAAATGTCCAGTAATTAAAAACTATTGTAATAACAATAAAAATAATAAATATAATGAATAAATAACTATTATATATAGTTTTCAATTTCATAGAAGTATTTTTGGTTAATTTCTTTACTCCATTCAGCTTCCGTTAAATTCAAAAATCATAACAAGCAAACATCATCATTTCAAATCCCATGAATCTTGAATTTTAACATTAGCAGCTTGTCTATTAATTATATTCATTTTATTTCTATTTATTATATTTATTTTCTTAATTTTTTATGGTTTAGATTAAGAGACAAACTATAATAAAAGAAAAATTAAAGAGGCAATTTTAATAAATAGAAATAAAATGAATATAATTAATAGACAAGCTGCAAACATTAAAATTCAGAATTCATGGGGTATGAGTGAATGATGTTTGCTTCAGTTATGTTTTTTTGAATTTAATGGCAGTTGAGTGAGTTTAAGGAATTAGCCAAAACTCCTTCTGTGGATTGAAAGACGGTATATAATAGTTCATTATTCATTATATTTATTATTTATATATATAAATATAATGGTAATAAACTATTATAAACAGTCTTTCAATCTGCAAAAAAACTTTTGGCTAATTTCTTAAACCTCCCTCAACTGCCATTAAATTAAACAAAACAAAGGAGAAGCAACTGTTTTCAACTATGCATTTTATAAAATTTATTAACAATATTTTAAAAAGTGCTAAAAATAAAGTTTTAAATAATAATGTATACTGTATGCTATATCCTTCCTGTGTTGTATGCCCATGCATTTTTTCAAATGTAAAGTTACATAAAGAAGGTAATCTTTTGCAAATTATGATAGATTTTGATGGTTCATTCATGTATCAAACTTCTAAATATATTGGTAAGCTTTTACAAGAGTTTTTAGGATTTGGAAAAAATACTATTGCTTCATCTTTTGACTATGTAAATAGTATTAAAAATTTAGTGATTAATGAAAATGATGTTATTGCCTCATTAGATGTAATAGAAATGTATGATTCTATTGATAGAATGGATTAAAAAGTAAAGGTGTTTGTAAATAAGTGATAAAGTTTATTGATGATTTTTTTAAATTTTTTTGATAACATTGTTGCTTCTTTTGAAGGTCAGTAATATAAAATGTCTAAAGGTTGGCCTTTGGATCTCCCTGTAATTGCACAAGTTTGCAATTTTGTTTTGTCTACATATAAGAATGGTATTTTTAATATGTGCTTTTTTAAAGATATTAAAATTTACAAAAAGTATGTGGATTATGTTTTTGTTTGAGAAATACTAATAGTATTAATTCGCTTATAGAGGAATTAAATAGTTTGAATGGCTTGAAATGGACTATTTAAAAGGAACAGGACAAAAGTATTAAATATTTGGATTTAATTAATACAAGATATAACAATATATTAAATTATAAATTAATAATCAACCCATTGCAAAAAAGGGGATATATAAATTGTAAATCCAAAATACCAATTATGCATAAGATGGCAACTATTAGATTTTTTGAGTTTTGTAATGAAAAATTTTGTCATTACCAAAGTGATAAACTGAAAAATATTGAGATATTTGTCAAGGAATTGCTTGTTGTTGGTTATAAAATGGAACAAATAAACAATACTTTGTGTCAATTTAAAAAGAATTATAACAGTTAAAAGGAAATGAAGATTGATAGTGAAAAATGAATATCTATTCCATTTATTTTAAATCCACAAGTGAATTTTTTTAAGGATATGTATAAGAACATGTTTAATGTTTCATTCTATGTTCCAAATAATGTTAATAAATTAGTGAGTAATTCTAAGGATGTCATACCTGTCAAGCAGAAAAATAATGTTGTATATCAATTTTTTTGTGAGTGTATGTTATCATATATAGAAAAAATACATTTATTTAAATATTCCAAATAAATTAAACTGTTAGTAATAGCACATAGGTCAGTATCTGCACAACGTTTTGAGATGTACTATTCTCCCCTCTTCTTCAGTTTTGCTGGCCTGACCAGTGATAGTACTAGCATAGGATTTGAATCTGGATCCTTAGATTCTTGAATATTGAATTTTAGGTAATGTTCTAGCAGGGTGGCTCAATTGGTTAGAACATTACCTTAAAATTCAATACTCAAGGATTTTAGGGGTCCATGTTTGATTCCCATGCTAGTACTGTGATTGGTCAGGTCAGAAACACCTCAAGAAGAGGGGGGAATAATAGTTTTTGAAATGTTGTGCATATACTAACTCTGTGCTATTACTAACATTTTAATGTATTTGGAATATTTAAATAAAATAATTTTTTTCTAAAGACATTCAGTACTCATATTAGATTATGTAAACAGTCCAATATATAAATACAAATAAAAATGAATGCTTTATTGCTCAACAATTCATAAAATTTTAGTATGAGAGATATTGGAGCTGGATCAAAATCTATAAATCTTGGTGAGGCCCCACTTCACCAGATCATACAGCATAGTAAGACTAATGAAAGGAGCAATAATAGCAGTTAAAAAATAAACTACACCTGGGTCTCATTTTACATGATAGATAGGTTCCTCAGAAATCACGCGCAAACGAAATCGTGCAAAAATAGATGTAACTTACATTGAAAAAGGGAGGATGTGGTCTGTGATTTTTCAAAATTCACATAAAAGCAAAGTACCAACATAAAATTACTTTAAAATTCGTGCAAAAAAAAAATAAAATAAAATATGATTAATAAAAAATTTCAAATTTGAAAAAAAATTGATACAAGACAAACTTTTTTTAATTATAATATTTAATTTTATTCAAAATAATATATTTGTATGCATAATTTACAGTACAGTAATTTACATTTTTTATACGTTTTAATTATTATCGCTATTTGCCGAAAAACATGTTTATTTGCAAACTGGTAAAAAATCAGATTCTCACAAGAGGAAATACAACTAGTGCCAAGTTCACTCTCATGTTGTGATAATGTTTTTCTGTTGACAACATAATTAGTAATTAATCTGTGAGATGATGATTTTATTAATTGTTTATGAACTTAGACTTATGATAATAAAAAGACATTTATTCACCACTGCTGGGAAAAATTTAATTAAAACTAACAACTAAAAATTAAATTCTTATTTTTGTCTTTAATTTTTTAATTTTCAATTCCGTTTAAAAATCAAATTTCGTTTTACATCACATTAATTTCAAGTCACCATAAGTAATTTTTAAATTGTTAATTACAATTAAAAATCAGATTTTAATTTTTAATTGTCAAATTTAATTGTGCCCACTGCTATTACTCACATTTTAAAAATAAACTTGCAGACACTAAATGATTAATAATTGATTACGTTCTTTTTTAAAAAGCAAAAACAGAATGTGATTGAAATGCAAAATTAACATGCATAATGTTTGAACAAATTTACATTATAATCTTGTAAAATTTATTGTGTGTATACATAAAATGTGGAAATCATGATTTTAATTTCATTATTGCATAAAATCAAGCACTGAAAATATTGAAATTACTAAGATGAAAGTCGAATTCGAATAATGTGCTATTACTTTCAATATAACGTAAGTGTGCGAAATTTATTATTTAAAGTAATAGCGCATTATCGGAGTTCGACTTCTGGTGAAACATGAATCACACAACTTCAAAATCGTGTTAAATAAGTGCACGTAAAAAGAGACCCAGGTATACTTATTATAAATAAACAAATAATATGCTTATTACAAACAATTTAGTATTTTATTTAGCAAGTTTTTATTTTTTAAAAAATATGCCAGGTGTAGAATTAAGTTAAAACAAATCATGGGTCAAAGCCTTTTGTTTCTGCCAACATTTGAATATGCCATTATACAATAGCTGAGTATTAATCTATGTACATTATTGAATAATTAATGAATTATATCTATCAGCCAAACACCTGGAACAAAAAACCTAAGTCTTTTTATGGCCTGAAAGTAAAATCTATTTTAAGGTTCAGTCAGTTTAAATTCAAATCCAATTTTGATTATACTAAAAAAAAAAAAAAAAATGGATACACTATTACTAAAACATCTTAATTCAAAATTATCTTTATATTTGTCAAGTTGGAAAACTTACCCATCATTTAACTAGTTATAAAAAGCAATAAATTTAAATTTTATTGTACCAGACATCGTAAGAAGTTTGATCATCGTTCCTAAGACCTCGTACTCCAAAATTAGACACTTTACCATTAAGCTGAACTACAAAGGGCATGCTTGTGAAAAACATTAAATAATAGATAGATAGATAGATAGATAGATAGATAGATAGATAGATAGATAGATAGATAGATAGATAGATAGATAGATAGATAGATAGATAGATAGATAGATAGATAGATAGATAGATAGATAGATAGATAGATAGATAGATAGATAGATAGATAGATAGATAGATAGATAGATAGATAGATAGACAGACAGACAGACAGATAGATAGATAGATAGACAGATAGACAGCTAGGTAGGTAGGTAGGTAGGTAGGTAGGTAGATAGGTAGATAGATAGATAGATAGATAGATAGATAGATAGATAGATAGATAGACATTCGCTTTTGAATACAACATGGCGTTGAAGCTTTTCGTGATTTTAATATATTTACGTTAATTAATTTTAAAAACACATTTTTAAAAAAAAATTCTATATCATATGTGAAAAGAAAACTAAAGACATACTGTTAAACTTTTATAGACCTTAAAAAGCTAATGACATTACAAGATATTCTTCCCCTTTCTTCTTTTTCAGTAAGCCATGAATTTTTATCCACAGTGCTCTCCATGTAATTAGTCTAATTAGACCGAGCTTCAATCAGAATGTGTGAACAGGATATTATGACTCAGTTATCAAGTGTTCCTAATAGACAAAACTGCAACTAAAGATAAATGAACAACTGATGAAGCATTGTGAATAAATGAGAAAATATATATATAAGAATTTTAGTAAATAAATAATACATAATAAAAAAATGGGGGGGCAAACAAATAATCTGATATTATTACGTACGGAAAAAATATTAAAGACGATCTAACATTAATTGCTGCAGCAAATCTCACTAAATATTTCAATCCTTAAAAACATTCAATGCAATAGATTTAATTTTGAGAAACGTAAAATCTATTTCCAGCAAATAATAACATATGAATTTGCTACTGCGGTGTATGTAATATAAGTAACTTTGATACTAAATATAGTAAAATCAAATTATAATAATTAATTATTAATAATAATAAATTATCATTGCCTATTTTTTAATACTTTTGCTTTAAAGTCTCTACAATGAGAGTTAAAGAAATCATATATTTATGATTTACATTATAATACAAAGCAACTAACTTAAACAAATGTTGTATGTGTTTATAAATAAATATTTATATATATATGATTAATGTATGACTTTTAATTATACAACGATATTATTTTATGATGTAGCTTATGTCTAAAATAAGTTAAACATTTAACAGTGTTATTAAGTAACCTTTTGTAAACAATACATATATGTGTATATATATGTGTGTGTGTGCGTAGAGAGAGAGAGAGAGAGAGAGAGAGAGAGAGTAATGAGAATTGATATCGCGTTAATTAAGAAAATTTTATCTTCTTCCTAGCGGCTATCATGAATGCAAACATTTAAGAAAATATAATTATTGTTTTAGGAAAAATAGTTTCTAGAACGATCGTAAAATTTCTTTTAATAGCGCAAAATAAGTTCACTTTATTCAATATTAACTGAAATACAGGCTTATTGTATACCTATAACAATATATGTGATATATAGGGTATATGAGCAGAGACTTTCACATGATCCGCCACTCTCCATTTTATTTCATAACACTTATACACTTGAACACACATGTCGAAAAGATAAATAATCATCAATATACGTATTTCATGCTGAACAAGGAATCATCAGTTGGTTCAGATTATCATTTCCACACATATATGCAATAAGTGCTCAGATATATATTAAGATAGTCAATCTTCATACTTTAATGGACAGGCTTCAATCTACTCCACACTCCAACTCTTCAACCGTCCATCCAAATGAAAATCTGATGATGGAACGCTCAAAGACAATCTCGGCCTCGGGGTGGCCTTTGAGCGTTCCATTATCAGATTTTCATTTGGATGGACGGTTGAAGAGTTGGAGTGTGGGTGGATTGAAGCCTGTCCATTAAAGTATGAAGATTAGCTATGTTAATATATATTTGAGCACTTATTGCATATATATGTGGAGATGATAATCTGGATCAACTGATGATTGCTGGTTTAGCATGAAATATGAATATCGGTGATTATTTATCTTTTCGACATATATGTGTTCAGGTGTATCAGTGTTATGAGATAGAGTGGTGAGTGGTGGATCATGTGAAAGTCTGTCCTCATATACCCTATAAATTATTCAATATTATATATTTTTGTATTTTATTTGTTAGTTTGTTAAAATATATATGTTTTTATTTCCTTTTTTTGGCTGGACATTTAAATTATTGTTTTTGTTGTTTTTTTTTTTTTAATTTATTTTATATTATTGTTGTTTGAATATGAATCTATTTGCGCTTATTTTTTATGAGACCAAACAATTTTTAGAATGTGAAATTAAATATCAAATTAATTTACATTTCAGTGGTAAGAACAAATATAACATATTTATTAATATACTATTCAAAAAGTCTATTTTCTTAATTAAATAAAGGGATTTGAACTTGGGGGATTTTTCAGTTTAGATTCGTTCTCCATTTCATCTCAAACTTTGAATTTTCTATTTTGCTCCATAATTTTAAAATTATTTATTCTACCACTGTGATGTAAACACTTGTATTTTCACTGAGATTAATTGGAAAGTAAATAAAATGTCATGAAAGAAGCATAGGACCCCCAAATGAATTTATCTTCTGAATAATCTTGCTCTTACCTATAATGAATTATATATATACTCACTTGCGCATGTATATAAAACATGCATTGTGTTACATGGGGTATCCTCTGGATTGCCTAAAGAATGAAGATTGTTTGTAAGACGTAAACATAATAAGAAAGATTAGTCTGATTCTTTGTTATTTGTTGTTTTTAATGTAGGTGGGGTTGTGATAACTGATGCACTACTGTTTAAGGCTCGAACTGGATCTTTAGCAACAAGAGAATATACATGCCAATGGAAAATTATGGTTGATTTAGTTTGCAAATTGTGTAAGGAAGATATCAAAAATATTAGGCATCTGTTGATTGAACGTAAATGCTTGAAAGCAGAAAGGGTATAAATAAAGAAATTATGGAAGAATAAATATGAACAAAGTGATTAGACAAAAAGTAGGTTATTGATTTTTATGTTGGATTTGGGAAAAGATAATGGGAATTTAGATATAAAGGCCATAGAGTTGACAAAGATTATGTTGTGGAAATGGGATGGAGCAGATTATGGGAAAGCTTAGGGTGGGGGAATGAAAGGGGAAGGTAAAGTGGCTAACAGGTTTTTTTGAGCACAGTTGCTGAGAGATTCCTGACTCCATTTAAGGAGAACTCATGGTACATCACATCACAGAAAAAAACTTATTTTGGTGTATCTTGTTTGATTTTTCTTTTGCTTGATAAATGGATAATGGGAGATCTTGGTAATATAAGTTTAAATTGATAACCATGGCAACCTAAAGCTTTTTAAATACTATTGTTTACTGCTAATTCCAGCAATACTAAATTTGTTATAATCAAACTCAAGAAAAACATATAGGCAAATAAATGAATTATGGAAATAATTTAGTATGATATAAAAGTTTACTTAAATAGGATCAGTATTATTATTTTTACATATTTTATTTCTGTTACTGCAATCACCATGGTAACATTATTACATATAATTCAATGTTTTTAGGTCATGTATATTTGTTTATAAATTAATCAAAAATTATTGTTATTATTAAAAATATATATATGTAAATTATTTATATTTATAAAGTGAATAAAGATTGTAATATTAATTCTGTATTTTAGTTTAAAAATAATGGGAAAAATCATATTGAATTTAGATTTCATTTCCATGTATAAACTGTTCTGAAATATCATTTGCATTGAGCTTTATTTGAGTAATTTCCAATAGTTGTTATGACATCCATAATGTCAGAAAGAGATAATATAAATATCCAGAAAGGACTGTAAGAGAGGGCTATCATCTTTTTGTCATTGCCAAGAACAGACATGCTTCTATGTTCTTTTAAATAAAAGTTCTTCAATAATTTTTTTTAAACTGTTAAACTATAAAAATATGGAAGAATAAACCTAAATTATCTGCCCATTCATTCATTTGAATGGCAGCTTGTGGAAAAGTTCCAAAGAAGATGGCAACAAAATGTGAGAAGGAAAACCTATTAAAAAAAAAAAATGTGTTGTGTAAAATCGGCTTTTTTTAAAACAAAGATATTTCTGGTTTGGAAATTGGAATATAACTACCATTGAATTGGATAAATATCATGTTCCAAGCTAAGAAAACATTCGGGATTAACTGGATTAATTTATACCATAAAAGGGCTAGTTAAATTCCACTCTCCTCTTTAAAAAGGAAAAGGAAGAAAAAAGGCTGTTATTAAAATTCACGGGATTATTCTATGTGAATATTATTGCCAATGAAAGGAAACATTAAAGTTCGACTTATCTTTCCTTTGAAATAAACTTCTCTCTACATCATAGGGACTGAGGATAAATAAACTATGATTAATCAATGAACAATGTAAATGGACAGACTTTTATCTAGGGTAATATTATTTTTTTTATAAATATGGGTGCATATTAATTTTTTTTATATATTTTAAAAGGATGATTTGTATTTTATTTAAATCATATTTAGGTGTAATAGAATTTAGGCAATGAAATGATTGGAGAGATTTTTTTAGTAATTATTTGAACTCTTGTCTGAGTATATATTAACACAACCCAATGTTTTTTTTTTAAATATACAATTTGATTTTTGCATGTATAAAATTTAGTTTAAAACATCGAACAGACAAGATGTTTAAATATATCATTTTATTTCATATATTTATCGATTATTATTTTAATGAATAAATAGGCTTCAATCTCATTCAATTACATATATTTGATATCGGTTATATAAAAATTTTCAGTAAGGTATCCCAAAATCTCTCCATTCATTCTTTTTTTTTTATGTGTCATTATTGTTTTTGCAACATATTTTAGAGTTACCCACAGGGATTTTATCATTATTATTTTTTATTATTCAATCAATCAAAAATACAGATATTTTTGTTGTTAATCTTACCGATTTTCTTTATATAATCCAATAAATTGAGTTGATTTAAATGCCAAAACTCCGTTAATTATTCTATTTGGATTACGTCAGGTAATTTTGCTATGTAAATTCGGTGCAAGATTCAAACTCAGCTTGGTAAGTGAACTAGAATATAAGATATATGTTTTGCATATTGGCATAATTTATTTTATTCCCATAAAAATTTTATATTTAACTCTGCATTCAAGTATTATATATAATATTTTATTTTAGTTGATATTACAAGTAATATCACTAGCTTAGAATCGATCCTTTGGTTGTTTGTCTAATCCCATCATAAAAATCTAAATAGATCGTACTTTATCATTGGTTCAGAATAACTCGTCTTA
This sequence comes from Epiperipatus broadwayi, assembly GCA_028023455.1. Classification (NCBI taxonomy): domain Eukaryota; kingdom Metazoa; phylum Onychophora; class Udeonychophora; order Euonychophora; family Peripatidae; genus Epiperipatus; species Epiperipatus broadwayi. The sequence goes on from JAQFVV010000278.1 coordinate 768,151, forward strand.
GATATTTTTTTTAAACTTCTATAAAATGAAGAGTACAAATTTCATTGACTGGTTTAATTGAATATTATCTTTGAATTGAAATAAAAGTCAATTATATTCAATTGTTTAAAGATTCAAATAAATAATATTAATAATTATAGGTGAATAAACATCCAATGGAAACTTAATATATCTTTTATATAATATGATTGGGCATTATAGAGTTAGAAATTAGCTAATAGATTGTTGATAATAGATTCTTGTGATGTGTTCTGTTTTAACATATGAATGATGCAATAATTACATATCTCTTTATTGAGAGAAACAAATGAAATGTTTATGCATTGTATTTAGCATTTGATTAAAACTAGCGTAAAACTGACTTATAGCGGTCTCGGCACTTCACTCTCTTTTTTTAAAAAACTTAACAACATTTTTTTCCCTCCCAAATGTATCCAACTTTAATCAGGGTATCTAACAATAAATAAACTATGTCTAAATATAAATTAATAAAAAAAAATTACATTTTTATGAGTACTTTTCACTTGGAATGTATATCTAGTGGCCTTTAGTGTATATATAAGTATAAATAAATAAAGTATATTAACTATAAATGTTTTTACATAAAGATGAATAAATAAAAAAAAGTGAACTTACATTTCCTGCAGGCAGGATCCGTGTTTCGAACTACATTATTCTCACTATGTAATTGCAAAGTATATCTAACTATAAATGTATTTTTTACATGAAGATTAATAAATAAAATGTAATAAAACTTACATTTTTATGCTCTATTTAGACAAATGTTGCATGGCAAAAGTGTCACCAAAAAAGTCCCAGCTGTCAAAATTCTGAACTACTTTTGTCACATGTAATTTTTGCCGCATCTAAAATTATGAACTACTTTTGTCACGTATAATTTTTGCTGTGTGTAATTTTTGCTTTTTAAAAAATGGCAGATAGAGTGTCTATCACATCTTTAGTTCCTCCAAATGAATTGTGGATGTTGAGGATGTTCTGGCAGAAACATGGAATACTCATTGTCTGCTAGAACAATTTCAAACTGTGGAATTGTCCATGAAGTTGCTTGCCAGGAGGCATTTGTTAAAAAATAGTATGCTATATCTGTGATGCAATATTCAGTGTTCACTGGTAAAATATTCGGCCAGCATAGATGGTGTTAGATGGCAATGCAAAATGTGTCACCAATGTACATCAGTAAGAAGTGGCTCATTTTTTTCTGAAGCCATCTGTCTTTGAACACCATTGTTCATATAGCATTTTGCTGGTTCAATAATTTTCCAATTCACATTATTGTTCATGAGACTGAGGTCAGCGAACGAGTGGTCATAGACTGGTGTCATTTTTGCTGGGAAGAATGTTCTACATATTTCACCAGAAATCCAGCACTTTTTGGCAGATTTGATGACAACAGCAAACCACGGATAGTGAAGATAGATGAGTCATACTCCTTCCATCAGAAATACAACAGAGGGGCAATCAGAGAAGGCCGTTGGGTGTTCGGTGGGGTAGAAAGAGGCTCACAAAAATGTTTCTTAATTGAAATCATGACAGATTGGCTGACACTCTGGAAATGCTCATCCAGCAACACGTTTTGCCTGGAACACATATCATCAGTGATGGCTGGTGTGTGTATAATAATATCAGCAGTCTTTCTAATGGTATATATCTCCACTCTGTTGTCATCCCTCAAGACAACTTTGTTGACCCAGACAATGAACTTATACACACCAATAATGTGGAAAATATGTGGATGAGAGCAAAGCATAAGCTAAAATACCAATTTGGTATGAGCAGACCTTTGTTCTCATCCTACCTGCAGGAATTTTCATTCAGAAATATGCACGAATGTGACAGCCTTTTCGTGCATTTCCGTGCTTGTGTAGTGGCAAACTATGCATAAAAATGTAAATTTTTTTTTTTTATTTATTCATCTTTATGTAAAAACATTTATAATTAATATACTTTATTTATTTATAGTTATATATACAGTAAAGACCGCTAGATATACATTCCAAGTGAAAAGTATGGATAAAAATGTAAGTTTTATTACATTTTTTTAAATTAACATTTATATTTAGACATAGTTTATTTATTGTTAGATACACTGATTAAAGTTGGATACATTTGGTAGGAAAAAAAATTTAGTTAAGTTTTTTAAAAATAGAGGGTGAAGTGTCGAGACCACTATAAGTCAGGATTACCAAAACTAGATATACATTTGAGTCAAATATTATTTGGTTTCAATATTTAAAATAGCGTCTATATTTAAAAACGTTTTGTAAAAAAATGCAATTACAGTTATTTAAAGGTTCATCCATTTAGATAAAATGCAGTATCATTAAATATTTAAAGTAGATTTAAATTATTACAATAGCAATAGATTAATAAAATACATTAGAATCTGTTTTAGTTATTGATTTGATTTTCATTAAATTGTTAATCAAATAGTTAGCTTAATCATATGTCATTGTTTAGGGCAATGATATACAATTATTTCACTACTCATTGCAGTTTACTTTATAATTGTAATAGATTTTGTTGATGTCTGGAGCAGATAGTCTCATTATTCTTTCGTTTCACATAATTACCAAAAAAATGATATTCTTTCGTTTCACTTATAGCTTAAACAAATTAGACTTTAGTAGAGATTATTTGTGCTTTATGATGGTTTGTTACATAATGGTGACCCGATTGAGCTAGACTAGATTAGATTAAATTATATTTTTTTGGATATTTAATCAGATAAGATTGTTCATCCTAACCATCATCAGCATTGATCAAATTTCATCAGTTACAATATATATATATATATATATATATATATATATATATATATATATGTTTTTATCTAAAAGTTTTTGATGATGGCATTTTATTTATAGCTATTTGTCAGACTGTTTTGATCATCTGGGATTAAATATCAAATATTTTAAGAAAAAATCAAACTTTCTTTAAACTTTTCAAGTATATTCAATTCTTATTAACCAACTTCTATGCTATTAATAATATTTGACTATGCTTGAAAAGTTTAAATGATGTTGAATTTAAAAAAATATATATTTAGCTGTTACTGTACTTGCTAGCATATAGGACATACTTTTTCCCCTCAAAATATGCCTAAAATATGGGATGTGTCTCACGTGCTGGCAATCAAAATAATAAGTTGAATACATATATATAAGTATGTTATTGCACTTTGTCTTTTTGTGAAAAAGTGGTTTGAATAAATTGTTTCCATATTTTTTACTGTTTGTAAGAATAATAAGTTGTCCACGTAAAAAACTGCCCAAGGGCAAATGCCTAAAGTGTGTCTTTGCACTTTCATTCTAATAATCAGATAGGTAGAGGTAGATGAAGTTGTGGATAGACCATGTGTGGTCTAGGTGTTCTATATGGACTCTAACTAGTATGTGATCAGTTTTTAAGTCACAGAGCAGAAGCTGTGAAAATTAAAATCAAACAACTGAAAACTCACAGTTGGCATAATAAGTCAGCTCAAACTTTAGATGTCTGCATTAGTAAACCATTTAAAGGATTCATGAAAGAGAAATTGAACACTTGACTACAGTCTACAGATTTTGAAGTGACATTCACAGGAAGAAGGAAAAGGTCTAGTATTTTGCAAGTATGTGAATGCATCAAAACATCATAAGATCCTGTGAAACATAAGACAGACAAATGTCATTTAAGTAACAATTAGATTACATAATGATACTGGGAAAGTCAACATTGAGAAGAGTATAAGACAAGGTGACTCCATATCTCCATTACTTTTTACAGCAGTGCTGGAAGAAGTATTTTGTGTATTAAAATGGGAAGGTAAAGGCGTGAAAGTAAATGGAGATTATTTAAGTCATTTAGATTTTGCAGATGATGTAGTTGTATTTACAAATAATGCTTTAGAGCTGCAGAAAATGTTGCATGAGGTATCAGATGAAAGTAGAAAAGTAGGACTAAAGATAAATGTTAAAAAGACTAAAGTAATGTTTAATTGATTTTTTCAAAATATAAAAATAATGATTGATTATGATGAGTTAAAAGAAGTTAACAGTTACAAATACTTTGGTCAGATTATTAATACAGATGGAAATATAATGGATGAAATTAATCATAGAATTAAACTTGGCAAAAGAAATAACTTGATACTAAAATGAAATATGCCTATATGTTTGAAAAGGAAGTTTTTTAATAAATGTGTTTTACCAGTTTTTACTTATGGATCTGAGACTTGGATACTTAATAGAATTGCAATACAAAGACTTCAGACAACTCAAAGAAGTATGGAGAAATGCATGTTGGGAGCAACAAGAAGAGATCGAAAACACAATATATGGGTAAGAGAACAAACAGTTGTTACTGACCTCATTGAAAAAAATTAAAAGACTGAAGTGGAGTTGAGCTGGACATATTGCTAAAAGAAATGATAATTTATGGACAATTGAAATCTTAAACTGGATTTTAAGAGATTGTAAAAAAACCCAGAAAGAGACCACATGTGAGATGGATGGATGAAATAAGAAAGTGAGGAGGGGTGACATGGAGAGGAGAAGCTAAAGTTCAGAGAAGATGGATTGAACCTGAGAGACCTTTATCCTGTAGTGGATTGATAATGGTTGGTGATGATGATGATGTAGTAATGTGGAATTAATCACTCACTTGATGGCACATATGATGATTTGTTATACAAAGACTCAGTTTCTGAAGAAGAGGCTTCAAGAGATTTTTTATTTTGCTCTGGAAATGAATTTATGAGTTCTGAGGATGAAGATTAAAAGGTAACTAATTACAGTGTTTCCTAGTTACCATTTTATAGACATAAATGACTATAAAATTAGTATTGTAATCCACTATGGTAATTCATGAAAAAATGTACAAAATTATTTTTTTCTTAAAAATATGTATAAAAAAGGGTTGCATTTTATATTTTTTTATTTTATTTTAAGTAATAAACTTTATTAAAACACAACATATTTACATAATTACAACATAAATTTTTAGTTCAGACAAAAAAAAAAGAGAACAGTATTATCTTTCACTTGTCCATTATACACATTGCATCATGTTCACTTAACTTTTCTGTCACCTGTTAATTGTTATTGTTTACGATTTAGACCCTATTTCTATAACAACAACATTACAATTCTTTATTATATGTTTTACTCCCAGATTTCACATTTGGAGAAAGCAATTCCTCCCCACACACGTTGGTTGCATTTTATATATGACAGCCTCCTATACGCCATAAATACGTTAATTTTAGATAAGATAAAAAACATTCCAAGATAAAAATACACACGCACATATTTAAATAAAGCAATATATATCTTTATTTAAATAATAGTGATTTTTTAAGTATATTTTGTTTATCAGTTATAAGGCAAAATATATATTTTGCTGATATGGAATGTTCTAAATTTAATATTTGTTTTGTTTAATTGTACATTTAAAATTAATATATATATACATATATTGAAAGAAAAAAAAATCAAATCAATGTATCTATTTATTTAGTATAATGGAAAACTCAATCAAATTCCATTACAGTGAATTGTCTGGATAACATATGAGATGTGAATGATTTTAAAAGTGTAATTAAGAATTTCGCAGTTAATGTATAAATAGTAAATATTTATTCAGCAAACTATAAGTGAAATAGCATACATAACTACAGACACATGTATATTAAATCTGTCTAGAGTTTTTATTAATGAAAATAAATGGATGAAAGAAGAGTGAAAGATGAACTACAAAAAATAATTTAATTCATCGTTTCACTGGGAGTCTGTTTGTTTTCTCAGGTGAATAGATAAATGGATTATTTAGAAATTCTGAGTTGCATCCAAGTATAAAAATTTGAATGTTATATGATAAATTAACTCTTAATCAATCACAATTGTCCATTACTCCTCTCTAGGTTTAGTGAAGCCTAGGTCAAACAATTAACTCAACCCTCTTATTACTCTCTATTCATAATTAAAAATAATTGAAACAGAAGTAATATTTAAGTTACGATTATTTATTTTTCATAACTATAAATATATTCTCTCCATCTAACTAAATATATTACAAAATAACTAATTTCCTTGGAAGAATATCACATGATTAACAATCTTCTGCTCAGTGTACATGTTTCTTTTCTCTTTCTCTAAATCAAGACGGGTGGGGGAGTTGGAATATTCCTGTAAACTAAACTATAGCAATTTATTCATTTATTTGTAAATAAATTAATCAACACAAAGGCTAAGTAAACAAACAATTTATTTAACAAACACAATAGAAACAATATAAAATAATATTTATAATTACGTAGGTTATTCCATTTCTTCTCCTTTCCCTTTTCTCTATTTGCAAAAGAAATACATATTTCTTTAAATATTTTGAAATACTTTTTAACCGATACAATTTATCAATTCTTTATATAATTACGCTGCCTTTTAATCAACGAACTTCATTTTTATATATATAAAATTAAAGTTGTGATTGTTAATTAATCAGCCTTAATAAGTGCTAATGATTTATTTATTTGATATATGTGAACGATTCTGTCCCAGAATAACATATGTTTGCGTGCATCAGATCTTCTTTTGTTTTCTTGATTTTTTTTTAATTCATGTGTCAAAGCATCGGCCGGGAAGCGAGCCCGGGATAACTACTTGTAAGGCCGGTATGCTGACCACTCGACCACCAACGCTTGACTTCTTGATATCTTTTCATCACATATAATAGTGCAAAGCATATGTCTATAATGCGATAGTAGAAGCATTTAATATATATATATATATATTCCGCAAAATAATATTTTTAATTAGCTTCCATATAATATCAGATATTTACTTCTGCTAACTTTAATTTAATTAAGCAGAAAGACATAATTTTCCATCCAAATTTTTATTCCTCTTTGAACAAGATAGCATTCGTTGGCAAAATAAATTTCCTGTAACCTTTGCTGTTTTGCATGTAATATTTCTTTATAATGATGAATACATTTTAAAATCTCTACATAGATTTTCGTATCAAAATATAGCACTAGATAATTGTCTGAAGGGTTGTTGGTGTTTGGTTTATATTAATATCATAACTATTACTTTTCTTTAACATAATCTCTTTTTTTAAGACCATTTTTTTTTAAATTTAATTTATCCACAGTACTTTAAAAAATTTTTAGCAAAAACTTTTTATTGTACAATAAATGTTTTTTGCTAAAAGGTGTTTAAAGTATAGTGGATAAATTGCATTTATATAAGATATTACAGCAATGTAAAAGAAGTGGTGATTTTGGTAATATTTCTGGACTATTTTTTAAGTTAATTATTTTGGATGCTAACACAATATAATATACAAACAATATTTTGAATTGATATTTTGATCATACATTTTCAAGGGACCTATATTGCATTAATACAGTTACAACAACATTGCTATAGTCGAGAGATCAGCGACAGCTGCTTTACAAGCAGTTGTCCTGGGTTGGCTGGTTCCTTCCTGGCTGATGCTATGACACATGAGAAAAAAAAACACAACATTCTTTTGTGATTAAATGCAACAGTTAACATTATTTGGGGAGATCCCCTCATCATAAAACAAACACTTTTTTTCAATAACATTATATGTGATGATGGTAAAAATATAAAATATTTCAAGCACATTATGGAACAGCAGCTATTATTTAAAATACCTACATGTATAATTGTTCCATTTTTTAACTTAAATTCACACCTATTCATATTTATATGGCATGTGCTTTTTTAATTATAAACAGTTTGTTCAACTTTCACTATAAGTTAGCACAAACTATTCAATCCTAATCTTAATATATGACATGTAACAATAAGCATTTGTTAAAATATTTAATATCATTTAGTTACTAGCTTGTACTTAAATCTTTACAATATTATTTGAAATATTTATTTTCTGAATAATTTTTTTAAATGTGGACAGGTATTTTTTTTAATTATGAATAGGTAATTGAACTCCAATCATTAACATTGTTGAGCATTATTATGTATCACAAATAATTTATTAATAATTATATTTCTTCAAAATTCACATCAAACAAACATTTTGCAATATCGTATAATAACAGAAGCAATAATTATAAGAATAATAAAATATAATTCAAAGTAACGCTTTATTTATTGTAGAACAAGGTTAATAAAAAAATCAATGTTATTAAATACAGTTTTCAATATACTTATAACTACTGGAAACGTTCAATATTATTGTTATTTTGAGTAGCATTTACTCTAAATGCTACTCAGGATAGCAATTTGTCATATGCTAGTGATAACTGTTATTTATTTATATATTAGTAAGAATACAGAAGTACAGAAACACCATAGTGAGCTATATGTGAATTAACCATCTATAAATGCAAGTACAGAATAGTGTCATCTATACTTTAACATGGATCATATATAAATATATCATTTATTGATATATTGACATGCAGTGTGAATTTATATATACTAACAGACAAAGTGATACTTATTTATATATTAGAATATTAAAAACTAAAGACTTAAATACCAGTACTTTGTTATTTATATATTGAATTAAATGTTTTATATGAATTGTTATATAATGGTGAACAGATATGAGAATATCCATTAAATGGAGAGAAACTTCTAACTTGTTGATGTTACTTATGGTCAACATGGGTATGGCAAAAAAATTGGCAAACAAGGGTCTTGAATATGCCACCATTAGATTTTCAATGATATGGACGACTTTAGAGTTGGAGAGTGGAGAAGATTGAAACCTACCCATTAATGTTTGAAGATTTGATATGTTAATATAAACTGAGCCCTGATTATATATATATATAAAATGTCCATTAATTAAAATAAAACTGTAATGTATGTGGTTGTGTATGTCTTTTGTATAATATAGAATGTATTACTAAAGGGAGCTTGAAAGCTTGGATTGAAATCCCTTCTAATTACAATTACTATTAATTAACAATTCCTGAGGCTAAACAAGTTTTTCTTATAAACCTATAACAGCTTTTTTGTTGGGGACCTTAGTATCGGGAATTGTTAATTAATAGTAATTGATAGTAAAATCAAAAAAGTTGACAAGCATTGGTGGTCAAGAGGTCAGTGATAGCTGCTTTACAAACAGTTGTCCCGGGTTAGCCGGTTCACTTCCCCGGCAGATGTTATGACACATGAGGAAAAGAAATCAAAAAAGTTAAAGTTTCACTGTATTTGATGGATATTAGCTCCCCACTTGGACTATAAATAAGCAATACTGAAATGGTCTTGTTTAATAAAACAGTATGAATTGCAATGCTAGTGGTAATAAAATGAAATATAATGATGATAATGGGCACAAAGATTTGCTGACTAGTCTACCTTCAAGCCTTCAGTTAAAGATGTTAAATTGTAGTGATACAAAAATACATAAAGTGTTAATGATAAAAGCTTCATTATTATCCAAAAGCTTGTGTACATTAGCCTATAACTAGCACAACAAATATATTTGTTCTAAATATCTTATAAAATTTTAGCATCAATAAAATGGTAATAGAAATGAGAATTGTGATAAGAGATTTTATAATCCTGCAAATGTATTCCCATTATTTATAATTAATAAATGTATATTTTTTTTTTACAAATGCCCTACAGATTTATGAGCCAAGTTGTAATAGAATAATCCTAGATTAAACATTGATTACCAAATTGTAATGGAGTAAATATGAGAGAAGCCAATGCAACAGATCACACATTGAATTAAGGCATCAAATTATAACAGGATAAAATTTTTACAATGCTAAAACTATAATGTAAACAAAAAGTACAAGATTGACATACATAATATACCTCACACTTATGCCAATTTATACTGATATAAATTAAAAACTAATATTTCTAATAATCATACAAATTATGGTACTCAAATCATAATAATTTAAAATAAATGAAAGATTCCTATTTAGTACCCTAAGAAATACAATTTACCTTATCCTTCAAATCAATAAAATCTAGATATTGATCTATAAATTACAAGTATCCTATATGCCTAGAATTGTTGATACTCTATTTAAAAAAAAAGGAATATTAAAAGCTTAATATCTAATTAAATATATATTACATCATTAATTAAGGTTCAAACTGAAGCTAAATAGCAGTTCTTATTAATATGATTAAAATATCAGTTTTAATACACACAGTTTCCACTTTTATAACATCATGAAATTATCATCTTTCTAATTAAACAATACGTTATTGTAACACACATCCAATAAATAACAGTTTAAAATAATACAACAACAGTCAATTATAATTGCCTTTGTTTATCTTGAATATTTAAAGTATTTTATAAACAATCTAACTAAATCGAATATAGGTTTTTATCATAAATAACTATTCATATATAATTATTAAAATAATTATGTTGATGTTTCAATTAATTACTAAATGCCAAGCCACAATAAATTAATTCATCTATTATCATGTAAAATGAATACATAGTTTAAATAATAATAATATATGGGATTTATAAGAAAGAAAGTAAATATAAAGATTTGAGATCAGACTTTCAAGCAACTTTCAATTATCTACACTATCTCATACTACTGATATGCATGACCACAAACATGTAGAAAAGAAATCACCAATATACATATTTTGTGCTGAACCAGCACTCATCAGTTAGTCTAGACATCTCACACACATATATAATCAGTGCTCAGTATATATTAAGATAGCAAATCATCATACTTTCGTACTTTAATGAACAGCCTTCAATCTACTCCAATCTCCAACTCTTTAGCCATCCATACCATTGAAAATCTGAAGATAGAATGTCAAATCCCATGCTGATGCCAATATTGTTGTTATGCCCAAAAACAATTAACAAATAACTACATTTACAATTAAGTTCCAGGTATAAGAATGCCTGTATTTCAAAAAGAAAGAAAGTAGTACACAATGATATAATATACTTACCAATCCAATCATGTAATTTTAGGACTAGTTAATAATTATTTATTATAAATACAAAAATGTAAATCTTGACATAGGCACTATGTATTATAATTTTATTAGCCAATAAATATGGATTAATAACTAAAATGAGGACTGAAGCTAATTTATTTGTTTAATTGAATTAATATTTATTAACAAAAATATAAAAATAACAAGGAAACAATAAACATTAGTGTCATAAACCCTAATCAAGCATTATGAAATGTGTCCTCCATCTAAATTAATATTTATGAATGTAGTTTCTTATAGCGTAAAGATTCATCTATTAAAGTTTATTATGTGATATTTACAAGGACAAAAATGTTGCTGCTTATATACACAATTTACAATATAAGAAAGCTATGATAATTATATTCTATCCACAATATAATTATTTATTAAGATAAATTATAGTAATACATACATAATTGTTATAACACAATTGGTCCAGATCTTCAATATGCACACTATGTTAAAATAATTTATGGTCAATGAATAAACACTTGATATATCAAATTACAATTTTAACTATTAAAATTTAAGATATAAATTTAAATTAAACTTAGCTTTCTTCTATTTCATGTATATATAGAAATGATTAACTAATTAACTTATAATATATTAGTCAATAATGTCAATAAAATACTACACAAATAATTATATAATATAACTTTAATATACTACCTGGATGCAGTCCTTTGACATAGTTACTTCAATAAACATAATAGTTTAAATGTCTATTCAATGAGCTTCAAATAATTCAATAATATCCCATCTATACAAGCAAGATAGTATAGATTATAAACAGTTATCCAAAATAAAGTTTATTTGTCAAACTCTGATATTCTCAAAGTATATTTTTTTATATCCACTATATCACAAACATTTGACATCATAATAGCATTATAAATAAGCAGATGCTGGACACCATTTATGGCTTATGCAATGTAGAAGTAAATTGGTTCAAATCATATATTAAAATACTCATCAGTATTATAAAACAATATCCATAAGTAGGATTAATTCTACTATATAGCAATATTATTAATTTTCTTGTTTCATAATTAAAACATTTTGTTTGTAGGAGTCAAATCCTTCTTCAGTCAAGAAATATTAAGTTGACATTGAATGCTATAAATTCCCTTTCTCTTTCTTTTAAAAAGTATTCAGAAAACCAGCTCAGTCTTCTAGAAAAAATGCAATCTTTTACACTTCATTAGTTCATAATTATCAAACAGGTACTTATAAAATAAAATATAATATATAACCATATTTGGATTTACTTCCATAAATGTCACTATATTAGAGAGTGAATATGAATTATTGAGTCTTATTTATAATTTTGCATAATTGATATAATCAATTGTCATTAACAATCAATTCACACTTGTTTCTGTACTCTAATATTCACCCTGCATTTTGAAACTAAAATTTCTTTTACAGTAGTAGTATTAATAATAAATATTTCATAATGATTACATATAAAAAATATTTACATCTTAAAAATAAAAATAGTACTCTTTTAACTTAATGCAACAAAAATAATTTACACTACATTCACATAAGATTGCATTAAAATTATATACTGTATATATTATTCCAATTTAAATATTACACATATAACATAAACATAACAATATATCCACTTAAAACATTAAATATTTGTAATGTTTATAATTGCTACTTATGAATACAGTAAATGATAATATCAAGAATAAAGAAACAATTTTATTAAGATTATAAATTTTATTATTTACATGTGTATCTTAAACAAATAGGATTAATTGGTTAATTTATGTAGAAATAATAACACATTCCTTGCTTTAACATTTTGTTGTCATAGCAACCATTTTAATACTTAAGGATTAATGCATTACCTATTAAAACTATTGAAAAGATAAAATACTTTTTATACTTAATCTTATCTCAAATACTGAAATTACATGAAATTTCTGTTGGCACAATATACATATATCCAGATACATAATGCTACCTGTATAACATCCAAAAAAAAGATCTAACAAATCAATAAACTAATACAGCCAAATACATCATTCATCTGCAGTTGTCTAAAGGTAGGCAAAAGACATATTCTCTCTGAAATACCTTATTAATATATATATATATATATATGTGTATGTGTGTGTTGCAAAATATTCAACCTAAATTTATCATTTTGTCTCTACTAATGAAAGTTTACTAACTTCATGGTAGTTTTTTTTTAATTCTTGAGTTAAATTTGAGTTTGAAATTTAATGATGTCACTTTAGAAAATGTCACTATCTAAAGTATAACAAATTATAAAATAAGATACATCAGAATGCAGAAAATGGCAAAATACAAATAGCGGCATCATTAAAAATCATGACTTTTTTAAAAATCTTATTCAGAAGATGAAAAATCTTTAAAAGTATCAGATTCCTTCATTCATCTCTTAAAAAAAATTAAATAATTTGTAAGAAATTTTACTATGAGTTTTTTTCTTCAATACTTAAAATAAAAAGTCTGCAAAAATATTCAAAAACCATTTTAAAATGTTTGAATTTCTATCATATACACCATAGTCAGGGGTTGAGGGTGGGGGGAATTCTGACAGAGGTATTTGAAATGCTTTCTCTGGCTAAGCGTTTATCACAAAGACTGTTGAGGAATTGGCAATCCTCATTGTTTATAACTTACAAGCTTAAGTGAATAGGGTCATGTGATCTATGACACTTATTTAAACTATTTATAGTCTCTGCCTTAAGTCTTATGCAATGTTATATTGCTAATACTACTAATATATGGTATGGCTAAAGATCTATCAGTCCCATATAGCTATTTCAATTGGATAGCTGGGTTTGAAGACATGTAGTTGTCTGAAAATTTCAGATTTTTAACTCAATAGATAACTTTTAGATAAATTCTGGCTTTGGGTTGGTATTTTTAGATCTAGGGTCTGAACCTACCCTGACCCCTCTCTGAGGAATGCCAAAGCATGAAATCATGGTCAGGGGTTGGGGGAGGGGGAGGGTTCCTGGCAGAGATATTTTAAATGCTTTCTCTGGCTAAGCATTTATCAGAAAGCTTTTTGAGGAATTGGCAATTCTCATTGTTTGTATTTTCTGATAGTTTTTTACAATATTACTATTAATGGTTTGTTTCAACACTCTTTATGTTGAAGCTAAATAAAAGTTAAAAATAAAATAAGAATAAAGATTATGAACCAGTTCAATTTTTTGAATATATATAATATTGACATATTTAGTAAGAAAATACCTATGTTTTTCCAATAACAGTTTTGAAAAACTCCAAGCAGATACATTTTAAAACCCAACAGCAATTTATATATATATATATATATATATATATATATATAGAATTGAAGGTTGGTAGTAAAAATGAATATCTTTTATTTATTTCAAATGCTCAAGTAAAATTTTTTAAGAATATATATAAGAATTTGTTTAATGTTTCATTTTGTGTTTCAAATAATGTTGATAAATTAGTGAATAATTCTACCATTATCATACCTATCAAGCAGAAAAATAACATTTTTGTATCAATTTTTTGTGGATATACATTCTTATATCTAAGTAAATCGAGGTGCAATATTGAAACAAAAAATAAAGGACCATGAATTGTTATGAAATAGTGCTGATGATAAATAAATAGTGCTTAACGTATTAGTACAGATACTCCCATATTAAATTCAGTGAACTTACAGGCACACAGCATATATTCTTTAATAAATAACATTATCCCAGCAATATAGTAAAAGATCAATTTGTTTCTTTGTCATTTTATTGCACATTTTGATAAAAATAATCATGAAAAATAGTGATATAAAAAAAGTGATGTAATTCAAGAAGGTTATTGTTACTGAATGTTTGCACAAAAAAGGCTTTCATAAAAATTTCCTGTAGACAGAAAAATCATTGTAAATGAAATTGATGCATTCATATTCTAAACCATATTATTTAATAGATTACATAGTAAGGAGAAATCGGAATATAAAAGAAATTACTTTTGCATAATAATTTACAAATGCAGATTGTTTAGTTGGATCATAAATTAATATACTCAAGATAAAAATAATAGTTGTCTTAAGAATAAGTTTTATTACATTCATATTTGGTAGAAAATTGCTGTTTACTTTTTAAAGATGGTCATTGTATTCAAGCTTTGGTGGCTGAGTGGTCAGCACAGCTGCCTCACAAGCAATAGTTCTGAGTTCTCTTCCCGGCCAATGCTTTGACACATGAAAAAAAAGATGGTTATTGCACACAGGTAAATAGTTAAACGGACATTTACAATTATATTATTACTCAGATGTGGAATTATCTTAAGAAATATGTTATGACTGCATGTAAATATTTTCTTAGGTTTACTAAAACAAAGAATCGTGGTAATATTTCTGACAATCAATTAATAAACGATTTGATTAAATCAATGCATGTGACACTGTTAAACTTCATAATAAATATAGACATTTAAGGAGAGAACTTCAATGGCTGATAAGAATGATTAAAATTATTGATGTATTAATACTGCAATGATTATCATTATAGATCTTTATTTTGATGCAACGAAAGCAATATCTTGATTTAAAAAGTGGTATCACACTTTTATTAAATCCAGAAAATATATTTTAAATGAAGAAAATAATCTTATAAAGAAATAGAAATACTTTGCTCATCTTTTGATTAATAACATGGGAAGAGTAATGGCTATTAATAGTATATCCATTTTAGGCACAATATTAGAAGTCAAAACATAATCTTAAAAAAGAAAAGGAGATTTGATAAAATACTAGTGAAGTTTAAAATATGGTAATAATATATTCAAAAATATGGCCATTTTTTAGGAATGTATAAGCACAAGATGTTGTACTTCCTATCTTAAAGACACTTATATCGTACCAATATTTAAAAAGAAAATGAGTGCATAATATTGAATAATTGTTGTGGAATATCATTATTATCCATTATTACATTAAAGATTTTGTTGAATAGGTTGTTTCAAGTTATATAAATATTATTATAGACTCAATGTGATTTTAGAGAATCAACAAACACTAAAGACATTGGTTGCTAGAAAAATTCAAAAAGAATATAAACAAAAAAATTACTTACATATTTTTATTTATTTTGTCAAGATTTTAGACTCCATTAATTGAACAGGTCTATGATATTGTTTGAAATTGATAGAATGAGAAAAAGTTTTATTACAGATCAAGAATATGCGCCTTCTGAGTAAAAACTGGTGATGAACATTGTTTTTGATTTTTATTAATAGTAGTGTTTGGAATTTTTTAATAAAAGTCTTAATAAAACAGAAATCAATAAGTAATAGATACTTGTTATTAGAATTTTTAATAAAACAGGCAAAACTCTCCATATCATAGTGCTACTCAATGCAAGTCAGACTAATCAATGGATGCCAGAAGACTTGTGCATAAAATCCCTATCTAGTGCCTACTCATCCAATATCCCCAATCTTGTTTCTAGCTTGTGGCTTTCATCAGTGAGGAGCCTTGGATCTGAAACCACTACACATTTTGCCTGTTATGAGCAAGCATAAGAAATGGAGATCATGTGATGTTTAGAAATTTTAATTTTAATCAATTAGAAAGAAAAACAAGAAGTTTATTTTATATTTGGATTTTGAATAGGCTGCTGATTGGCATTATTTATGTCAGTTCAAAATGATCCCAAATATACATATTTTGAAAGCAACACATAAAAGCTTTGCTTTATTAATTAATGTTAATAAATTCAAGTTAGTTAGTATTGGAAAATAAACCTACTCAACAACTTTTATTTGTGGATTGTTTCAACTTAAGAATATATACGAATATAAATAGCTTTGGATTCTTATAAATAGAATGGTAGAATTAAATGTTAAGATAAAGCACAGATTTCAATGTGCTGTGTCTGCTTTAAACATGTTTAAAGGAAGAGTATCTTATTACATAAAAATAATATCAACACAAAATAAAGACAGTAGAAAAGTTTTATTTAAGGATTTTCCAAATAATTCTAAAATGCATTGCGATATCATAAAACTTATCAATATATTATCTAAGATGCCTGTTGGGTTAATATAAAATGCATTATTGTAATATCATCTTTATTGGATTGGACATATAGAATGGAAGGTTTATAGTAAACACTAACCTATTTTTTATGGGAGGTGCAGTCTCTGTTTACATTACAATAATTGTATTTAAATCATTCTAAAAGGATGCAATGTTGATCGCTTTTATTGGGAAGATATGACAAAAAATAAAATGCATTAGAAAACTATAATTAGACATGATATGATATTTTACAAAGAAAATTTTTTTTGCAGGCAAAAATAGAAAGCAAAATCACAAAAACTCTTATAAAGTTGTAATTATAAATTTATTAAATGCACATTGATTATGTAAGTAATATTTACTGAGGCTATAACCTCGATAATATGCGTATAAAATGCGATAGTAGGGACCTCTACAGGTGTTTTAACCACAAGCTTCCATAGCATAAGGTTGTGGGTAAAACACCTGTAGAGGTCGCTACTATCGCATTTTATATGCATATTATTGAGGTTATAGCCTCAGTAAATATTAAAAACTCTTATAAATATAAACGCAGATCAGGATGATCTATTAGGGATGCAATTCTGTTCACAGATTGTTTGTATAATCATCATAACCTCATCTCAGAGTATTTGTCCATCTCTTTTTCTGTCATCACAAGTATTTTCTGCATGTGCTCTAGATATTTATTTCGTTTTCTCACAACTTTCAGAATTAATTTCAATGTCAATTGCATTTGAGGAAAACAATAAAATCTGGATAATATTTATGTTTGTAAAACTATTTATATTATTTTAATCCATTTTCATTTCAATTCTATGTATAGCTTCATTAATTGTGCATAAAACACAAGCTTAGTATTTGCTTCAATATTTATTTCCCAAATTTATGCTGACTTTAGGGTGCAATCCATATGGATGAAAGTTATTTTAAAAAAATACTCAAAAGCACATGGCATATCTGTAAATTAGCTGATAGGAAGACTATCAAGTTATGAATTGATTTTCAAAAACATTCAGATGAAGAGCAGTATTTTATGTGAATCATTATTGCTTAAAATCACGTATCTCCTGGACAGTGAAAATACAATAAAATTGAATTAAAAAACAAACAGATTATACAAAAAAAAATATAATTATTAAATTAATATTCATGTTTGATAAAAACAACAACAACAAACAAACAGTTTAACCACAAAACATCACATGATCACTATCTCATACTAGCACATAATTGTTATTAAACAATTCAAAACAAAGCAAAACTCTCCATAAAGTAGTGCCATCTCTTTATGCACAAGCCTTCTGGCATCCATTGATTGCTCTTGTTAGCACAAGATGGCACTACTTTATGGAGAGTTTTGCTTTGTTTTGAATTGTTTAATAAACAAACAGTTTATTGCTTGGGAATTTATAAAACGTTTGAATACTGAGGATGGTAAAATGAAGTCATGATTTATGGATGCTGAGTTCAAAATGACACCATTTTAATCAATGCATTAAACCACACAATACATTTTTGTTGATGATGATGATGATGATGATTATTATTATTATTATTATTATTATTGATCACCTTGACTCAAAATCGACTATTGTGATCATATAAAGAACACTTCTTCACATGGATTATTTTTAGTTAGTTATTAAATTATTTAAAGACAATTTGATTGTTATCATAATCTTATTGGTCATTTTATTCTTTGTTTTACAACATATTGTTCAAAATATTAAACACACTTCTAATAAAGTAAATCATCTTATAATGTGATCATTGTGTTTTAAAAATCTGCTAATAATAAAGCAATCAATAAATAAATACATGTTATTTTATAAATATTTTGCAGGCATAACTAGGAATAATAATTTAGTTATGATAAAGTCGATAACATTGAAAATAATTACTACAATTCAATATATAAATGTAACGTTATTAAAATGCACTCATTTTGATGATATCATTTGAGATAGAAGTTAAACATTATTTGTTAATCATTTCTTAAGCTGTAAATCATTGTTTAATTTTCAACTCTAACATAAGCTTTAGTTCAATTAAATATTAATATATCAATTATTAAATCCCCAGATGAATATTATTCAACTAATATCTCACAAGGCTTCCTGATCATTCATGGTATATACAATATGATAGTAGATATGTAATTTAAATTTTAAACTGGATCCCAAGAGATTCTAAACAATCTAGAGAAAGATCATATGTGAGTTGAGTGAATGATATAAAATAGTGTGCTGGTGTGATGTGAAAAAGAAAGGTTACAGATTGGAGCAATTACACTGAGCTTGGAGAATCCTTCATCCTGTAGTGGATCAAAATGGTTGAAAATGAAGATGATGATAAATAAAACTTCTGAGTTCGAATCCTGCATACATTACATACATAAATACAGGTGTTAAGCATGTACAGTGTATTATTCTCTAAGATAAATATTTGTATTCGAGTAATGTCATATTCTAAATTAGATTGTAAAACATTTTTATGGATAACTACCACTCTATGATGGAAAAGACATATGTGAGCAAGGATTTATTCCAAATGATGATGCTGGTTTTGCTAGATATGCATCGTGATTATTATTTGCTCATGGCATATGTTTTTATCCTATGTTTTAAAAGAGTAATGAGTTTAAAAATTTTATATTAAAATTATTTCTTCCAAACAAAAAATGAAATAATGATTCAAATTTGACATTCTTTATTTTGTTTTAAAAAATGTATAATTTAATAATATATTATTGTAATAAAAAAATGTTTTTATTTATTTTTTTTTTCTTTCAAATAAAAAAAAAAACATTATATTTGAAACAACTTCAAAAATAAAAAATAAAAAATAGCAATAAGAAATAAAAAAACGGTTAATTAAATTTATTTCCTAACATTTTTTAATGTTTAATCCACAATCTGGATGTTAGTTTTCTTATATTTTTAGGCAGCTCCCCTCCTCCACTGATAAAATATGAACTTTCATTTTACTATTCAAAATTTGTAGACGGTCTACACAAATCAAAATAATTCATATTACGTGTGCTTGCATCTTTACTCTCATTATATAAAAGTATATATAAATCATTAATAAATGCCATGGTTTTATTATTTCATAATTGTTATTTTAACAATTAGCTATCCACTGGCATTAGGATAAAAATTAATTCAAGAATAAATCCAATTTCACTAATACATAGCTTCTCTTCTCCACATCATACAACACATTTTCTTATTTGAACTATCAATATCTTGTATGGTCTCATTCTAGGTATTTTTAAATATATTGAAATCCGATTTAAGATTTCAATTATCTATCTATTATCCTCTTTTTTAGCCTTATGCCAAAATTAGCTCCAGTTTAGTCTCTTATTTCAATGATGTTAATGAACCCTCTTTATTTTCTCACTCTTGTTTTCAATCTTTCCGTTTTGGTAGTGTTTTTGCTGTTAAGTGTCCAAGATTTCACATTCATAAGTACAAACTTGTGAAACACATCTTCTAAAAACTTTCCATTTCAAATTCATAGACATATTTTGTTTTCAAGTTATGTATATCAAAAGCACCCTATCGTGTTGAAGCACTATTCTTCCGTCTGTATTAGCAATCTGACTAAGATATTTGTAATTTTTAACTTTTTCTAATATATGATTTTCAATTTTTCTTTTTTTTTTTATTATAAAATCAATGGAACATTAATTCAGTCTTTTTAATATTTATATCTGTCCATATTTCTTACTTTCATCTGAAACCTCTTGCAATATTTTATTTATTTCTGAAGCATTATATGAAAATATATATATATCATCTGTAATATATAGAAAGTAATCGAAAGTACTTCTGTGGATTTAAGGATTGTTTGTAAACCGTTAAAAATATTATTTCAATTATAATTACAATAGTCTTGCATTGGTGGTCGAGAGGTCAGCGCGACTGCCTTGCACTAGCAGGCAGTTGCCCGGGTTGCGGGTTCGCGTCCCGGCCGATGCTATGACACTTAAAAAAAAAAAAATTATAATTACAATATTATTTTTAATTAACGGATATTTTATTTATTATATATATATAATTAAAGCAAAATTGTAATTATAATTGAACTAATAAATTTAACGGTTCACCAACTATTATAAACAATCATAAAAACTGCAGAAGTACTTTAGGTTAAGAAATTAACCTAAAGTACTTCTGCGGTTTTAAGGATTGTTTATAATAGTTTATAAACCGTTAAATTTATTATTTCAATTATAATATATATATATCAAATCTTTTTATACTCACATAAGTGTTATCATTGCATAACAAAAATAGAAGTTAATCTTTGATCATTTGTCAAGATAATTTTCTTGCTAAAACATTAATTATTTTGTTGACAATTTATTATAAGATTTATTTTACAGGCAAAAATGAACCTGTTTGAATTACAAATCATGTTATGTGATGTAATGTAAAATGTCTTTAAACAAACTCAGAGATTTTCTTGCATGTATTAACTAAAAAGATGTGCTTACTCGAAATGTTGTAGGATGACTATCAATTACTGTTGAGATCCTGAAGAAAAATTATTTGCATCAGTAGCAACAATAGCATTTCTTTGTCTTGAGCTTACTTAGTAACAAAAGAAAATCCATATTTCATTCCAATCATAATATTTATATTGATTTAAGTCCAGATATGTTTATTAAGTATGAGAATTTAGAAGAATCCCATTTTATTTAACATCCTGCAAAACACAACATATTTTCATTAGCATGCTGAATATGTTAATTAAATATTTTTGTGTATTAATTTTGATGTAAACAAAAAACTAAAGAGATATGTTTACCAGTAGTATTTCTAAATAACTATCATTTACTATTGATATCTTATTAGCGATAGCAAACTTTTTCTCTAGTATCCACCAATAATTTTTTTGTTGTTTTGAGTTTACCAACAAAAGAAAGTTTCTTAAATGCAGGATTCATATCCATTGTTTGATTTGCTTTATAAGAGCTAATGTTTATTTTAGTTTCTTCATGTATAAAGTTAAATAAAAGACAAAGTCAATAAGTTGATGAACAAGACTGTTTTTGTGGGTTAATAAAATGTACAATTTTTTTAACAACAATAGTAATTTTATTTAAGATAATTGTGACTGAACCATAAAAATTAATATAGATAATTTTACAGATAAATAAAAAAAACCATTATTTAGAACTCTCTTTGTATAAAAACATGGAAGAGTTCAGGCATGTAGATAATGGTTGGTGGGTATATGATAATCAACACCATAAATTGCTTATCAATATTTTAACTTCATCTTAATTATTTGGTATAGTAATAATAATAAATATTTTATTAAAATATTGCCAGAAAAATTGACATTTCATGCAAAGGCACAATAATGATCAGATTATGGTCAAATCTAACTTTTCTGGACATAGGGGTGAATCTAGAAAGTCACAAGGAAAGGCTCTACCTATAAGCCCCTGCCATAAATAAATAAAAAATATATCATATATTTTTAGATTATGTATTTTGAATTTCCTAATATATTAAAATCAAAATTATAGTTAAAATAAACAATGTTAATATTTAAAAAATGTAAAGTATAGATGACAAAGATTTGAATATTATAAATAAATCCATATATAAACTCTTTTTTTTATTTAAGTCATTTAGATTTTGGAGATAATGAAGTTGTTTTTGCAAATAATGCTTCAGAGCTGCAGGAAATGTTGCAGGAGTTATCATATGAAAGTAGGATTAAAGATAAATGTTAAAAAGACTAAAGTAATGTTTAATCGATTTGCTCAATATATGAAAATGAAGATTGATTATGATAAATTAGAAAAAGTTAACAGTTACAAATACCTTGGTCAGATTATTAATACATATTGAAACATAATGGATGAAATTAATCATAGAATTAAACTTGGCTGGCATGCTTTTGGTAGAAATAACTTGATACTAAAATGAAATATGCCTATGTGTTAGAAAAGGTAGGTTTTAACAAATGCGTTTTGCCAGTTCTTACTTATGGATCTGATACTTGGACACTTAATAGAAGAGCAATACAGAGACTTCAGACCACTCAAAGAAGTATGGAGAGATGCATGCTGGGAGTAACAAGAAGAGATTGAAGATGCAATGTATGGGTAAAAGAACAAACAGGTGTTACTGACCTCATTGAAGAAATTAAAAGATTGGAGTTGGCTTGGTCATATTGTTAGAAGAGATGATAATAGTTGGACAATTAAAATCTTAAACTGGATTCCAAGAGATTGTAAAAGACCCAGAAAGAGACCATGTGTGAGATGGATGGATGAGATGAGAAAGTGTGCAGGGATAATGTGGAGAAGAGAAGCTAAAGATCGGTGAAGACGGACTGAACTTGGAGAGACCTTCATCCTGCAGTGGATTGATATTGGTTGATGATGATGATGATAATCACTTTTGATTTTATTTTATAGAGTATTTCATCCATATGTGTAACATTAATACAAAACAAAAATTGGTTAGTTTTTATATTGAACCTAATTAATGTATTTATAAATATTTTCACAACTGATTTTAAAACTTGTTAAAATTATTTCTTTCATTCCTCATATGTACAAATCTAAAATTCAACTACATTTCCTACATTTTTAAATATATTACTCATATCATGTAAAATTAATTCTTATAACCATATCTACATTTTCTATGATTGGTTGTTAAAAAGATGATGAAATTAGAAAAACAAAATAAATGTATTGACATTTTTTTTGGGAATGGATTTAAGTGTGTTTAGATTGCAATGTAATTTGTCAATATTTTGTTTTTCATTTTCATCTGAATTTTATTTTGTTTTAAATTTTATTTTAATCTCTTTTTATATGTTTATGATTTTATTTAATATTAAATATTTCTAATTAATTTTATGTTAAGAACAGTAAAAATAAATAATTATTATTTTTGTGTAATTCTGATGAACCTGATCTCTCATGCTCATTCCTTTTATAATTTAGCATTAATATGATGTGCTGTTGTTACAAATGGCTACCCAATTGTGGGATACTCCCTTATTAACCCCTATTTACCATACAGTTGTATTTGCCACCCAATTTGTGAGACCATTATTTCTATACTATTACTATATATATTGTACCGGTCGAAAAACACACATTGATCCAACAAACCCCTGAATACAGGTAAATACCTCGAGTCCGACCATGTACAAGATATATAAATCAGGTACATTGTGAATTCTGCCCTATTTATCTATATCCCCAGGTCAAAGATCTAATCAATAGCCTTTCTCGACGATACGATCGAATTCCTTTATTTTCACTGTGCCGGCAGCTGGGTCTTAAAGCATGAGATTCGATTTTATTATATTTAAATGAGAACTTGGGTGATTGGTTGATAGGTATATTTAAAAATCAAAATTTATTTAAAATAAAAATTAATAAAATGATTCGAACCACTGGAAGTTTGTTTTAGTATATATATATATTTAAAATCATTTGACATTTTACATTAATTTAACTCAAGCTCTTAAAAAAACAACAATACAATTTTTAAATTAATTTCATAATTATATGATTACATGACGACTTTATTTATATTAGCGGTCAGCATTGACGTTATTAGGTTTGTACAATTTATTTTGTTAAGTTTATACATCTTTAATTTTGTTTACATTTATTCTCCTTTTTTTTAAATAGCAAAAATTATTTCATAATTAAATGACCACGGATTTCAAAATTTCCCATGCACATTTATTACAAGCTTGTAATATAGCGGTAGGTTTAAACATCTGCCTAACGCACATATATAAGAATAACTGTTTTATTGGTTTTTTTTACAAAAAGATTTAAAAAAAAAAACACATTTTTATTGAAAAAGATATTAATTAAATAGACGATTATAAGACTAATTTGACATCTTAACTCCACTAACAGATAGAAAAATTGATTTCATTTCTCTTTATAAAATTAAGAATTTGTATTGTCAATAACTAATATTTTATGACATTAATGGACCTTGCTGGCATAGCTTATAAATAACTTTAAAACTGTAAGCGATTATAATAAAAAAATTTATCAGTTAATTATCAGAGCAAACACGTCACTTTAGTTGGACTTACAACTAAAATCATACCTATAATGAAATATACCGTGAATTAGCCAAAACCAAACGATTTTAACTAATTACGCAAACGAACAAAAGAGTCGATTACTCAGGTTGAAGATCCTTTCGGTAGAATCATATCCCTATGGCTTGCATATTAGATAGGCAAAATAAAAGCAAAATAAAGTCGGTTAATAAATATACGAATGCAAAATGGAGAGAAGAAACATAAGTAAGAAAATACGAGCCGGATTACGGACACTCATATGTCTGTTCCAACGAAGAATAAAAGGAAAATCGATACGTCCACATGTCATGTCCATGTATCGATAGGAGATAGGAATTACAGAGAGTCCTCATATTCGCCTCTACGAATTCTGCTGACAAATCAACTCTATCTCAAACACGCTGTCCATTTCACAGGCGTATGCGAAGAACGGAAGCTAACTCCAAATCACAAAATCTATGACCGTTTTAGGTCTGTTCATGAGACTCCAAGCATTTTTTATTAACCCGAGATATTATAATTATTAAATATGAACGAATTATAATTAAGTAGCCTTAAAATGATCTAATACTGCATAGAGAACAACCTGCATAAACAACTACTTTATATAAATATTTAACATACAAAAAAAAAACATACTTATAGAAATAAGGGAATTTAATTCTCGAAAAAAAAAATCCTCCCTTCCCTCTTTCCTAACTTAAAAAAATGCATGATAATTAACTGATGCTATCCAGTGGCGCTGTTACTAGGTCAAAAATCCATAGCATATTTTATTCTATTTTGAATTGCAGAAATATAAAATAATAGAATTCCATTCTGGAAAATCTATAATAAAACTGTTTAAAGAAATTACGGCATGTTTATTTTGAAATATATATATATTCGACATAATTTCACTTGCGAAATAAAAATAGATCAAAATTATTTTATTTTAAAATTAAATCGTTCTTTCCAGAACTCCCTCTAATAAAACATAATTTGCCCTCTTAGCAAATTACTCTGAGCCCCCGCGTGTAAAGCTTGTTGAAATACAAAAAAATCAAAGCATGAAATAATATCATGCTAAAATTAATATAAAACAAATAAATAAATTCATAGTCAACAATTAAAAATATTAAAAATTATTGTGAGCTTGAGTTATTAAAAAGAAAAAACATTATAAATAATTTAACAGAAAAAGGTTAAAGAGACAGTAAAAGAGATTCTTAATAACATTAACTTTTGACATTTCTTTTTAAGCTTTATGAACCTATATTTATATTCTAATGATAATTTTTAAAATCTTGATGACAGGATTCAAGCTCTTCGGCATTTTACATGGAGTTCACCGGTATGAGTTCACGGGCGAACCTTGATGGCTGGTGGCATTTGAAAGCAGGTTCTGGCAGCAACATAGCAGAAGATTTCAGGTCTCAGGAAAGAAAGGGCAGCGATTACCCTGTTTTACTCCTCGATCATCATAGCATGCTTTTCTACAACTCTGCCTGTTCTCTGGTCACTCTCTGTCTGGTCTCTGGTCACTCTAAAAAGGCCACTATTTATTACGTCCTGCTGCCTCAGGTGATCTTTCAGAAAACAATAGAAATTGTTTTTTATTGTAATTTTAGAAAGTTTGTACCTAGATAAGGATCAATATATTTCAATATAATTTTATATTAGTTTTTAATTTAGATAACAATGTAAAATCTCTACTAATTAATGAATAGACATTCCACAGTGAATGGATTTTGGTAATTTATCTATGCTTTTAATTTAAACATTTATTTTAAACTTCTTATTGAGGTACAAATCTTTTCAAAAAGGCCATCTTGGATTCTTATAGTGAAAAAAATAAAACATTTTAAACATATATATATCTAAACTATATAAAAAAATTCAAAGTTAATTATTTGAAATTTTTTTTTTTTTTAATAAATAGAATAATAGTGTGTTAGTATAATTATATGATCCAAAATAAATTTTAGAATTTATTCAGGATGGTTACAAAATGTTAAAATATTTTTTTAGAATAATAAAAAAACAAAACAAATGTTAATAAATAAATAATTAGGTGGGAGACCCAGACCGTGAAACAGCAAATCTGAATCAGATTTACCATTTCAATATATGGCTATAAAAGTGAGATTCCACATTCATTGTTAAAAGAAGGTTGCTTTGACAACAGGTTGAGATTGTTGATTGTTATTGTTACTGGGACTTTCTAAATTTTGACTGTTATATATGTATGTGTGTGTGTGTATTCAAGATAATTGACTATATTGAACTTAGTGCAATAAGAAGAGATTTGAACTCAGGTTTTCAAGCTCCCTAGAGCCATGCCCTCCATCTTTTACAACTAATACACATAACCACATATTCGGGAAAAAAGTAAATGATCTCCAATATTCATATTCCATTCTAAAGCAGTTCTCATCATTTGGTCCAGATTATCATCTCCATATATATATAATTAGTGGTCAGTTTATACTAAGATAATAAATCAGTCCATTAAAGTTTGACAAGTGCTATCTCAATATAAACTAAACGCTGATTATATATGTGTGTGTAGATGATCTGGACCAAATGATGAGTGCTGGTATTTGCAAAATACTTATATTGGGGATGATTTATCTATTTCATATTATGTGGTCATGTGCATTGGTTGTATAGGATAGAGTGGATAGCTGTAGGGAGCTTAAAAGTCTAAATTCAAATCTCTTCTATTTACATATATAATATAATTCGTATGTAAAATTTAATTCTACCAGTAATTTTTTTAAAAGACGATTTCTTTATTTGTATTATATATATTTTTTTTATTTTATATTTAAAATAGTCATATTACACTTTTATTAGATGAAAAAACTTTTTGTGGAAAAGTTTTTGTGTGATATTTATATTTGAAGCTTAGTAATAAATTTTAATAAATCTTTATACTCCTAATATATTATAAACAATAAATGCTGTCATTAGCACAAATTAAAATATTTATTCCTCAACCAGTTTAATCCTACCAGAAAATTAAATTAATTTTATGTTATATTATATTTAATAAAATGCAACCAATTTTTTAACGCTTTTCATAATATGAGTCTTAAAAATTTAGAACCAAAAAAAACTATATTAAAAATATTTGAAGACTTTTATTATCTGCTTCCTTGCTTTCTGCCAATCATAACGAATAAAATCACGTGAAGATAATAAATGTGATTTGGAAATTAAGATAAGTTTCATATAACAAAAAGTAAATGCAAAAATATAATGAAAATTTGATTTTATAAATAAAATACATGTTTCAAATTTATAAAGGAAATAAATTAAAGCATAAAGTTATTCCACAAACATATCTAAACTATTTGAGTTATTATTTCAATGCTCACTCATAAATAATGTATTAAATTATTTAAAATTGTAATTTATTTTTTAATACGTTGATGATTTATAAAAAACATCTTCAATTTTATGCAGATTAGGAGGAAATAGATAGACATAAGAAACAAATTTTTAATAAAATTAAAAATTATTTTTTAAAAAGAAATATTAATGTCAATCAATAAATGCTTGTGGAAAAAGAAATGATAGCAAAGTATCGTATTAACAGCAATAGAAAGAAAATAAAAAATATAATCACTATTTAAAAAAAAAAAAGTTTGGATAGAAAAATTGAAATTCGACCGATAAAAGAAAAAAGTAAATGACGCAATCTGAAAAATAAAAGATTCTTGTAGAAACCATTTAATATATAATAAAATAATTTGAGATATTTAATGAACAAATAGTAAAGAGAAAAATAAATATATATATATATATTAATTATTATATTCTCACTGATAAAATTCCATCAGAATTTGTTTACATTATACATTGGATAGACCTATTATAAAATAAACATAGGAAAGGAAAAAAACACATTTTGGCAGTTAGAAAGTAATGTAATTAATTTATCAGCCATTTATTCACACATTAAATTAACTAACCATGACATAAATTTTAATAAAACGCATATTTTGGCAAAAATTGAACAATATGGAGAGAGATTGCTAAGACAAGGTATAGAGATTTTTAAAAGGCCTAAGAGCATAAATGAAAAGTGTGAATTAAAGAAAATTAACAATATTTGGACAAAGCTATTGGAGAATAAATTTTTTTTTTTTAAATTTGTCCACCAATGAAATTTGATGATGAGAAAAAAATAACAAAGAAAAAAAAATAGCCATTTTAAATCTCACCACACACATTCTTATGATTTGAGAAAGAAGAAGGTCTGAGGAAAGTATTCGTTATTGTACTGAAATGTCAGCTATTTTAGCTATTATATTTTTACTACATAGAAGCTTCTAGAAAAAATATTGTGAATTCATAGATAGATAGATAGATAGATAGATAGATAGATAGATAGATAGATAGATAGATAGATAGATAGATAGATAGATAGATAGATAGATAGATAGATAGATAGATAGATAGATAGATAGATAGATAGATAGATAGATAGATAGATAGATAGATAGATAGATAGATAGATAGATAGATAGATAGATAGATAGATAGATAGATAGATAGATAGATAGATAGATAGATAGATAGATAGATAGATAGATAGATAGATAGATAGATAGATAGATAGATAGATAGATAGATAGATAGATAGATAGATAGATAGATAGATAGATAGATAGATAGATAGATAGATAGATAGATAGATAGATAGATAGATAGATAGATAGATAGATAGATAGATAGATAGATAGATAGATAGATAGATAGATAGATAGATAGATAGATAGATAGATAGATAGATAGATAGACAGACAGACAGACAGACAGACAGACAGACAGACAGACAGACAGACAGACAGATAGATAGATAGATAGATAGATAGATAGATAGATAGATAGATGCTTTATCTGATTCAAAAGTCTCATCATATAAATAATACAAATTTGTAATTTAATAAAGTTCTAAAAAGAAAAGTATTTAAAAGTTTTGTGTATATGAGTATGTGTAATAACACACATATTCAGTTATACCATTAAACATTACATGATCATCATCTCTTATTTTGCCTAATAGGATAGTGGTGGCTATGGTTGTTAAAGAGCCAAAGAAACCAAAATGTATGGGTGCTGAACTGAGTTCAGACTCATATGACTATATAAGCTATTGAGCTTAGATTGAAAATATTGTGTTTTCAATTTCATTCTCACAGTTTTGTAGTTAAGTAGAGATAAATGTGGCTGCTGGAGGGTTGCATTAGATCCTAAGATATATGTGTAGTGCTCTCAGATCCAAGACTCATCACTGACTAAGGCCACAAGCCAGAAACTAGTTTGGGGATATTGGATGAGTAGACACTAGATGGGGATTTTATGCACAAGCCTTCTAGCATCCATTGATTACTCTGGTTGGCATAGTGTTGTACTATTGTATGGAGAGTTTTACCTGTTTAATATTCACTTATGTTATAAAATTCTGTCATTTTAACTTTTTAATAGATTTTATTTTTAAAATAGTTTTCTTTTGGTTGCTTGTAGTTTTTTTTTTTAAAGTAATTAAAGGCAAGCAAAATATTCTAAATTTTTTTTTAAAAAAGTTAATCTTAAAGTTTTAATTTTCAATTGCATTCTTGTTATTTTGATAGTAATCAATTTTTATTTTATTTTAATCAAAGCTGAGACTTGATTTTACATTTTCAAAAATTAATTTTAAA
The DNA here is from genome assembly GCA_028023455.1 of Epiperipatus broadwayi. NCBI lineage: Eukaryota > Metazoa > Onychophora > Udeonychophora > Euonychophora > Peripatidae > Epiperipatus > Epiperipatus broadwayi. The sequence continues at coordinate 798,972 of JAQFVV010000278.1, forward strand.
TACATTTAGTTTGTGTTTCTTGCAGACTGCAAATCTTTTGGCTAGTGGTTTATCATATATAGTGTTTTGGTCTGAAATTGTAGGTTTTGTTTCTTCGTTCTAAGATTATATAAGATTGTAATCTTTTCTCCTGTTTGCTTGTCTTGTATGTGAAATTAACTGTGAATTGCCTTAAAAGTGGTATATCATGAGCTGTTTTTATGAACAAATGATGTTTCTAGTTTTAAGGTACTAGAGAATACTCATCGTGTGCTGTTTTATTGATTTACTACAAGACCCTATTGGTTTTAGTTTACCTCTGAATTATGAAGCTAGAATTGTTTTTTATAAATCACCAGGAGGAAAGTATTATCAATTCTCTTTTTAAATTTGTAGGTGAGAAAGCTAAATTTTATGCCAGAGTGTTTAATGTTTTAATATTTGCAGTACTCGTATACACTCACAGATGAATACACTGATAATTCTAGGGCAACATTTATATTTTGTTTGCTAGATTTATTTTGTTTTGCTTGAATTTAATAAAATTTTAAATTGTTTAAAGTTAGTTTCACTGACATTTGTCTTAGTGCTTTATTTTCTCAATGTTCTGAACAATATTAATGAGCTCTTACAATCCCTGGATCTGGTCAGCACAAACCATCAACATAATTTACTTTTGATCATGGAAAAAACAAATTTCCCAGGTACACAGTGATCTGGTGGTGCCCTCCATGATCAAAAGGAATTAATAACTGACCATTACATAATTATTGAAATTTTAGCACAACCAACGTAGGGCTTTGAGTTTAAAATACATGTAAGATTTTGTTCAGACAATTAAGGAATATTTCAGGTGTAGGAGGCAATATTTCATAGGTAGAGATTGGTTTGTGTTAGTTGTGGTATGGACTGTTGGGGATGTTTGGGGTAAGGGGGTTTGTCTTTATCATATGATAAAAACTTACAAATAGTTAAGTAGCATTTTTTTATGAAATCTATAAAAGAAAAAAAGTGTTAAATATAGTTGGATTTAATCTTGTTTTGAAAATGGGAGTAGTAAAAAAGGAAAAAGAAAAGACTGAGATACTGATGATGATGAAGGTGATGAGGGAGATGTTAATAGACATACAACAAAGGCAGGATGCAATGTTGAGAGAAATGCATCAAGAAATAAAGGAAGAAATGAGAGAAGTGAGATGTGAAATAAGGGGAAGAATCGAGGAAAATCAAGTAGCTATTGAAGTAGTAGAGAAAAAGTTGAGTAAAGAAAGTCAGGAAGTAGAGATAGTAAAAGAAGGTATGAAAGAAAAGAAATTTGAGTTGGAATCAGATAGTGCTGAAATGGACAAGAGTGAAATAAGGATAGAAATGGGTAGAGAGTGGATATGCATATATAGTGTGGTGGAGAAATTGAAAATTCAGAAGAAAGTTATAAGATAAAGGCTGAAAATAGTGTAAAAGAGTTCCCACAAGAAAGTAAAAATAAGCGGATTAAAGTAACTGTTCATTTTAAACATAAATGTAAAATAAAGAACAAGAATAGGGAGTATGACTTTAAAGCAGAAATATAAGCCACTCATAGAACAATCGTATTTAAGACATTTAAAAAGACTGTAGAACCCAATTTTTGCCAGATACTAGTGTTGATATGAGAAATAATAAAGAGAGACACTTGGTAAAAATGTGTTTTGCTCAGCAAAAAAGCTTTCAGATAAAGAAAGTAGAAAATAAAACAGAACACGAGAGAGATAAGAGAAAAATTTATAAGCAAGGAAAAGATAAGAGAGGAAAAATTGCATATATCAGAAAACTAATTAAAAAAGAAAAAGAACTGCTTGACAAAGGTTACGGGGTTTAAATTTAGAGTAATTGGACGGACTTTTAAAGAAAAAAAAATATTTGTCTTCATGGTTTATGAGAATGAAGAAAGGTATTTTTTATAAAATATTATTTTAGTTAAAATGCAAGGAAAATGTTCAGTCAGGTTTCTAAGTGGGTTTTAAAATGTTTAAAGTTAAAAAAAAAAATCGCACAGGTATGCCTTATTTTGTTTTTCACTGCATGTTGGGGCAATTGAAATGGGTGCTTTATCTAATTCAAAAATCTCATCATATAAATAATACTAATTTGTATTTTAATAAAGTTTTAAAAATAAAAGTATTTAAAAGTTTTGTCTATAAGAATATGTGTAATCATACACATATTCAGTTATGTTATAAAATTATGTCATTTTTACTTTTTAATAGATTTTATTTTTAAAATAGTTTTCTTTTGGTCGTTTTTTTTTTTTTTTAAAGTAATTAAATACAAGCAAAATATTCTAAATTTCAAAAAAATATGTTAATCCTAAAGTTTTTTTAAAAAAATTGTATTCTTGTTGTTTTGATAGTAATCATTTTTTTATTTATTTTAATCAAAGCTGAGACTTGTTTTTACATTTTTAAAAATTAATTTTAAATGTTTTTTTTTCTCATGTGTCATAGCATCAGCCGTGAAGCGAACCCGCTAACCCGGGACAACCGCTTATAAAGCAGCTGTCGCTGACCTCTCATCCACCAATTCTTGACAATTTTCCCACAGACTGCAAATCTTTTGGTAGATGGTTTATTATGTATAGTGTTTTGGTTTTGAAATTGGAGGTTTTGTTTTTTTTTGTTCTAAGATCATGTAAGATCGTAATGTTTTCTCCCGTTTTCTTGTCTTGTGTTGAAATTAATCGTGAATTGCCTTAAAAGTGGTATATCACGAGCTGTTTTTGTGGACAAATGACATCTCTAGTTTCAAGATAGTACAGAATGCTCATCTCGCACTGTTTCATTGATTTCCTACAAGACACTATTTTTATTTTACCTCTGAATTAGGAAACTAGAATTATTTTTATAAATTGCCAGCAGGTAGATATTATCAATTCCCTTTTTAAATTTGTAGGTGAGAAATCTAATTTTTCTGCCAAAGCGTTTAATGTTTTAATATTTACAGTACTCATATGCACTCTTGGATGAATACATTAGTAATTCCAGGTAAACTTTCATATTTTGTTTGCAAGATTTATTTTGTTTTTGCTCGAATTTAATAAAATTTTAAATTATTTAAAGTTAGTTTCACTGACGTTTGTCTTAGTGTTTTATTTTCTCAATTGTCTGAACAATATTAATGCGTTCTTGCTCTCCCTGGGTCTGGTCAGTGAAAACCATCATCATCATTTACTTTTGTTCATGGTAAACAAATTTTCCAGGTATGCAATGATCTGGTGGTGCCCTCTGTGATCAAAAGGAATTAATAACCGACCATTACAATTTATATCTTGTAACCTAGCTTTATTTATTGAAGATTTATAAATCTATATTACTCAGTGAATATATATATATAAACAAAAAAGACTTATAAATCCAATAAATAATATTATATAAATAATAATAATAATAATAATAATAATAATAATAATAATAATAATAATAATAATATATATATATATATATTCTAATGTCTAGCTAAATGTAATTTATAATTCATCATATGACAATCTTTATTTAGTAAATTGTATTAAGGCTTCATTGTAATATTCTATCTCAAATTATAATTTAAATATTTAATATTTGTTAATGTGATACTTTAGATACAAAGGATTTTTATTTGTACCAATACGTCATCCGATAATTGTTCTATACTCCCATCAAGCAATACAGGTAAAATGATAATGAATATGCTTGATAAATTAAAATACAACTAAATCTATTTGAAACATATGGATTTAGTAACTTTTATACCTTTTTGTAACTTTTTAAAACCTTTTGTAACTTTTATATCTTTTTAGTAATTTCTAATGATATAAATGAATGAATATATAGATGAATCAAGATGTATGTTGGAAAGAAGAACTAAAGAGCACTTGTTATTAAAACAGGTTCAGAAATCGAAACAAAATTATAAAATAGATAATAATATTTCAGCATCTGTTTTTTATGACCATAATAAGTCATGTATTAATGCTAATATACAAATACAAATATGACTTAATTAACAGGCAGGCAGCAAACATTAAGATCATGGAATTGTGGGAATGTTAGCCTTTCAAAATGTTACTTAACAAAGATTACTAGGATAATCAAAAGTGTTCCTAAGTGGATAAAATTTTTAATTATCTAATTACTGTATTTATAAATATTTAATTATATATATATATATAACATATTTTGTGGGTTCATCCATGTTAAAAATTTAAATATTTATATACCGATGTTTCAACTTGATCACACAAGTCGTCTACTGGGTAGATGACTTGTGTGATCAAGTCGAAACATCGGAATATAAATATTTAAATTTTTAACATGAATGAACCCACAAAATATGTCTTTTATATATGCAACCTGTGAAAATCTTCATGTCAACATATATATAAAAGACATATTTTGTGGGTTCATTAGTGTTAAAAAATTTAAATATTGATATACCGGCATTTTGACTTGATCACACAAGTCATCCACTGGTTGAAAGTTCGCGTAGAGTGCACATTTTTATCTCAGTTCATATTTCAGGTTTTTTTTTATCACCTAGTGGATTGGTTAACTTTTCTTAGAAAGAATGCAATTGTATTGTAAGTGCTAGGAATGGTAAATAAAAAAAGCTTAATTGTAAAAGATTATTATATTCTTATGATAAGCCACTTTTAATATCTTGGTATTTATATCAAAAATGGTTTAGCATAAGATTATAATAAACTTTTACACTTAAGCTTTTTTTATTTAGCATTTATAATTTAAACAATTTTATATCTGGGAATTTTTTTGTTCATAGTCACAATTATTAGTGTCTATGAAGTCCTGAGTTAATTTCTGACAAAACAGTATTTATAATATATTGTAACGGTAAGAATTGTCCCTCCATGCAACAAAATCTAGAACACAGACAAAATATACTAAAGCTGATCGAACCCAGATGCTGGGATCCAGAACCCGACCATCATTCAATCCTTTCACCTCTGCTCAATGATCTAATACCCTATGGACAACACTTATCAACTTACACAGACATTCAATTTATCCACGGCCTGGCAGTCACTCAGGGTAAAACAAAAGACTTGTAAATTAAATAATTGAACACTGATTTGGTCAGATATACACACATATGACTAAGTAATTAATTATAGAACTAAATAGAATGATCTACATATAGATAAAATGATGTCTGTGCAAATAAATCTAGAGTTGGATAAAATGAACTCATGGACAATAAAGATAAGGAAACGTGTTATAATTTTAAATATTATTAATTTAATAAAACAATAAAGAATCGTAAATCAAAATATACACAATTATGTGATTGGAATGTGAGATATTACGCTCACAGGCATTGCTTAACTAATGAGATTAAAGTTACATATTATCTCATTATAAGTATCCATTAAAGTATTGTGTGGTATTGAAGTTTATGCCTATATTAATATGCCAAATTTCTAGCTCTTTTGTAGTCTGCTAAATCATATGGAACTTTATAGCCAAAGTTATATAACTAACTTAATAGAGCTCCTATGGCATCTATCTATATATCTAGTTAAGTCAAGCATATAGTCAAGCTCAGAGTATGCAGGTTAGTGTGTTAACCTAGATTAGGGTATGCATTGATGCTAGATAAGCATTTAATATAAAAGGAGAGGGAACTGGTTTATTAAAGGTTTACCTATATAGTCTATGGCACATATTAAAATATTAATAAAGCTAAAAGGTGCAAATGGGTCATTATTCACAGGCTTCAGCCTACAAAGGCTCAGTTGCCCTATAACCACTCAACTTGCTATGAATAGGACCATTAGTAGTTCAGGAGTTGGATAAGCATTAATAATGAATAATCTAGGTCCTTGTGCCCTAGTTCTAAAAGTGTGTGCTTTACCCAAACTAAGTGGGTAAGTGTGACCTCTGCCAGCAACTCATCAAGAGTCATGCAGAAAGCAGATAATTGTACATTGCATAGTTAGTAAGGACATATCCGCAGATGTTAAGGAAATAGTTGAAGTACCAATTAAATATAGAAATAGTAAAATCTTCTTTGTATATAGTGAAACAGGAAATTAGTCCCACTATAGGGCATGAATAGTTTGATGTGGTTGGAATCAATATTAGTATAATTAAAAATATTACAATTGAATGAGAAATGACACAAACTTTGTCTAAATTATTCGAGAATGATTTAGGCTTGATGACTTGATGACTACAAACCCAATGGTCCAAGCTACACTGACTGTTTTTTATTTTTGTTTTAATTATATTTTTGTCGTAAGAAATTAAAACTTTTATTTTCAAAAAATATCAACAACCCTTGTAATAAAAAAACTCCCATTAAGAATGTACTTACTTGAAAAAGAAGATTTTTGTTCAAACCCCGAATAAATAATAAATACGTAAAATTATATTATCGTGCCCTAAAAATAAATAGCGTCTATTTGCATATCTATACAACCCAGTTCTCAAATTTAGTATTTCAAATATACTACTTAAGGAATAAACTTAATTAGTAACCTAGTTTAATATTATCACCTGCATCTCAACATATATAAATCTAAGGAGGACAAAGCATATTTGCGGGATAATTACAAATAAAACATTAAAATATGCTTTGGAAATATCTCTGTGGCTAGTTCCTATGATGTACATGTTACATATATAAATATTTGTAATTTATAACTAGAGTTAAACAAACTACAATTTTAACTAGAGAACGACTGAGTATTGTAATATTAATACCCAAAAATTAATCAGTAAAATAATAATATGATCTCAAAACAGGGAGTGAGAAAATTAATAGTGAGAAAATTAATAATTCAATTATTTATTATAGCGAAGTTTTGAAATTACCTTCGCAGATTGATAAGCTAAAACTATACTTATAAATACTCACAGTTTCGAATTATTTCGCATATTAAACACATATAATATTATAATGATAAAATTATAGAATAGAATAAATTGGATAGATTAGAAATAGGCATAAAAGACTGCAGAAAATTATTCATTTAGTTTAAAATAGATTATTACAAGTTTTACATTTTACAAGTTTTACATTTTACAAGAGAATTCAAGTTTTACAATCAGACAAGATTTAAATATTAGCATTTAACAGATTTCTTTGCAGATTTTAGGAAAGGTGTTTGGAAAAGGCAGATTTAATAATCAGCTAGTTTTTAAAAGAACGAATTGAAAGTTACAGTTTATGAACAGAGCTGAGAGAGAAAATTTATCCATTTACCAGTCCGTTGTTTTCATTGCAGTTAGTTCTGGGCACTTGGGAGGATAATAAGTTGACACTTTTGGTGATGATTTAAAGTTAACGGAGATTTTTCCGGGCTGCTTTGCAGGTGTAAGGTATTATATTTTATTGGACCAAGTCTTTTCCATTCCCTGGCTAGGGCCAAGATGGTGAGTTATGGCCTACTACCCCACCATTTTAAAAATAAAATGAATGTGCATTCTGTTTACAATTCACTTATTATATATATGATCAATCCCTTGGCCACAAAACTTTAAGTATTTATATTTTTCCAACTCTGGCCACCTGTTTATTTTTACAAGCTTGTCCACATTTATTTATTTTAGAAAAATATATTTAATAGCCACAACTAGTAGAAAAACTCATTTATTTATTTTAGAAAAACATTTTTAATTATGACTAATTTAGATTTTGTTTTTCTACTCTTTTCCTCCTGCTGTTTATTATGACAATGTTATGAAATTCTGTGAAATTGTTATTAACCTTTTATATTTACAAAACCAAGTTCACACTATTTTAAGACTATTGTGTGACCTCATTTAAAAGTTGTTTACCAGTAACAACTAAAAGTTGCCTTGATAATTAGTAGAAAACTAATTTTATTATCATTCATGCAGAATAACAATGGAAATGGCTTATATACATATGCAATTTCAATAATACAACAATAAAATTGGCTAAATAATTTAAACTAAAATATTTCTTAAACTAGAAATATTTATAAAATGGATACATATCTGTAATATATACCACTAACATAATAAAATTGGCTAAATAATTTAAACTAAAATATTTCTTAAACTATAAATATTTATAAAATGGATACATATCTGTAATATATACTATACTATTAAATTACAGACTCACTGTTCGCATATATATATATATATATATGTATGATTTTGCATATATAGTAATTTAAGGTTGTTTAAATGGGTACTCTGAGAGGGTTTAAACCTGGCATATAGATAGATGTGGGGGTAAAATATGTAAAACAGGCAGATGGATGAAACTGACTGTTTCAATATATATATATTTGCATATGTGTGTAGATATCTGGATGTTATACATAGGGTTGTTTGGATGGTGCAAAATAAAAATCATCTTTGCAGCCTATATATTTCTCTTTATCTTATGAATTTTATCATAATAACTAATTTATGAATCACCAATATAGTCAAAGTACCAAATTGCCCAAATCATTGATTTCAACATTTTTGCGATATATTGGCACTTATAAATGTTTGTGGAGTTAAAATATTAGTGATTGATTTTATTTCACTTGGACTATATAATGATTAGCCTAGATTTTACAGAATATCTTTCTTATTCCACTCACAATGGATGAATGGTGACTATTAATGATTAAAACTGTTAATATTATCTGCAAACTCATATATTTTTATTATTTATTTTCAATGCTGATTTATGTTCTCATGATCATAAAGTGTATTGTTTGAGATGATGATGACGATTTTCATCATTGCTGAATACACTTTCAATCATTCAATTACAAATGGCTGAATAGCATGTGGCTGAATATACATGATCCAAATTCACCTTCATATTTTGATATATATATAAATAAAGTTAAAATATATTTGTGTGTGTTTTTTTTTTTTAATTTTAGTATCTAGCTCAATGGCTCGCAACATTCCTAATGATGCACCCTTTTAATACAGTTTTTTATGTTGTGGTAATCCCCAACCTTTAATTTTTCTACTGTTATGAATTGAAAATGTGTTTTTTAATGGTCTTAGGTGACCCCTGTGAAAGGGTTGTTCAACCCTCAAAGGGATCGTGACCCACAGATTGTGAACAGCTGATCTAGGTCATTGTAGAACTCTGATTGTCATATTGGCCATGTCATGAGCTATATTATTATACTAACTGTGCTAATCTGATTGTATATTTTTGTACGATTAGCATAGCATTTCTAACTCTAAAATTTTCCGTTTTACTTTCTGTATTGTTTATCTCCCTCTCTAATTTTATTTTGTTTTACTTCTGAACTTAAAATAGCTGTTAATATGTGATACATAATTTTTATATGTAATTATATGTAACTAAAAACTGTAGAAAGTTAAAATTTACATCTATTATTTTTTGTTCAAACAATGATAAAAACAAAATAAAAATTAAAATATATATTTTTCAAATTGTAAATGAGAAACAATAAACTATTTAGAATTTTTTCTCATTTTTTATATTAAAAAAAATTCCACGTCTCTTTGTAGAAAGGGCAATAGTAATATAAATAAATATTTCATTGACATTATATTACGGCAAATATATACTAATTAATAAATAATTTCTTGTCACAAATACATTTTCATGTGCAGATATCAATTTCTATCAAAAATATATAATGAAGCTCAATATTTAATTCTTCATATACATTCAACAATCATTTGGATCTTTATTAAAGATCAGTATTTCCTGTTCCGAAAGCAAGATAAAAATTAACCTTTTTAAAACAATGAACAGACTGATATAATCGGCACCTTATTTCAATTGTATTTTATCTAAATCCAAGTTTAAACTCATAATAATTTTATCTTTCTACTATTTTCACTTAACTACGGATTCGGAGAATTATTGCTCTCCGGAAAGTGACTGTTATAATAATAAATATTCACAAACAAAAAAATAATTTATTAAGAATCCAGTTTTTTTTTAAAATTCTACTAATAAAATACTACAAAACTTTAAAATATAAAGACTACATGATAATAATCTAATTACGAAAATTATTTAATTATTAGTAAATGTGTAAACAGTTGTACCATGTGCAAATTTGAAACATAATTTATAGTAATAAAATTACAATTACTGATATGATAAAACAAATGAATAAATATGTCTTCACAGAATTTTAACTTAATTACGTTAGGAAAGCAACATGAATAAACTGATAAAATAAATATTTTCCTCTATTTTGAGTCGCATTATTAAAATTAAATTATTTAAACAACCAGTGAAAATCAACAAGATGTGAAAAAAAAAAGCAATTATAAATTTTGTTTTACATTTTTAATAAAATAAAATTTAAAATGTCAATCTTCATTGACACAAGGCTTTTTTAATATATTAAAAACATTATTCTGAAATCTAATTTTGTCTGAAAGTGAAATTAAAGTTTTACTACTAGTGTCAGGGGTCTGTTATTATAATAAGTAACAACATGCCACATCTCATGACTTAAGTTTCAAATTTCAGGCAGCTGAAATATTCAAAGCAAATTAAAATCTTTTTAGCCAATATTTTTTAGTACTCTATTAATGACAACATATTAAAACAAAGAAAAACAATTGTTAAAGCTTTTACACCCTGTCATTTGAGTCCCTGAGGAGAATTGTCTTTTGCTCTTTTTGTTTGTACTGAGACACTGGCAATCTGCCAAGTATTTCCCTGTAATATTCCATTTAGTATTATTATCAATCATTTAAAAATAACTTTGCATGATTTCTCATGATTGTAGGAGCACCTAATTGGGATCAGAAGGTTCCAGGACCAATTTTGGCTTTCACAGTTCTGGTGATCATGTGATGTTTAGTGGTTTATTATGAACTCCTGAGAAACCATTAAGCATCACATGATCACCATCTCTTATACTAGCACATAATTGTTTATAATCAAGGCAAATATCTCCACTACAGTATGGAGAGTTTTGCCTTGATTATAACTCCTGAGAAATAAAGTCATGCTCTTTTTTAGTTCTGCACTGTTTGGTGCAGTTGCTTGAGTGTATAATTTGGGGAAGGAAAGGTCCCAGAATTGATTCGGACATTCAGAGGTCTGGTGCTCAAGCTTATTATGAATTCCTGAGCTATAAAACCATATGCCTTTTTTTTTATTTAAAATGAAATAAGATCACTAATACTAGAAAAAAAAACATAAAATTTCTGCATATGGAATTAAAGACTAAAATATGCTGACCAAAACAGATATGATCTCTACCAGTCAGGCTTATATTAACGTACATGAGAAAATAATAATAAACAATCTAGAAAAAATATGATAAAAATAATAGAGAAATAACAGAAAAATATGTTTGTGTTTAAAACATTTTACCTAGCACTAGACAACCAGATGCTTTATCTATGAACCTACATGAGATATTTTTTACTCAGGCATAGTTCAATTTGGAAAAAGTAAACAGTATGTAAATATATAATGATGGATTATTATGTAGGGTAATATTTGTAACAGATGAGATGATTTTTTTAAACATTATTAACATAAATAGTTGAGTGACATCTAGTTTTAAGCATTGTTAGCTGAGAGGTCAGCACAGTCATCTTGCAAGCAAGTAGTTGGTTGCAGACAGTTGTGGGTTCACTTCCCGGTCAATGTTATGACATATGAATATATATATGTTGAACAACTTAATCTAAAAGAATGAATGTTACACAAAATGAAAAGAGTTAGAAAAGTAATTTAAATATCAAGTGCTTTTTCAATTTACAGGGTCAAACTGTTTTATTCGTTCTAGACCTCTGCAATCACATGATCACATAATGATTACATATTGATAGGTGCTTCCAATGTCTAATATATGTGATGTTTACCCTTTTATTGCATAAAAATTTGCATGTATTATAAGTACAGTGCAACTCAATTATTTATATTAACTGCTCCAGAAGAGTCATTTCATTATTAACATATATTAGACAATATAATTGTCAATTATCATATGACTATTTACTTGAAGAGTTTTAAAATAAGTAGAAATAGCTCTGCTCTGCACACTATATGTCAGCAGATTTAAAATAACTTGCAACAGTTACAAGTTCCATAACATAATGCACCATATGTTAATACACCTGGATTTTCTACAGTTTTATAAAAAGAACAGAAACATTATATAGGAATCCATACTCTTAAAAAAATGAATATGCATTTTGTCTATATAGTGCAGTATTTATATCTTTTGTTAAGCATCAGTGGTTTCTTCTGCTGGTTGAAATCTAAAAAGATGTTATTTTATTTTTCAATTTTTTGTGATCTAAGATTATATTTTTCTACTTTTTTTACATAGATACTTTAATATTTTTGGTATGTAGTGCTTTGTTTCACTTATGTTATTTCACCATTTAAACTTTTAATTACATCATAAAATAATACTATTCTCAAAGATCGTATCAGATAGTAGTTGTAGCAATTACATTCTAAAAGCATGCTGAAGATGTTGTAATTTAAATCACAATAAATCTTTAGATTAATCTAGTTAGTCATCTAGGTTATGTTTTTCAAGATAATTTGCATACAAAATTTGAGAATTTCATAAGAAGGGTCCATATTATTTTATAAGACATTTTAATGTATTTTAAAGACATTTTGTTACAAATTATTTTTTATAAAGCATTCATGATTATTTGTATTGTATTTTTTTATTAAAACATATAATTTATTTATAACAAGATAACATTGACTTTATATATACATTGATAAAATAAATCTAAAAAGAAAAGACATGAAAATAATCAATCAACATTTGTAAGATTATGAAGTAACCATGTTTTTTCATACAACTTCACTGGAGCCAATAACTTGTCTCTAGATTTAATTTTGTTCATAATTTCCAAATAAACTTTCCAAGGACTAAGATTTGTTTGATTAAACACAAACATGCATCTTGTTATCCATATTGAAAATAAAAATAAAAATAGCCATTCTAATGATTGAATAAACTCCACTTTTAAATGCACTTAAGAGTGACAAAACATTAATATTATTTGGAGGACCATTTGCAATTATATTTTCCCAGAGATGATGAAAAAATGGGCAATCAAAGAAAATATGTTGTAATGTTTCATCATTAGACTTACATAAATTACATAGCAGATTAACTTTTGAAAGCCTCTTTTCTAAACTAAAAATGATTAGTGGGTAAAGAAGTAAGATTATATTTTAAAATAAAATATATATATTTGGGTTCAAAAATCAAATGTCTAGATTTTTTAACAAATAATTTATTAGAAATATTTAACTGAATTGGTATTTTTTCTTGACTATTATTTATAAGCTTATAGACATCCCAGTATTTTATTTTATTTTCTAAGATATTTCTTGTAATAGGAAATAATTTGACTAAGTATTCCCTTAAATTTTTGATCCAATTACTTAGAATTGGTGGAGGTGTATCAATAGGTTCAAAAATAAACCCAGTTTTGTTTTCTGGCAGATTAAAATAAATGGCACTTAAAGCACTCATTAATTTTTGTGTATAAAAAACATGTAATGCATGAAGTCCAAGACCATTGTGTTCTTTAGACATTTGTACTTTAGATAAACTTATGGCTACACATTTTCCATTCCAAAGCAGTTTGGAGCAGATTGAGTTGATTTTTTCTGAAAAAAAATAGTAGGCTTAATAACTGGAAGATAATAATTAATTCATGGGAAAATCATCATGTTCAATAATGCAGTCTTGCCAGGATGTGATAAAAAAATAATGGCCAAAGATTTAACATTTTTTTTTAGTTTTGTCCAGGCTGTCCTGTTGTATTTCTTTTCTCATAGCCATTTTAGACAATGCTATTGGATAACCAAGAAAATTTTGTGGCTTGGCAGTATATATTGAAGGAATAACATTACCATGATTAATATTCCAAACTGAAAATTTAGAGCAGTTTAAATTAAGATTAAATTTAACAGCATATCTAACTAAAATTTTATAAAGACTCGGTAAGTCTTTTGGACATGGAAGAAATATTGTAATGTCATCAACATATGATATGTGATGAATCTCTTCCATAAGTGTTGGAACACATATCCCAGTTCATTTTCAATTCTGCAAAGCTTCTTAAGAGCTTATTTGTGAGCTCTATATATAATATTTTTTCTTCTACAAAATAAAGATTTACAATAGGTTCATTATCCTGTTTAAAATTGTATTTCTACATCAATTCCCAATGACAGCATTGTCTTAAAAACCCATTTTGGGTTTCACAAAAATGTAATAATATTAATTTACTCAATCATATTTAATCTATAAGTTTTAATTCTCAAGTTTATTATACTTAGATAGTTATTTGTTAATTATTATTTTTAGTTAGAAACTTGTAGTTTGATTAGCAACAAATCTTAACTACTATGAGTATGACCTGGTTTTGAGTCCAAGAAAAATACATTTGACAATTGTTGCAGGTTTAATCAAAATTCAAACTTTTATTTCAGGTAACTGATCTGTTTTAAGAAATTGATATATAAGATTTTAAAAAATCATTCAATCTTTTATGTCTTAGCAGCATGACAAATAATGCGTTTTCCTTTAATATTCTTTTCTAAGGTGCAATTACAAAATATATCTGACTTGCGATATACTATTTAAAACCTATGACTTATTTTTCATATATATATATTAAGTATTAAATCACCCCACATGGTTAAGAAATCCAGTACTGCCCTCTGTGAACTAATATATAAAATATATGTTTGTTTGTAGCAAAAAGTTAAGATCGTTGTTTGCTAAATTTCAAGTTCTTTGTTTGAGTTTGTTCGTATTTCAATATATAACATCATATAGCAGACAAGTCAAAGTGGTATCATTTTGATCTGGCTATTTTGAAATACGAACTCTAATGTATTTTATATATTAGTTCACAGAGGGCAGTACTGGATTTCTTAACCATGTGGGGTGATTTAATGCTTAATATTGTATATATTTATTTCAGTATATGTTATGCATTGGGATTATTATATATATATATGTTCATGGGTCACCCTATCTAAAACAGAAATTATTAAATGGACATTATGACCTGAAGAAATGCAACTTTTATCCGGCCTGACCTCATACTGAAGCCAAACATAAAGAATTATTGTTTGCATTACATAAAATATCTTTACATGTTACATCATTTTTACAGATCATTGGCTCATCATCTTTCTAATCACAAATAGTACTCATCTTTTCATTAGACCCTTAAAGACCTGCTAGGATCTTTTCAACTGCATAGTTTGATTTTTTAAAAGTATATTTATAAAATTATTTTTAATATTACTTAAATATAAAATATATTATCACACAGACTTCAAACATAATACAAAATATAATGTATTAAAATAGTTTATATGATACAATGAAGTATAGAGACAGATGTGTTGAGATTAAAAAGGAGAATCAAGACTGAAATATTTGGATTAAAGACAATGAGACTAAAATGAATCTATAAAAGTCATATTCTTAGAAGAGTTGATTAATAGATAAATTATGTCATAAACTTGATTCTAAAAGTTTATAAAATATTTTACAAAATGATCATATATGAAAGAGATAAAATAAGGAAATGTGTTGGAACAATGTGAAAATAGTCTATGGATGAAGAAAACTTAATCCAGTTGAAATTAATATATAATGGTTGAAAATTATGCTGATAACCACAATTATGAAAACATGCTAAATGATTAAATGCATATTTATGGAATTAACATTCAAACAGAAAATTCATATTTAACATTATGGCAATTATAATCATTTAAGTTATTTTAATCTAGTTTAATGTTTAGTTTTTCTCTTTTCTACTTTATTTTCTGAACAGAAAACATATATTTTTATGTTTTTGAAAGAACTGTTTGTTAACAAAAAAATTTAAATTTATGTATAGAAAATTTTGCATACATCCTTTTATTAATTAGTAAAGCATTTTTTGGGTGTGGGTGTAAAAAAAATGATGATACTCCCAATATCTACATTAATAAAAAATACGTTGCTATATAAAAATATATATATTAGTGTTACATTTTTTTTATTTATAAAAGCAAATATTATTATATATATAATGATTTTGTCTGTAGTCTTGAAAATATTACTGAAGTCTTTACAGATGAATTAAACAATCAAAAAAACATAATTTGAGCTGACAATAAGGAACTAAATAGAACTATGTATTTTTTAGATTTACAAATGTTTAGAGAAAATAATTGTTTAAGTTATTTACTTGTCAAACTTATTCAAGAAAGAGGTTATATTCATTTTAAATCACATGAGCTAATGATACATAAGATGGCTAGATTAAATCTTTTTTTCAAATCATAATAATATATCAGACAGTTTATAAAAGTGATAAAATTCAAAATATTGAACTATTTACTCAAGAACATATAAATGCAGGATAAGTTGATCAGGTGGGTCAGCAGTTTGAGATGGCACTGAGCATAGTGAATCATATGAACGTCTGAGTTCAAATCCTGCATATATTACATATATAAATGCAGGTTTCAGCCTGCACAATGTATTGATAAGATAGAAGGCAAATTTTACATATATAATAAAATATATATCCATACAATTTTTAAATATTCAATTCAAATTTCTTTTAAAAAAATATTTGATGATAAGTACAATTTTTCATTTTATGTTCCTCCAAATGTAGACAGTATTGATTAATCAATCAAAAAATACTATTCCTAAAATGCAAAAAAAAAATAAAAATAATATTATGTATTAAGCTATATGTGAAGGCAAAAAACATACATTGGGGAATCAAGATGTATTCATAGAAAAAAATTAAAAAACACAAACTACTATACAATCACTTAAAAAATGTGACAAACATTCAGTCTAATGCTGCCTCAGTTTTCTTTGACCACTAAAAATTTTGCTATTTTAAATTTACTTTTTAACCCAGATCATTTAAGTTGAAGAAAAACATCATAAAAAGTGAAAAAATAAAATATTAGGTATGATAATGTATTTGAGTGTTTCCATCATCTATCTGTAAGTGTTTAATGTATAGAAAAAATTTAACTTTATTTAAACTTTTCAAATACAAACAATTTATTACTAATAACACACAAATAGACAACACAGGTTTGAAATTGCCCACTCTGAGTAGTATTATTCTCTACTTTTCTTCAGGTGTTACTAAAAGTTGTTTCTATTTGAAAAGTTTAAATAAAGTTTAAAATTTTCCATACATTCAACATTTAATGAAAAATAATGAAAATAGTCCACCACATTATCAAATCTAATATACCATTATTACAAACGTTCAGCAAATATTAAAAAGAATATTGTTTTTCTGAAGGTTTGTGATGATGGTGTTCTAGCTGTATTTTTATATTGGACTATTTCCATCATCTAATATATGTGTTGAATGTCTTTACAAAAGTTTAATTTTAGTTAAATATTTCAAATGCTGTGATATTACTAACAGTTAGTGCATATACTAATCTGTTTGCTGTGATATTACTAACATTTGTTTGCTATGATATTACTAACAGTTGGTGCATATACTAACCTGTTTGTTGTGATATTACTAACAGTTGAATGCATTTGGAATATTTAACTAAAATTAAACTTTTCTAAATACATTCAACACACACATTAGATGATGGAAATAGTCCAATATAAAAATACAATTAAAAAGAATATGTTTATAAACTAATTTATAGATTCTATAACAAATAGACAATTGGTAATATTAATATATACAGTTCTTGGAAAATCATATATCTATTTTGCTTTTTTGTCTATATGTATTTAGTAGATAATAATTATAATGTAATTAAAAGTACTTCTGCTTAATTTATACATTATTGTTATCATTTTCCGTTATTATTATTTAAAATTTTACACACACAAACATACATGCATATATATATATATATATTGTTTTTAAATATATCGTTATTAATTTGTAAAAAAAATAGTTTAAAAATTATTTATTAAATAAGTCATTTTATTTTTAAATATTTTCAACTTTAAAAACAGACAGAACCCGTGTTGCAGCTAGAATTTTGGCACCCACACAAACTTTCAAAACATTTTTTTTTTTTTAAAGATGTAGTTATAACATATATCGTAATATTTTTTTGAATGTATATGTAACAAAAGAATAATAGAAACAATTAATAATATTGAATACATTTTGTCAATTAATTACCTAAAGTTTAAATTATAGATTATTTTTTACGGTTCTTTAATTTAATGATTGACAGCCAAAGAGCCCCTAAAATCCAGGCCCTTGGGTTTTGTTTTGGTTTGCTTCACTTTAGCTACACCACTGGGCAGAATGTAACTTTGTTAATTTATTAATAAAATTAAATCAGGCTTCACACAAATACATTTGCAATGAATGGCTACAGTGTTAAATATATTAAATTTAAAAATAAAATATAAAGAAATACCTTGTATTTCATAATTAAGTGATGTCATCAAAATTCTGAACTGTGTTTAAATATAGTTTGAAAAGTAGACATGAAAGCTTTTTAATAATAAAAAAAAGTTTTAAAATGCAAATTGTGTTCCAAATTTTACAAATCTTTAATTAGAATGATTTTTTAAAATAATTATTTTGTTTTTTTAATTTTATTAATTATACTTTCTGTTAATCTAAAACTAAATGCGAAAAAGAAAAGAAAAACCTTAAATATAATTTACATCAACGGTTTAAGTTTATATATATATATTGTAACGATATATAAATATGTCGTTACATTAATTTAAAATAAAAACTTAAAAGTTCGCAAATAAAAGAAAAAAAAACTAAACGCTAAAATTAAAATGTTTGTTAAATGTATATATATTCGCACAGATGCTAAACTTTAAAAATATTTTTTTTTTAATAAATAAAAAAAGGTATTTGAATGTATTTTTTTTTATAAAAAAAGATTTAAATATAAAAATAGTTTAAAAAAGAAATAACGTAAGTAAAAATAAAAACAGGTATTAATTAATTCCTGTAATCTGTAAATGGAAATGATCGTTTATTAATTATCCAAAAGCTGTCTAATTAAAAAGTCAGAGAGTAAATTAGATAAGAGAATAAAGAGATTTTAGCTTGACCAATGGAAGCACCAAGCCTCAGCCCGGACCCGAACGAAAATTTGGATTAGTGACGTCTTTGTTCATTCAATCTGGAGATTTACTATAAAAAGGGAAATACAGTTTTTTCGGACAGTTCCAGCGTGGTGTGTTTGAGAGATGCGGTAGGACCACATACCACACTCTCTATTTAAAAACAAAAATGAAAAGACTGTGATACCTTGAACCAGCTATTGCCATCTCCAGAACATTATCTTCCAATGGAGGCATCACGGGAATTAAAAGCAGAAACCTGGACTCTTCTACCATAAGCTATATGAAATGAACAATTATTAAATCAATTAAGAACTTTCGTCAAGTTTTATAAATTGGTAAACAAGCCAACTTAAATGTTAAAAATGGACTCTTATCTGACTTTAGTAAGTTTTTAAATCAAATTAATAATGTTTAATTTTATATGTTTTCCGATTGATAAAAATCATTTCCATTTTTTTTCTTTCTTATTGTATAAATTGTTTATTGTTTAAATTTTAAATGATGAAATTTAGGTTGGGTATAGACGTTGCATAGATTCGTTAGCGGTTGATAATGTTGTGGTTTTCACATTCGATTAGAATATATGTCAACGATATCACTGCAAGCATCTTACGATGAATGCTAATGGGATTTGTATATTCCCTATGCAAGTGACGTTTATCGATGACTTTGTATTTTGATCGGTTGTGTTTAATTTGGAATGTTTTTGACCATGGAATCTGTGCAGCTGATCTGTACTCAACATTTTAAAACAAATTTTATAAAATGCATTTGTGCAAACGTATTTAAATGTTAAATTTAAGTCGGGCGTGAATGGCTATATAGTTTTGTAAAGTTATATTAAGGGAGGGTAATCTTAGGTTATTCATTTCGTAGTTGAATTGGTTCAATGGATTGGATATATTTGTGTAATTAGTAGATGTAGTATGAGGTCTGCTACGGGCAGGATTATAGATATACGCCACACACCCTCTGTTTGCCTATGGATGGGTTTGTAAGTCGGCAGAAGACTGCAGTCCATTCCTATGGAGTTTTTTGTTTATTGTTCTACTTGCCAACAGATGTCACATTCCTGTTGGTGGAGAGTCAATGTCTTCTCTATTTCTACTTATTGTTCAGATGTACTTTCCTGACAGTATAGTATTTTGTGTTGTCGTATCATGCTACATTGAATACATGAGTGTATCAGATGGATTGGTGCCAGTTTGGTTGCGGAATTTGTTGCCTAAGGTTAAATCAGGGAAGAATATTTTCTTTTCAAATGCAGATCTATGTAGTCTATTCATACTTGACTATCTAAATAAAATATTAAACTCATTGAAACTTAGTTAAATGTAAAATTAAAAATTAATATAAAAATCTAAAATGTTAAACTTATTCCTCAAAATTTAAATGTTATTTTATATGTGCGTAAATAAATACTTTTATGTGTTAATTTCTGGCAGTGGCTTTTATTCTTTTATATTTAAGATATAAAATTTATATTTTATTATCTCTGCTACTCCACTGAGCTAGTGACTTGAGCTAACGATCGGAATATTTAAATAAAGTGGAATCTTAACAGCGCATATCTGCCTACTCTATAAATTTTTCTAGGCTCAAATGCCTAGATGGCGCCCTGGTAGTTGCAGATATTGTTTTTGCAGTTAGATTCGATCTTCTTTTACATTTCGATCGTTATAATATATATATATATATTTCTAACTGCTGTCAAGGCAAACTTCACACCTTTTTAATAGTAAGAATGGAAATCCATTCTTACTAATGGTCCATTGAATATATATGGACACTTAAAGATTGCAACTTGACTACAGAGTATGAAATATTGTTACAATGAAGTTTAAATAAACCTCTTTAAACATGAAATAAACATGTCACTATAATGCAGACTAATAAATAGTCATCTAAAACATTACTTAATGCAATACTTTTAAATTGCCCATGTATTATTTAGAAATAATAAGCGAAATAGTGCCTAAAGCTAATCTGGGATAATGATGTAATTAGTTTCCAACCAGTAACCACCTAAACATTCACAGTATATATAGCAACCAATATTTCTAACTGCTGTCAAGGCAACCTTCACACCTTTTTAATAGCGAGAATGAAAATCCATTCTTACTAATGGTGCATTGAATACTGCAATCTTTAAGTGTCCATATATATTCAATGGACCATTAGTAAAAATGGATTTCCATTCTTGCTATTAAAAAGGTGTGAAGGTTGCCTTGACAGCAGTTAGAAATATTGGTTGCTATATTTACTGTGAATGTTTAGGTGGTTACTGGTTGGAAACTAATTATATATATATATATACTCGTTTATATATTCAAATGCACCTGCCATATATAATGGTAAAGAAATTGTACTCCCCTTGTTGTGACTGTAGCAAAATCTAAATATTGACCAGGAAAAGTTGAAAAAAACTTCAAATTCTATTTTGCTTTAGAAATGTTGTTTTAGGCAGTTAATCCATAGCCCAACCAATAACCAATGAATATTTGTTCATAAAAAGCTGGCTAGCTATTCTTAACCAAAAAGTTTATCATGGATGGAAAAACGATCAAAATATTCAATGCCATCATTTAATTGTAATGCCTCATGAAAAATATCATTTCATCGGTATTCTTTTTCAACTGCTGGTGAAGAGAATATTGCTCTATAGACAACTACTTAGAGGCTCTTTTAACTCACACCATCAGTCTCTAACCTCAGTAATTATATGATGCTTATGCATCAGATTTAAATAAATGATAGCTAATGAAAATATATTTTGTACTAATACATGTGAAATTTATGCCTTGAATTGATATCTTTATTATTGAATTCTCATCACCTACACACACACACACACATATATATATATATATATATATAATTATAATTGAAATAATATTTTTAAACGGTTTATAAACAATTCAAACAATCTTTAAATCTGCAGAAGTACTTTCGGTTACTTTCAAACCTGCCTCAACTGCTATTAAATTCAAAAACTAAAAGCGGAAGCAAACGTCATCAATTCAAATTCCACGAATCTCGTATTTTAATGTTAGAAGCTTGTCGATTTATCAAATGTGTTTTATTCCTGTTTATAAAAATTGCCTCTTTAATTTTTCTTTTACTATGGTTTCTCTCTTCATGAAGAATTTTCACATTTTCAAAATTAAATTTAAATTTATGTTTACATGTTTTTTCATGATCAAAGAAAACTGAAGAAGATATTAAATCACCATTATTTTTATTTTTTACACGCTTATATAACAATTCGTGTTCCTTCAATCTTTTCTCAATGTTGCACCTAGATTCACCTATATATGATAGCATACAATCACAAAAAATTTGATATATGACATTACTTTTTTGCTTGATAGGTATGACATCCTTAGAATTATTAACTAATTTGTTAATATTGTTTGGAACGTAGAATGAAACATTAAATACATTCTTATATAAATCCTTAAAAAATTTTACTTGTGGATTTGAAATAAATGGAATAGATATCCATTTTTTATTATTAATCTTCATTTCTTTTAAATTATAATTTTTTTTAAATTGACTTAAAGTATTGTTTATTTGTTCCATTTTATAACCAACATCAAGCAATTCCTTGGCAAATATCTCAATATTTTTCAATTTATCACTTTGGTAATGACATAATTTTTCATTTCGAAACAAAAAAGATTTAAAACTTGCCATCTTATGCATCATTGGTACTTTTGATTTAAAATTTATATATCCTCTTTTTTGCAATGGCTTAATTATTAGTTTATAATTTAATATACTGTTATCTCTTGTGATCATTAAATCTAAATAGTTAATCTTATAATCCTGTTCTTTTTCAATAGTCCATTTCAAGCCATTCAATTTATTTAATTCCTCTATAAGCAAATTTATACTATTAATGTTTCCACAGACAAAAACATCATCCACATATCTTTTGTAAATTTTAATATCTCCAAAAATACACATATTTAAAATATTACTCTCATATGTAGATAAAACGAAATTGCAAACTTGTGCAACTACAGGCAATCCCATAGGCCAACCTTTGGTCATTTTATAATATTGACCTTCAAAAGATGCAACAATGTTATCATTAAAAAATTTTAAAGAGTCAATGATAAATTTTATCATATATTTACAAATATTTTTATTTTTTAATGCATGTTCAATTATTTTTATGGAATTCATTCTATCAATAGATCCATACATTTCTGTAACATCCAATGAAGCAATAATATCATTTTCATCAATAATTAAATTTTTAATACTATTTACAAAGTCAAATGATGAAGCAATAGTATTTTCTCCAAATCCTAAAAAGTCTTGTAAAAGTTTACCAATATATTTAGAAGACTGATATATAAAGGAACCACCAAAATCTATCATTACTCGCAAAGGATTACCTTCTTTATGTAATTTTATATTTGCAAAAATACGAGGACATATAGCACAAGAAGGATATATCATATAGTATACATTATTATTTAAAACTTTATTTTTAGCAATTTTTAAAATATTGTTAATAAATTTTATTCTTTGACCATCCATATTATAATCTTCAATCAAAAAGAAACCAAGTTTGTCCATTTGCATTTTAATTTTATTAATATATTGATATTTCGTCAACAAACACATACGTAAACCTTTGTCCTCTTTCAAACAAATCATATCATCAATCTTCAATTTACGTTTAAATTCGATATAGCCAATTGCCATGATTTATCATAAGGTATTGTATCAAATCTATTGCAATTAATTTTCTTAATAATATCATCAGCAAAATTATCATTACCAGGAATCATTTCAAATGTATTTTGAACAGCTGCAATTAGTTCCAAATTATAATCTTTCCAAATACCACCAACGTATTTAGCTCCATGACTTAAAACGTATTTCTGAATTAAATGTATCCTATTATTTGATAAATTAACAAAGTTTAAATCCTTATAAGCGTGTGGATATCGCTTATTAAATAAAAAATCAACTTTTTTCTCAAATTTGTTATATAATTTACGTTCAATTACTTTAAATCCATTTTCACAAATAATTTTATATTCGTTCCAGGCATACCATTCATTTAAAATGATTAAATGTTCAATTGCTTTCAAATATTTACGAATATCAAAAAGTTCCTTTTTACAACTTTTAATAATATTATTTAAAATAATCAATTTTAATTTATCCAAACATTTTGGTATTAAATTTATACAGCTGTTCAATTTTATATTACAACAATTCGGGAATATCTGAAAAATTTTACAAACCTTGAAAAAACGAAGTTTGCACTTCAGCTTAATAATCTTTTTACATTGTCTCCGCCATTCCTTAACGATCCACCGTTTTCTAAAATTACTTGAATCCATTATGTTAAATATATGTAAAATAAATAAAAATATCCGTTAATTAAAAATAATATTGTAATTATAATTGAAATAATATTTTTAAACGGTTTATAAACAATTCAAACAATCTTTAAATCCGCAGAAGTACTTTCGGTTACTTTCAAACCTGCCTCAACTGCTATTAAATTCAAAAACTAAAAGCGGAAGCAAACGTCATCAATTCAAATTCCATGAATCTCGTATTTTAATGTTAGAAGCTTGTCGATTTATCAAATGTGTTTTATTCCTGTTTATAAAAATTGCCTCTTTAATTTTTCTTTTACTATGGTTTCTCTCTTCATGAAGAATTTTCACATTTTCAAAATTAAATTTAAATTTATGTTTACATGTTTTTTCATGATCAAAGAAAACTGAAGAAGATATTAAATCACCATTATTTTTATTTTTTACACGCTTATATAACAATTCGTGTTCCTTCAATCTTTTCTCAATGTTGCACCTAGATTCACCTATATATGATAGCATACAATCACAAAAAATTTGATATATGACATTACTTTTTTGCTTGATAGGTATGACATCCTTAGAATTATTAACTAATTTGTTAATATTGTTTGGAACGTAGAATGAAACATTAAATACATTCTTATATAAATCCTTAAAAAATTTTACTTGTGGATTTGAAATAAATGGAATAGATATCCATTTTTTATTATTAATCTTCATTTCTTTTAAATTATAATTTTTTTTAAATTGACTTAAAATGGAACAAATAAACAATACTTTAAGTCAATTTAAAAAAAATTATAATTTAAAAGAAATGAAGATTAATAATAAAAAATGGATATCTATTCCATTTATTTCAAATCCACAAGTAAAATTTTTTAAGGATTTATATAAGAATGTATTTAATGTTTCATTCTACGTTCCAAACAATATTAACAAATTAGTTAATAATTCTAAGGATGTCATACCTATCAAGCAAAAAAGTAATGTCATATATCAAATTTTTTGTGATTGTATGCTATCATATATAGGTGAATCTAGGTGCAACATTGAGAAAAGATTGAAGGAACACGAATTGTTATATAAGCGTGTAAAAAATAAAAATAATGGTGATTTAATATCTTCTTCAGTTTTCTTTGATCATGAAAAAACATGTAAACATAAATTTAAATTTAATTTTGAAAATGTGAAAATTCTTCATGAAGAGAGAAACCATAGTAAAAGAAAAATTAAAGAGGCAATTTTTATAAACAGGAATAAAACACATTTGATAAATCGACAAGCTTCTAACATTAAAATATGAGATTCGTGGAATTTGAATTGATGACGTTTGCTTCCGCTTTTAGTTTTTGAATTTAATAGCAGTTGAGGCAGGTTTGAAAGTAACCGAAAGTACTTCTGCGGATTTAAAGATTGTTTGAATTGTTTATAAACCGTTTAAAAATATTATTTCAATTATAATTACAATATTATTTTTAATTAACGGATATTTTTATTTTATATATATATATTATGTAATCAGAAGGGACTTGAACTCAGACTTTCAGGTTTCCAACAGCTATGCACTGCATCTTATCCAATTGATACACATGATATCATACATGTGAAAAAGAGAAGTGATCTCTAATATACATATTTCAAGCTGAAGCAGCACAAAATACTTATATTGGAGATCATCTATCTTCTCCATATGCATGTGGTCATGTGTATCAGTTGTATAATATGAAGTGAATAGCTGTTGGAAGCTTCAAAGTCTAAGTTCAAGTTTATATATATATATATATATATATATATATATATATATATATATATATATATATATATATATATATATATATATATATATAAACAAAAAATAAAGACTTATAAATCCAATAAATAATATAATATTTCAACCAGAGGACTGGTTATATATAATGAAGAGATTTCAGGAAATAATATCCATTAAATATGGATAACCTTTTGATGTTACTAAGACATTGTCAATTACTACTAATTAACACTTTGTGAGGTCAAGGAAGTTTTCCTCATAAACATATATTAGCTCTTTTGTTGATGGTCTTTGAAATAACAGGGGTTCAAAGACCCTCACAAATTAACTATTATAGGTTTATGAAAACTGTGTTTGGTCTCAAAAATTGTTAATTAGTAGTAATTGATAATTTGTTAGTAAAATAAAGTTTAGTTCTACTTAATGAATAATATATTTTCATTTCTATTCATTATTATAATAATTTTCCATGTAAACATTTAATTCAATATATATATATATGGCACTATTAAGATTTATAAAAAAACACTTTTATATATACACTAATATTATAAATAATGGACTTGAAGTAGCATTTTCTTAGAAAAGAAGTGAAAGATAATATAAACAAAACTGTTTTGTTTAATATTTTTTTGTATAATAAACACTTGCAAATACAGTAAATACTTTTTTTATTAATAATATTAAAAAAGACTATTATTTACATTTTTTTTTATTTCTTAACTGCATTTTTAATCAGAAAAAAAAAATGTAATTGAAATAAAGCACATTATATAAAAATCCAGAAAAATATTGTTTTATGGAGTATGCTTTCAAATATGATAGAATAATATATCTTTATCATGCAATTTATTCCAATAATGTATATAAATATGTGTATACATTTAAAGACAGTGTACCCGATTCAGAATTATATAGATTCATATTCAGTCAAAGATATATATATATATATTATTTCTTAAATATTAGATGTAATTATATATTTATAAATTATATAACAGATTATTTATAAGATATAAAATATATAAAAAAAATGTTATTTAATCATGCATTTAAATTCTGTAGAAAGTTTATAATTAAAATACTGACATTTAATATAATTTTAAATTTATAAATAACTGAATAAATTACAGTAGAGATGGTTAAAAATAAATAATCTTGTTAATAGGAATTATTTTAAATTTTACTTTTCAATACCAAAAATTTATTTCTATAAATATAATATTTAAAGAATAAGATCAATTTATGTTAAATAAAAAAATTTCAACTCATTTTTTTTTAAATTATTAGAAATGTTTTAAATTACTATAAATATAATTTACGTTAATATATATATAGTAAAAGAAGAATTTAAAAAAATATAGAAATATAAGCTACAAAAAATGAATAGTTATAAACATATCACGGAAATTTTTTTTTATAAGTCTCATCATAATCTTTAAAAATATACCATTACGTAAGAATAAAGTTTTTTTTTTTTATTTGTTTTACATAGAAAATAAATTGAGTATTAAATATACTCCTTAAAACAAAACACGATTTTGAGTAACTTATAAATATTTTAAAGAATAACAAGGTTCTATTTTACACACTAGAGGTATACTGTGGAATGGCTTGAAAGTATATAGATGTCTGCATTATTTTTTAACATAATGGTACTTATGTAAGGTAATTAAATTTAAACAACTTCCGTTAGAACATATAAAAGATGTGTGTTAGTATAAACTTGTATCTTATAGATCTAACAATTATTATTAAGTTACATTTAATAGAAATATAAAATTTAATACCAATAGTACTACTAGTAGTACTAATAAGCATAATTCATGGATGTAAAAATATTAGTGTTAATTGTAATAGTCATTATATTAAAAACTATCTTCTTTAAACCTGAATTGTTATGAACATATAGTTTCAACAAATACATAGATTAAATTTGATAGCTGATCATAGTCAAAGAAATGTAATGCACTTACACCTATATATCTAGCAATTTTTTTACTTCTGTTATGATAACCAAGCGGATTATTTTTGATACACACATTTTAAAGTTTATACCTACAACAACTATAGAGTTCTGGTAAATTTAGATCCACATATTTTAAACATTCAAGTTATATTCTAATATTAAGTATCTTTGAAGGATATTGTCATATACCTAGAAATTTTATTATATTTATAAAAGTGCACATACCAAAGAATAAAAATAACTCATTATTGTTAAATAACTAATTAATTCAAGCACGAGTGTGTGTGCGGTGCAATTGTTCCCAAAAGCTATTAATACAAAATAGCTAACTAGAAATAATAAACTAGCTGAGCACTTTCAAAGATCTTGCCTTCATAATCATAGCTTGCTAATACATTTAATGATATGCAAATATGCTATTTCCATTTTTTTGATAAAACAAAGCACGTGTCCTTCCTATTTATCGCATCGTTGTTTGAGGTCATGTCTCTCTACACATGATTGTGAGATTGTCTGGAATGCACTCGTGGTGACTTGTGCTCTGGTGCTGATAGAAAACTGAATAGGTAGAAGGATCATTGCGAGCTCTATTGTATGAATATTTATGTTGTGCTAATCATGTAGCCAAAGATGCTCTGCTTTCCCCATAATATGTGCCTTTACAATTATTGCTGGAACATGCAATATTATATACTGTGTGGGGGTCTGTAAAAGTGCAGTTTGGTCTTTGGTGTTATTAATTAAATTGTTAGAATTTGGAGGAGTTCGAAAACAAAGCTGATATTTGTTGTTAAGGATGGAATGCAATTTCTTGTGTAAATTGGATATATATGGAAGCAATAATCTGGGTTTCTCCTGTGTGATGTGAGAGTTAAGATGTTTATTCTGTATATGTAAAATTTTTTTGTCAACAATGGATTGCCTGAACCCTAAATTCAATAGGTCATCTCTGTATTCTATTAGATTTGCTTTTGCATCTGCCTAAATTTTACACAACAATCTGTTTCTGTGCAAAAAAGATGCTAGGCCGGATAATTTATGTGCTATAGATGTGTGAGATTGGGTGTGTGTATGGCATCTGATTTTCAATGGTTTTATGGCCATACTATAATGGCAGTGGTTGTTTTCTCTTTGTATTTGACATCAAGATATTTAACTTGTTGGTGAGTGTCTTCAGTTGTGACATTCACAACTAGTGCTGTGCTGGTTTCCAATTCTGCTTTGATCCATGTGATGATCTCAGAGGTGGCAGCAATGAATAGGTCATCCACATATCTAGTGTATACTAGAAAGCATGACAGGTTTAGACTAGGTATGATTTTTCTCTCATAGTCATTCAGGAAGATGCTGGTAACTACGCCACTCAGTGGTAAACCCATAGGCCAGCCTTGTTTCATGGAGAACCACTGGATTCTGAAAAATACCACAATGTTGCTGTCCAACCAACATAGAAAGTCATAAAGGAAATCTACTTGAGGTTGAGCTATTTTTTGTGTCAAAAGTTCATCTCTGACAATTTGGATCAACTTGTTTCTATTGACAGAGCCATATAATTCAGAAACTTCCATAGTGGCCAATTTGATGTTTGAGTTTAGTTGTAAATCTTTGATGGAGGACATGAACTGTGCAGATGAATTGATAGTGTATGTTCCAAAGCCCAACATTTGGATGAGTTTTTTGTTCACCCACTTGGCTGTCTTTGCATAATGTACTCCACTGAAGTCTAGCATTAATCGGACCGGTGTGTTGTCTTTATGTGTTTTGGCACTTCCAAAAATCCTCGGTCGCACTGATGATGATGGGTATAGACTGTAATATTCTGACTTTGTGAAGGCTTTATTGAAATGTTTTTAAAGGATGGATGAATTGAATTTATCTCTATTGTTAGCAATGCTGAACTGATCAATTTTTAATGCATAAGAAGTAGCAATGGAAATATTAGAAAATTGTAGTATATTGAATTAATAGTAACAAAATCATTAATAGAAATAAACATCATTACAACAGTCATATAAAAAATAGTCATTAATAATAGTAAAAGTAATATCATTATAATTAATATTACATGTACAAAAAAAAATTAGAGATTTATTAAACAGATTGTTTCTAATATTTATGAAACTGATAATTGAACTAAAAGATAGATGAAATCTACTATATTCCAAACTGTAGAAAAGGAATTTAATATAATTTTTAATATCAAAATGCATAAAAACCAATGGACTATATAAAACAATTACTGACACTATAGCCATGAAAAAATAATACAAAAAAAAATTAAGGATTTAGTTTTTATGGTTCAGTGTAATCAAATAAAATATACTTTATATAGACAAAAATATGGTTTTAATAAAGTTTATTTAATCACCTTTACTGCTATTTGTTTTCACAAGGTCATAAAATTCGTTTAGAAACCTTACCATAAAAACAATTGTTATCTATAAATTTTCATTTTTTTTGTTGGTTTTCTCAATTTAAAAGCCTCTTAGAAACCTTAAATGTACTACATTTGTGAATATATATATATATATATATATCAAATATATATATATATATATATATATATATATAAAGGATAGAAGTGAGGAAATATCCATGTAAATAGAAATAACATCTAATCTCTGATGTTACCAAAAATTTATCAATTACTATTTATGACAATTAGCATTAATTTATAATTTCTGGGTAACATTAAGATTAAAAATTATTTCTATTTACATGGATATTATCTCCTCATTTCTTTTCATTATTATAATACCAATCCATGGAAATATTTTAATTCAACACACACATGGAACACATACACATATACATATATATCAATAACAACCAACAATATCAAAGCATTTTCTAAGCAATCCAAACAAAGAGTCATTTTCTAGCAATCAGAGTTTACACAAAGAGGCAAATATAACTTCTTTGATAATTTTAAAATATCTTGATCTGGAGGGTTCAATTTCAGAATAAAATACACTTGAAATAATATGTTAATGGTATTACTTTAACTTCTTAACAAAAAAATATTTATGAATATTATTTAAACAAGGCATAGAATATTTGACATTTCTCTTAGTTTATTTTGGAATCATAGTATTTTGAAGAGAGTAGAAATGAATTTACATAATGACAGGATACTCAAATACTTAAGTAATATATAATTGGTAACTTGAAGAAAACATTTTTAAATACCTTACAATTGTTTAGATATAACTATTTAACTTGTACTGAGAACAAAATACAAAAATCTTATATGTTCTGATGCAAAATTTGAATATTAAAATAATGTACAAGACAGTAAGAGCATCTTTTATGCTTCCAACTACATAAAAAATGATTTTGAAATGAAGTAAATAATATAACATTTACCTTCTAAGAATGCAGTTAAAATAATTAAATAATTATTAAGGAAAATGAATCTACAAACAATATGTGACCATGGAAATGTACTCTTAAATATTAATTATTATTTCGAACGTTATTAAAGTATATTTTTTGACCAATAGATGTTCTAATGTGATGATGCCATATTTGCAATAAAACAAAAATATATTTAATTAATAATAAAAATATTTATTGACAATATATAATAATCCATATAATAAAATATTTTTACAATAATTAATATTATTTTTTTAAACTTACTATACTCTGTATTAGTAATGACTGGAAGGTTGCTATTCTTCCATATGCGCCTTACTATTACTTTCAGACAGCCAATAGCTGCTATAAATATTAATAACTTTATACATTGGTATACCTTTCTTAAGATGGATTCTACAATTTTAACATAAAAGTTATATTCACCACCTAATAGTAGTTTTTTTATTCATCAAAGATGATATTTATTTCCAACCAAAACCCATATAGTAAAATATTATACCTATATGTCTTTATCCAGGCTACCAAGAGATTTTACATACTTTTCTTAATCAAAATTGCTATTGAAAATCAGTGTGGATATGCTAATATAAGACATATATAACATTAACAATACCTATGTTGGATCAAGGATATAACTATGCTTGACACTGATTATATATATATATATATATATATATATATATATATATATATATATATATATATATATATATATATATATATATTGTACAGTTATTGGACAGCGATACATGTTTGTAATTATATTTATCAATTTTAATGTCAAAAAAATTTATAATTAGCTAAAGAAGTTTAAACAAAAAAATACTGCAGATTATTTTATCATGAAATGATTAAAGTAGAAAAAAAACTCATTCAAAAGAATTAATTATAAAAGTTTAAGAAAGAGAAATATAATTCAGAAAGATTAAAGTGTAATTAGAAGGAGGAATATAACTTCAAAAAATTAAACTATTAAAGAAAAAAAAATCTTAAAAACCAAAAAAAAAAATCTCTCTTTCCATTTATTTAATATATATATATATATGTGTGTGTGTGTGTGTGTGTAAATAATGTTGATTTTAAATACATAATGAAATAATAAAATGTGTGCATGTTAAAAATAAAATAAAATATTAAAATAAAAGGAAAGTTCATAATTGAAGTTAAAAATTCCCTCAAAGATTGCATATACTGATAAGCTGCATAGGAATTGGATTAGCAATGGCTACTGACTAACTAATTAAAATTCATAAACAACCTAGACTAATCAAAAATGCATCATCTAAAATTTGATTTACAAAAGCAGTGGATGGATTTTGAACAATGAAAACAACTATCAGATTTATAAACAAAGCAAAACTCTATACAGTATTGCCACCCTGTGCCAACCAGAGTAATCAATGAATGCCAGAAGGCTTAAAATCCCTATCCAATGCCTATTCAGCCAATATCCCCAGACTAGTTTCTGGCTTGTGGCCATCATAAGTGAGGAGCTTTGGATCTGAGAGCACTGCACCTAGATCTTAGGATCTAATGCAACCCTCCAGCACCCACCTTTTATCTCTACTTAACTACAAAACTATGAGAATGAAATTGAAAACACAAAAATATTTTCAATTTAAGCTCAAGAGCTTATATAGTCATATGGGTCTGAACTCAGTTCAGCACCCATACATTTTGGTGTCTTTGGCTCTTTAACAATCATAGCCAGCACTATACTATTAGGCAGAATTGGTGTTAAACCATTAAGCATCACGTGATCACTATCTTATACTAGCACATAATTGTTTATATACAAAGCAGAACTCTCCATACAGTATTGCCACCCTGTGCCACCCAGAGTAATCAATGAATGCCAGAAGGCTTGTGCATAAAATCCCTCTCCAATGCCTACTCATCCAATATCCCAACTAGTTTCTGGCTTGTGGCCATCATCAGAAACTAGTCTGGGGATATTGGATCAGTAGGCATTGGATAGGAATTTTATGCACAAGCCTTCTGGAATTCATTGATTACTCTGGTTGGCACAGAGTGACAATATTTTATGGAGAGTTTTGCTTTGTTTATAAACAGTTATGTGCTAGTATAAGACAGTGATCATGTGATGCTTAATGGTTCAACTAATAGATTTAAAAATTAATTAAAAGATAACAACAAGATCATTACATAAATAGGGCTGAAAATTTTGTGAGTCAGTCATTCACACATCTAGATTCAATCACCTATTAGACATATATTTCAAAAACTACAATGACATGCTAATCAGTTTTTGAAGCATGTGATGAGTTCCAAACTTCATCTATAAGAACATCAGCAGTCTGATAAAAGCCATGCCCATCTAAAAATTTGAAGCTGCCAAAAATGTCTAACACTTGAAGTAAGAAATAGCCCAGAACTGCAATCATCAGGACTGCATCAGAAGTCTAAAATCCAACTGGTTGGTAAAAAAAAAACACACAGCAGCAACACGAAGCCACAACATTTAAAATCCTATAGGTAATAACATTTTTTAT
Organism: Epiperipatus broadwayi; assembly: GCA_028023455.1. Lineage (NCBI taxonomy): Eukaryota > Metazoa > Onychophora > Udeonychophora > Euonychophora > Peripatidae > Epiperipatus > Epiperipatus broadwayi. The sequence goes on from JAQFVV010000278.1 coordinate 833,005, forward strand.
GCCCATTCCTAAATTTTTTATATTAATCTATAAGTAGCCATTACAATTTTTGAGTATCTCCAGAGTCAATATACTTAATGAACTCTATATCCAGAAAATAATGAACTATAGTATGTGTGGGTTCATGTGTTTCCTAATGTAACAAATAAATAGTTACAGAGCTTTCAGGTCATGAAATGATTAGCTTATAAGTCCAAATTTGTGTGAGTTCCATATACATGTTGTTTATATTATATTATGATTGTATATTTTTTTATAAATAAGGATGTGCTCATCATATAAGTCATAATTGTTTATTGAATTAAAGAAGTGTATAAAATTAATCTATAATTTTTAGTATTAAGTGTATTTAAAATACTTACAATAAAGTATTTGTATGTCAATCACTGCCAGTCAATTCTTTAATTATACCACTCAGACCAATTTAGCTAAGAAGTTAGACAGGTAGTTTATTCCATTTGTTTCTGTTGAGCTAATTTGGATTAATCAGGCAATGAGTTAGTAGTTGTCATTCAGAGTATGTTAGTTACTTCTTGTAATTAACTGGCACCTGAAGTTTACTTCAAAACAAATAAAGTACATTGAATGACAGGGTTTGAATTCAGCAGTTGAGAAGTTCTGTAACCTGGAAATATGGCTGTAGGTTATATACCTGGTGTAGCCTCAGTCTGGCTATAATTCCCTCTGGTATTGTGCATCACTGTCTGAGGGATCAGGTGCTGTAATATTTAAATTGCAGCTGGAGTAGATCAAATTTAAAATATAATAATTTTATAATATTGACATTTTTCTATATAAAAAAGTCAATAATTTATCTTGCAAATTGTTTACAATGTTTTTCACAATTTTCTATTTTTATTAAAGGGTAAAAATGTTATTCTATATTTTGTTTATTTATTCGATCATCTCCCAACCCAGTTCAATATATATATATATTATACCAGATACTCAATCTATTCTGAAACAGAGGGCGCCACCAGACCACTATGTGTCTGGAAAATTTGTTTACTGTGATCAGAATAGATGATGATGATGATTTGCGCCAACTAGACTCAGGGAGAAACAAGAGATCTTAAATTGTTTAGACAATTGAGACAAAAGCACAAAGACAAACGTCAGCCAAATTAAGTTTAAACATATTTCATAAATTTTATTATGAGAAAATAAATTATTAAATATAAGTTTATGACACAAGAGATGGGGGTTAACTCAGGCGTGTACCGGACATACTAAAGGCAAAGTTATGACAGACTGACTGATTTTCTAATAAACAAATTTAAAAAGGGAGGAGGCAAATTTCATTCAGCAGAGGATTCACTTAAACACTGGTTTCCACTTTATATTTAAACCATATGCCCCCGAAATAGATCAAAGAACCCAGTGCCGATGAGCTTTCCAAGATCTAAGCATGGTCAGATCTCGAATGTCCTTATATCAGTATGAACTGCACCAATTACCACATTTAAAATAACAGTGATTGATCCACCTCAAGAACAATCGAAAAATATCATTGAAACAAAGAAACAATTAAAGCTGGTGAATCCCAGCCAAACGATTGGCGAAAATTACTTTAAAATTAATAATTAATGGTCTCAATAAGAGACAAGTAAATGATTAGAAAAACAGTTACATCTGCCCCAGCAAATAAAGAAAATAAAATAAACGTACAAACAAAATCTGAGTACATGCTCTAATAAATTTAAAGCACACATAATAACTACAAAAAGAAATTTATCGGAGAGTGCACATGAGTACGAAATATCAAAAGTTTAAATACTCTAGCAGAATGAAAGTATTGCTCACCTGTAATTTAAGAAAGGATAAATTTTATCTTCTTGCTGACGACTTATAAAATTACAAAAAAAACACAATTCTAATTTCCGCCTTTAGAGATTTTAGAAACGAAATCTCCACCTGCGAAAATCAGACAATAAAGTCATCAGCCAAAAGAGTTTTGGAGGTTTAGCAAGAGGGAAAACATAGAGTATAAAATTAATGATTGAATACTAAATAATTACAGGTAAGCATAAAAAATATATACAAGACTGCTAAAGCATTTACAAAAGCGAGGCATAAAATATAAAACTTATTCATCACTCTCCAATAAACAAAACTGAAAGCAAATTGGAAGCTTAAAACTAAGATTCCAAGACACACTATAAAATATTGGAAAACACAGCAAATATTAGATATGAGGCTATATTGATTTAAGAAGACATATTTATGATTAGATTGAGCAGAGATTTAATGAGAATTAATTTACCCTGGGAAGAATAAAAACGAAAATAGTTACCTTTCGGTAAAACAAAGTTCATGTAGAGTGCACACTTTTACTTAAGTTCATTTTCAGATTCTTTAGGCAGAAAGGTAGATGTAGAGAGGTTCCAGCTTCTTTTAGGTGTTCAAGGCATTACTGGAGCAAACTTGGAAGTCAGGGATCTGTCTTTTGTGGAGGTAGCAAGCCATTCGGGTGGTGGTAACAAGTATAGAATTTTTCATTTTGTTGTAGGCAAAAGTATTTAATCACAGCTGATGTCCTTTAAGAAATTAAATGTCCACACTGATATAAATTCTCACTTGATAAACAGCTTGTCTATCAATGAACAATGAATTAACTGACACTCTAAATTTTCAGGGCTATTTATACGTTGCTCCATTTCCCGCAAAACACTTTCCTTGTTGTTCAATTTCTTTGCCTTAGGCAGGGCAAATATTAATCTCCCGCTCAATCTATCTAAGAATTCCACCCAGGGTTTATTGAAATGAAAACAACAACATAAAAATCAAATCTTCGCTATCAAAATTGTTTACAATGATTAAAATAAAAGCAACAGGAATGCAATTAGCTAGCCAGCTTGTTTTTAAATCAAATGGATTTGAAAACAGGTGGTATATGAAAACTATTTTAAAATAAATCGATAAACATTTTTAAAAAAAATCCGTTTTACATATAAACACGTGTATACTTGGATACATGCATTCTTTTTAAATAATATTGCAAATTTAAACTCTACATTTAATTAAAATTAAAAGCTTAATAAATTTCTTTTTTTTTTTTTGTTTAATAACAACACCATTGAACCGGATTTCAATCAGGTTCAATATATATATATATATATATATGAATATATATATATATATTATAACCTATATATATTATAACCTACACTCCCAACACTGCTCATATACATTACATGAGCGAAATGCCCAGGTGCCAGTTCTATTAATGAATAGAACAATATAACAAGATATATAATACAAAACTATTATTGAGACTCTATATTTAAGTTTATGTTCAGCTCAGCTCAGTGGGAGGCTATAGGCAGTTCATAAGATATATGATGATAAATAAATGAAAGAAGAAATATTACAAACACTAAATATAATGTAAATCCTTTTATTAATTAATTGTATGATAAAGAATCATGTTTATCGGTACAGTCTATTAAAATATACTTTAAACTTAATTTCTTCCTTCATCCAAATATAACATATATCAGCTTGCTATAATTATAATACTAAACAATTCTATGACTTGGCATATCACAATCTAAACATCTACTTTAATGCCAATCAAGAAATAAACAATAAGATCTCAGGGAATTTAACAAACACAGTTGAATTAAATAAACTACATTGGCCCATAAGTTATAATTCTAAAGTATGATAAAAATGTAATGAAACAAATTGACTAAAATATTCTACTATGTTTCAATGATAAGATAATGACAGAAATAGGGTATTTTAATTTCATATCATCATCTAACAAATATACTAACTTGGCAACCTTTCTAATACGTTTATCCAGTGGCAAATGTTCCTTATAATGTTTGGATTAAGTAAAAACAATATTGTCAGACACCAGCAGATTTAATATTATAACTCTAAAATAATATATCTATTTTATGATAGATTTATGAAATGTGGAGATGTGGAAATGGAAAACATGAATGTATACAATAATAACTCCAGACACAGTTTTAAGATTTTAAACAAATAAAATAAATCATTTATTACAATAAAATAAATTTGGTTTAACATATTTACAATTGGACTACTTGTCCTACAGATTTTTAAATTATCAAATAAACTTTAAGCATCAGTTTGGGATTATCCCTATTATCAAAGCAAATTAACAACAAAACTTAAATATTCTGACTTCGAACACATGCTTTGCCTACATGTTTCATCTACATGACACTAAATAAACAACATGTTATATTATTAACACACACAAAAAAATACTTTTGAGAGGATATTACCATTGATTAATAAAATAAATCAAATTAATTATATTTGGCTCTCAACCAAGCAACTTTCTCTAATTGACTAAATAATCACTTTCAATTACGAATACCTTTCATGCATAGCAACAAAATCATGTTCATTCTGATGATTTGATGATTTATAACCTTTATTTAAATAAATACACTGTAGTTTAAAATATTTATTTCCCGTTTTAATCTCAATAACTTTATACTTCTATTTAAATGAATGTAATGTATTTCAAAACATTTATTTCTCATTTTAATTTCAATAACTCTATACTTTATATACGCGATATTATTTATATTACGCGTGTGTGTGCGTGTGTCAAGCAACAATGATAGAAAATAATCTTTTCTACAAATTCTCCATTCATTAAGAAAATATCATACAATTACTTTATTTCGGACAATGTCGTAATTCATCAATAAAATAAGACACTAATATTACATCAAGAATTAATTTAACAATTTATCTGGCCACATATTAATTAACACAGAGCTATATTTTCATGATTATACAGACTATACGTTATAAGGGAAATCTACATGAGGAGCAGATAACTCTTACTGAACACTTCTACAATAATTCATCTACTTCTAAATACACTGTTGGTGGGGAACCTCTTTCCTCATCACCAAGAATATAAGAAAAATGTCACATAACTTCCTAAACATCATTTAATCATACTTCAACAATAATTCATCTACTTCTAAATACACTATTGGTGGGGAATCTTTTTCCTCATCACCAGGGCTCTAAGAAAACATCACTTAACTTCAAAAAATATCATTTAATCATACGCATATAATATAAACTAGGCTCTACTCATGGAAAAACATATACTAAATAAGCAAAATCTTTTATCCCTACAAACATTATAACGCAATCAGATTTCTTTCCATTCTCAAAGCTCTTCTAAATATCGAACATTATAAATATACGCTGGCAGATAAATACATACAGATAACATACTAATCCATTCCACTCAGTAGAATACGACAGCATCTGAAATTTATACATAAAAATATTCACAAACTGAACTTTATCAAACAAATGTCATAATTGTGCAAAACAGACACACACCCACGAATAAAAGTATATATAAAATTAACTCTAAATTACACACTATGCAGGCAACATGGTAATTAAATATTGCATCAAGGTATAACTTTTAATTCAGAATAAACTTTAGGTTACTTTTTAAAATTTAATGGTTATAATTATTACGAACGAACTTTCTTTCATATCTAGTAAACTATTTCTGTTATACGTTCGTTGATTGAAAAAAAAAAAATTCTCACTTTGAGATAATAAAGTATACAAAATAAATATAAACCTCTCTAATAATATATTTTAAAAAAATATTTCTTTCTTTTACCTTCGTAAAAGAACAATAAGACCTATTAGTACACAATCAATTGTTACCAGCGTATTCCTCATTTGGATACGCTTCGGAGACGGTCTTGAAGGTCAAAATAACCCAAATTATCAATAAAACATAATAATAAGTAATCCTATTATCAATAATATACATTAATAATGACAAGCAATAAAAAAAATAAAGAAACAAAAGTTATTTGTTTTGTAACTTAAAATAAAAGTTCACTTGCAAAGCTCTGCTCCGGGTTCATGAAACAATATGGGACACATTCCAAACTGAATTTAAATAAAATAAACTTCTGCAGGGTAACTTAAAAAATATAATCATAACTTAAATATGACCTAGCACCTCCAGTGTTCATAGCATATCTATTTGAGGTACCAAATCACACACACAAGCAATTAATTTCTCCTTTATTATACTGAAAATATAAGACATTCTCCATTGTAGTGCTAAATTAAATACGCAATTATTCTTAGTAGTTTTCTTGAATAGCATTTAACACTTTATAGTCTATTATATGCATGGTTTATTCTTAAATATTGTCAATTAAGATACCATGGTTCCTTAGTAATTCCACAATTAATAATACTTTGTTTTATATTCCATCTTTATCGAAGAGAACAAAAATTACCCGCATTTCTATTCTTCCATTCGATCTCAGCAAATACTTAATTTGAAGGAACTCACATTTTATTTCCTTCATTTAAAATATGTATTATTTCCAGAAATACCAGATAAATAAATACTGTTATCTCTTTATGGTGAATTTGAACATGGCATGATTTATCAAAATATGCGTATTCTTAATTCTATGTTTAATCCTCACAAAAACACAACACGGAAAATAGTGAAGAATTAAAATATATTCTGTAAAATAGTTCTGCATGCATTTCCCAGATATATTAAAATACACACGTTGGTTAGTGATACAACAATAATATTCATGCAATTTATTCTTATTTAAAATGACAATTAAATGAAGTAGTGTAGACTGGACATTATCAACATACATTTTTAAAAGAGCAATAGTTATGAAGAGGTTAATTTAAAAACGTTTAAATCGAGGAGAGCAAAGTAAACTGTGTACCTTTTGAAAATTTAGAATTCCATTTTAGTTAACTCTTCCCATAATAAATTTTTTAAGATCCTTTCGATGTTTTACTCCAAAGTCTTTTTTAAAATCAATTTGACTTCAGCAACTGTTTTTTTTTTTAATTTTCACAAAAAAATGAGCCACTGTTTTCTGGCTACAATTACATTACATAATATGCAAATTTTTCACTGGAGATCTTTGTTAAATAGCTCTCTTTAGCAAAAAGGTCATTTCCCTTCACAAGGTTACTCCCACGCTTCCTTTCTATCTAAGCTAATTACATATTCAAAAAAAATCTTTTCAAAAAAAAAAAAACCATTTTGATTAAATCAAGACAAAAAAAATAATAAAATAAATAGCTTTTACAAACTTGAAAGAAAAATGAATATTAATTAACTATTAAACAAAAATGATTAATAATTTATTTAATTTGTGAAATAATTCATTGATTCAACTATCTATTAATCATTGGAAAGAAATATATATTTGTTAAATTATTTAAGATAATTACTGTAATTTAAATGTTTTTATTGTACATGTACTATTGCTTAATGTTGTTAAAAGATGAAAATGAAATGAAAATGATGCAGAGTCATACATGCATGCACATACACTATACTATAAATATTAAAGTATCTTAACTAAATATAATTGAAATGGCTATTAATTGTTGACAAAAGGATAAGTATTAATGAATAAAGGATTTTGAAACCATTCAACCAAATATTACACTAACATAAAATAACTTTGCATTTTCCTGCCCAAATATACCAATTCCTATAATAACAACCCCTCTCTCTGGCATTAAATACTTCACTAACCACAATAATAATAATGAATACTTATAAAGTGGTCAATCAACTGCATAAGCAATCCATATCTAAGCTTCAAACAATCTCCAGCAAAAAAAATTTTAAAATTCTAAGGCTATTTCATTTTTTTAATATAATATAATTATTCAATGCAGATACAAAGTATGTCAATTCCTTGTGCCCATCCAGATGGTCACAACTCCCCCATCCTTATAAAGAAAAAAATGAATTAAGTAACACCATTAGGTTATGTTAATCATTATTAAACAACACAAATAAAATTAGTTACACTTTAGGAAACTATGCATACAGAATTTTTATATTCTCACATCTCTTAACTATCTGGTACTTGAACTGGATATGGTATTAAGCTACGAGCATTATAGGTATCTCTCTAGTTTAATGCTCTATCATTTCTTAGCATTGGCTGCACCCTTTTTAGATGTGGTTTGCATGCCACTGGTGGATGGTTGAACACCATCATCATTCCTCCTCAGAATAGAGTGAGGATTATAATAAGGCCCACTTTTTATTTGTGACTTGGGTCGGTACCTACTTCTGCTTCTAGCTAACCTATTTTGATACCATGGGGATCTACCTTGTATGTTAGTGCTATTTACAGAGGCAAGGGATTCCCTATTAGCTCTAGTATTACCATCACTCACTTTATCACTAATTTCAATGGAATCTAACAGATCAACAACTTTCTCAATGGTTTGCCTGTCTGATGCTGTTAAGATCTGTTTTACATGGTCAGGAAGGTTGTGCCATAATATGCAAACAATTTGTTGTTCAGCTAATGGGTATGCAGTGAGGGTCTTCAATTTTCCAGCCTGTTTCCTGAAAAATTGAGTGTAACTACCCTTATAATGATTGTACCTTTCTTGAGATATTTGGTACTTCAAGTTGTCCTGCCTATCCTCTCCCCAAAAACTATTTAACAGTAAATGCTTAAAATCTCTGTAAGTACGTGGTTTATCAAATAAAGATTGCCACCAATCCTTAGAAGATGAGTACAGATGGTTGCTTGCAATAGCAATCCTCTCCACTTCTGACAATGGACAAAGTAAAAACAACTCATCCAGGCTTTGCAAAAACTCAAAGGGGTTTTCCAAGTACTCCTCTTTAAAAGACTTAATGGTTAGAAACTTAAGGGCTGTAGAATCACGTGAATCTCTCTCATGATTTATCCTCACTTTCTCTGATTCTAACTTCTGCAAATCTATTCTGCTATTTTCTACCTCTTCTATGGATCCTAAAGAATACTGATCAACTAGACCACAACATACTTCCTTAACCTCAGTAGCATTCAACTCCACAGCACCTAATTGCCTTACATCCATTTTTAAATGCTGCTTTTGGCCTAAAGCATCTTGAACATATCTCTCTAACCTAGTTTGGCATCTCTTCCATTCACAACTCAGTTCACTTCTAAGTCTATCTTCTGCCTTGTCTGAAAAAACTTGCCTATCTACAGAACTCTTTACACTGTCTATTTCTACTTTCAAATTCTGATATCCCTCACTCACCTCACTTAATTTAGTTACTATGGCTCACACATCCTCACCTCCTATCTCTAGATGATCTATTCTTGTGCTGATGTGTCTAACTTGGTCAACCATATCTTGATTGGTCCCACCTGGTTCTAGTTTCTGTGCCTCCACTCTCAAGTTTAGATTCTTAATCTGGTCTTGGCACTCACTAATCTGGTCATCTATTTTTGAGGTGCTATCTACACTTCTATTCTGATGCTCTATTACACTTTCTTTGATGCCTTCTGTCTTTTCCTCAAATATTCTAACTTTCTGTTCAATATCTATAGTACATTCATTGGCGTACCTACTATATAACTCTTGATATTCTTGTCCCTTGTTTACAATTGTCATTTCTGCCCTTGTGAAATTTTCCTGTATTTCTTCCCTAAGCTGAATTATTGAGTTCTCACAGTCTACTCTTATTTGCTGCAGCTGATTCTTAACATCAACTTCTATTGTTTCTAGCTTATGTGTCTGACTTTTTATATTCTCCCTTCTTTCATTTCTAACATTTGTTTCGCTGAATTTTCCTTGATTTCTGACATTTCTACCCTTATTTCTAACATCAGACTATCTTTTCTCTCTAAAATCTTCCTTTGACATCATATTATCTTTCAACTCTCTAAAATCTTCCTTTGACATCATACTATCTTTCATGTCTAACATTTGTTTATCTGAATTATTTTTTATGTCTAACATTTGTTTATCTGAATTATTTTTTATCTCCAACATTTGTTGAGCTAAATTATCTTCCATCTTTGTAAAGTTTTCCTTTGATATCATACCATCTTTCATCTCTAACATCTGTTTATCTGAATTATCCCTCATCTCTTTCATCTCTAACATCTGTTTATCCGAATTAATTTTTATCTCTAACTTCATACTATTTTTTATCTCTAACATTTGTTGAGCTAAATTAGTTATCACATCAACCAATTTGGAGTAATCAAATGCTCCTCCCAATGAGACATTTTCTGCCCTACTATCTTCTCTATTCGGGACGTTCATAGTTTCATTTCCCGAATCTATATCAGGAGACAAGACAACTGCCTCCAGAGATAATATTTCTTGGGACCTGCCCAAACCTTCACTAATATTAAACTCTTCCATAACTTTATATTTTTACTTTTAATTCACAAAGAAAAGGTAAGGTAAGGTATATAAGAAAAGGTAAGATAAAATACGGTAAGATAAGGTAAGGTACATCAGCTTTACTCCCCCTCCCCAATCAAACAATCTAAATTTCCCATCATCACTTATAAGTACATAAGATTACTCTAGTATGTTTATTTGCGTTATTTCATGCAACATTCGGTTTCCACATTTGATAGCAAAATTATGGCACTGTATACTCTGACAATATTGATCCAAACACTAATAATTTATCTAGATAAAATCTCTATATTCACCTACATTTATACTGTACACTAAATTGACTTCTATATAATAATGAAGACAACACAATTTTAATAAGCATGATTATTAAGCTAAGTTCTCTTTGCCATTCAAAACTATAACTAATATTCACAATAATATACAACTTCCATTTATCAAATTTGGTATGTTGGTTGTATACCATATAATCCTATCAGACATACATCATATTAATTATCAAGCCCACAAAACCACAACTTGTCTTATCTATGTCACAATATATCTATCAATGTGATTACGATGGGCATACAGAAAACGTATTCTCATCATCATCAGTCAATCGAGGCTACCACAATGGGCATACAGAAAATTTGAGATAATATAATGATAAAAAATCAATCAAAGCCACCAAAGCTATGTCGAAGCCCCACGATGGGCGAACAGAAAATGTATACTGAGTCATCATCATCATCAATCGATAGCCCCAAAGTTGGGCACCAGAAAACGTACCCTATAACCTACACTCCCAACACTGCTCATATACATTACATGAGCGAAATGCCCAGGCGCCAGTTCTATTAATGAATAGAACAATATAACAAGATATATAATACAAAACTATTATTGAGACTCTATATTTAAGTTTATGTTCAGCTCAGCTCAGTGGGAGGCTATAGGCAGTTCATAAGATATATGATGATAAATAAATGAAAGAAGAAATATTACAAACACTAAATATAATGTAAATCCCTTTTATTAATTAATTGTATGATAAAGAATCATGTTTATCGGTACAGTCTATTAAAATATACTTTAAACTTAATTTCTTCCTTCATCCAAATATAACATATATCAGCTTGCTATAATTATAATACTAAACAATTCTATGACTTGGCATATCACAATCTAAACATCTACTTTAATGCCAATCAAGAAATAAACAATAAGATCTCAGGGAATTTAACAAACACAGTTGAATTAAATAAACTACATTGGCCCATAAGTTATAATTCTAAAGTATGATAAAAATGTAATGAAACAAATTGACTAAAATATTCTACTGTGTTTCAATGATAAGATAATGACAGAAATAGGGTATTTTAATTTCATATCATCATCTAACAAATATACTAACTTGGCAACCTTTCTAATACGTTTATCCAGTGGCAAATGTTCCTTATAATGTTTGGATTAAGTAAAAACAATATTGTCAGACACCAGCAGATTTAATATTATAACTCTAAAATAATATATCTATTTTATGATAGATTTATGAAATGTGGAGATGTGGAAATGGAAAACACGAATGTATACAATAATAACTCCAGACACAATTTTAAGATTTTAAACAAATAAAATAAATCATTTATTACAATAAAATAAATTTGGTTTAACATATATTTACAATTGGACTACTTGTCCTACAGATTTTTAAATTATCAAATAAACTTTAAGCATCAGTTTGGGATTATCCCTATTATCAAAGCAAATTAACAACAAAACTTAAATATTCTGACTTCGAACACATGCTTTGCCTACATGTTTCATCTACATGACACTAAATAAACAACATGTTATATTATTAACACACAAAAAAAAATACTTTTGAGAGGATATTACCATTGATTAATAAAATAAATCAAATTAATTATATTTGGCTCTCAACCAAGCAACTTTCTCTAATTGACTAAATAATCACTTTCAATTACGAATACCTTTCATGCATAGCAACAAAATCATGTTCATTCTGATGATTTGATGATTTATAACCTTTATTTAAATAAATACACTGTAGTTTAAAATATTTATTTCCCGTTTTAATCTCAATAACTTTATACTTCTATTTAAATGAATGTAATGTATTTCAAAACATTTATTTCTCATTTTAATTTCAATAACTCTATACTTTATATATGCGATATTATTTATATTACGCGTGTGTGTGCGTGTGTCAAGCAACAATGATAGAAAATAATCTTTTCTACAAATTCTCCATTCATTAAGAAAATATCATACAATTACTTTATTTCGGACAATGTCGTAATTCATCAATAAAATAAGACACTAATATTACATCAAGAATTAATTTAACAATTTATCTGGCCACATATTAATTAACACAGAGCTATATTTTCATGATTATACAGACTATACGTTATAAGGGAAATCTACATGAGGAGCAGATAAACTCTTACTGAACACTTCTACAATAATTCATCTGATTCTAAATACACTGTTGGTGGGGAACCTTTTCCTCATCACCAAGAATATAAGAAAAATGTCACATAACTTCCTAAACATCATTTAATCATACTTCAACAATAATTCATCTACTTCTAAATACACTACTGGTGGGGAACCTTTTTCCTCATCACCAGGGCTCTAAGAAAACATCACTTAACTTCAAAAAATATCATTTAATCATATGCATATAATATAAACTAGGCTCTACTCATGGAAAAACATATACTAAATAAGCAAAATCTTTTATCCCTACAAGCATTATAACGCAATCAGATTTCTTTCCATTCTCAAAGCTCTTCTAAATATCGAACATTATAAATACACGCTGGCAGATAAATACATACAGATAACATACTAATCCATTCCATTCAGTAGAATATGACAGCATCCGAAATTTATACATAAAAATATTCACAAACTGAACTTTATCAAACAAATGTCATAATTGTGCAAAACAGACACACACCCACGAATAAAAGTATATATAAAATTAACTCTAAATTACACACTATGCAGGCAACATGGTAATTAAATATTGCATCAAGGTATAACTTTTAATTCAGAATAAACTTTAGGTTACTTTTTAAAATTTAATGGTTATAATTATTACGAACGAACTTTCTTTCATATCTAGCAAACTATTTCTATTATACGTTCGTTGATTGAAAAAAAAAAATTCTCACTTTGAGATAATAAAGTATACAAAATAAATATAAACCTCTCTAATAATATATAAAAAAAAATATTTCTTTCTTTTACCTTCGTAAAAGAACAATAAGACCTATTAGTACACAATCAATTGTTACCAGCGTATTCCTCATTTGGATACGCTTCAGAGACGGTCTTGAAGGTCAAAATAACCCAAATTATCAATAAAACATAATAATAAGTAAGCCTATTATCAATAATATACATTAATAATGACAAGCAATAAAAAAAAAATAAAGAAACAAAAGTTATTTGTTTTGTAACTTAAAATAAAAGTTCACTTGCAAAGCTCTGCTCCGGGTTTATGAAACAATATGGGACACATTCCAAACTGAATTTAAATAAAACAAACTTCTGCAGGATAACTTAAAAAAATATAATCATAACTTAAATCTGACCCAGCACCTCCAGTGTTCATAGCATATCTATTTGAGGTACCAAATCACACACACAAGCAATTAATTTCTCCTTTATTATACTGAAAATATAAGACATTCTCTGTTGTAGTGCTAAATTAAATATGCAATTATTCTTAGTAGTTTTCTTGAATAGCATTTAACACTTTATAGTCTATTATACACATGGTTTATTCTTAAATATTGTCAATTAAGATACCATGGTTCCTTAGTAATTCCACAATTAATAATACTTTGTTTTATATTCCATCTTTATCAAAGAAGCAATACATGTTG